>JAGIQG010000008.1:114704460-115037644 GCA_024679065.1 Sphyrna mokarran | reverse complement strand
AGTGGAGTGCCACAAGGCTCAGTACTAGGTCCTCTTCTATTTGTGGTCTACATAAACGACTTGGAAGTAGGGGTAGGTGGTGAGATCAGCAAATTTGCTGATGACACCAAGATGCTTGGATTGGCGGGTACAGAAGAACAGTGTCAGGCAATACAACAGGACATAGACAGGTTGGTAGACTGGGCAGATAGATGGCAAATGGAATTTAATCCGGATAAATGCGAGGTGATGCATTTTGGCCGGAAAAATGTAGAAGAGAGTTATAGGATAAAAGGTAAAACTATACGGAGCATAGAGACGCAGAGAGACTTGGGGGTGCAGGTTCACAAGTCTCTGAAGGTGTCCTCACAGGTGGAGAAGGTGATAAAGAAGGCGTATAGTATGTTAGCTTTCATAGAAAAGGGTATAGAATACAAGAGTAGGAGTTTGATGTTGCAGTTGTATAGAACTTTGGTTAGGCCTCACTTGGAATACTGCGCCCAGTTCTGGTCGCCGTACTATCGGAAGGATGTGGAGTCCTTGGAGAGAGTGCAGAGGAGGTTTACCAGGATGCTGCCTGGTATGGAAGGACTGTCTTATGAGGAACGATTAGATAGACTGGGGTTGTTTTCCCTTGAAAGACGTCGGCTTAGAGGGGATCTCATAGAGGTGTATAAGATTATAAGGGGTATAGATAGAGTAAATGGTGGTAAACTTTTTCCTCCTTTAGAAATGGATAGGACGAGGGGTCATGGCCATAGGGTGAGGGGGGCTATGTATAGGACGAATATTAGAGGGCAGTTTTTCACACAAAGGGTAGTGGGGGTGTGGAATGCACTGCCGAGTAAGGTGGTGGGAGCAGGCACGCTGGGGCTGTTTAAGGGTCTCTTGGACAGCCACATGAGCGGTATGCAGATAGAGGGATATAGTAGGACTGTTTAACTACGGCTTTTTTCCACAGGTAATTCGGTCCATACTTGACCAACATTGAGCATGCATTCGGCAGGTGGTGCGGGTACAGCTCTTGGATGTTGATTCATGGGTTGCCTGGTACCTCATGTCGTAAATGAGTGCTTTATGTGGACCATCTGAAGGGCACCATGACAGCTCAGAGACTATCGATGTGGCTGTGCAGACACTTGGAATTGGGCCGGTGTCTGCGGGAGTTTGCGCGTTCTCCCCGTGGTTGCGTGGGTTTTCTCCGGGCACTCCGGTTTCCTCCCACAACCCAAAAATTCGCTCTTAGGCTGATTGGGAAACAAATTGTCCCTATGGTTAGAATTTTCCATATTAGGAATAATATATATATTATTATATAGGAATATTAAAATAGGATAATGGATTTGCTACTATATAGTATGACGGTGGCGCGGGCTCGTTGGGCCGAAGGGCCTGTTTCCCGTGCTGTGTTGCTTAAAAAAAAGATTACCCTCTGATTTTAACTTCTCTGCGTTTGGCCATTCACACCCTTTATTCTTTCTGTGGACTGCCTAAGACTCATCTTTCATTCCCTCTCCCTGCGGTATAAGTATCTCCCACTTTCTACGTGTTTTAGCTTTGACAAAGAACTCAAAACATCAACTTTTTCCTCTCCTTATAGAAGCTGTCAGACTGGCTGAGATTTTCCAATGTTCTTTCTTTTGGTTTTTCAATATTTTTCATTGTATAATAATACATGTTACAATAATAAATCAAATCAAATCAAATCAAATACCTGGGCTGTGTGGAAATTCTTTGCTCTTAACACAGGAACTAGCCTAGGGAGACAGCATTCATATAAAATCTAATTGAGATTACTATCCTGTTGGGAACTGGATGAATTGTTCCTAGAAAAGTATATTTTTTCTCTCTGTGCTATAGCGATACTTTGGAGTGCTACAGTGCAATTTTCATTTAAATGCCACTTGGTGGTATTACTAGCAACTTATACACCTGTAAGTATTGCCTTCTAATATTGAAATTCCCAAGGAAAATGCTTCTATTGCAGGAACAATGGACTTTGACAGATCCAAACTCCTGCTGTTGACTGGATAGGTATCAGGAACAGATACACAGATGCCAGCAGTTGCAATGTGGGATGAGTGCCCATCTGTAACTGCTTCTAATGTAATTCCCTTCAGTGTCTGGATTTACAATGGAAATCGATTCAATGGTGCCTTTGTAACTGATTGCAAACGGTGAAGCTGACTGGGCTCAACATACAAAACACATACTCTGTATGTTGGGTGGCACGGTGGCACAGTGATTGGCACTACTACCTCACAGCGCCAACGACCTAGGTTTATTGCTAGCCTCAGGTGACTGTGGAGTTTGCAAATTCTCCCATGTTCGCAGGTTAGGTTGATTGACCATGCTAAATTACTCCATATATTGGAGGGGGTATATATTGGAGGATAGGGCTTGGGTGGGATTGTGGTCAGTGCAGATCCAATGGGCTGAGCAACCTCCTTCTGCACTGTAGGGATTCTGTGATTCTATGATTGCTATGGTCTTTTCAAATGGTTAGCATTTGAAATGGTTTGATGTACATAAGAAGAGATGGATTAAACTCTTGGGGATTGACCAGCACTTGCAAATGATCAAGTGGTACAGTAAAGCAATCCAAAAAAATCAGCATGCCAGGTAAAAAGTACCAGAATTTGCTTCTGGGGTCATTTTAATTTCGGGGGATAGTGTAAAACAGACAAAGTGAGATCACCCACTAAATAGTGTTCCACCTCATTGAGAAAGGGGTGGCACGGTGGCACAGTGGTTAGCACTGCTAGGTGGCCTGGGTTCAATTATAGCCTCGGGTGACTGTCTGTGTGGAGTTTGCGTGTTCTTCTCGTGTGTTTAAAGCCCCTAAGTGCAAAAGGAGGCCATTCAGCCCATTGAGTTTGCACCAACCACAATCCTGCCCAGACCTAACCCTGCAACTCCACATATTTGTCCTGCTAATCCCCTTGACATGAAGATTCAATCTAGCAAAGCTAATCCACCTTACCCGCACACTTTTTAAGTGCGGGAGGGAACCACATCACCCAGAGGAAACCCATGCAGACATGGGGTGAATGTGCAAACTTCATACAGATAATGACCTGAAGCCAGAATTGAACCTGGGTCCCTGGCATTGTGAGGCAGCAGTGCTAACCACTGTGCCACCCCCTTCCTGGTTTCTTCTGGGTACTTTGGTTTCCTCTCATACTCCAAGGGTGTGTAGGTTAGATGGATTGGCCAAGAAATTGGCCCTTTGTATCCAAAAGATGTATAGGGGAAGGGAAATAGCAGGAGGAATATGTAGGGTTATGGGGATGGGGCTGGATGAGATGCTCTGTTAGAGTATCAGTGCAGACTTGATGGGCTGAATGGCTTCTTTCTGCGCTGTAGGGATTCATAGAACATAGAACATAGAACATTACAGCACAGAACAGGCCCTTCGGCCTTCGATGTTGTGCCGACCAAAATAAAAAGCAATGCCCCTCCAAACTAAACCATTCCCTTCTCTTCCATATACTTATCAATTAACCTCTTAAACACCACCAAACTTGGCGCATCTACAACAGCTGCAGGCAGGGCATTCCACTCCCTAATCACTCTTTGAGTCAAGATTCAATGATTCTATATCGCTGGCAGCCCATGCAGCTATCAAAAATCATTATCGACAATCATGCAGAAATCTAACAAGGCTTGGAGCAGTGCAGCAACTACACTCCACATGTCAGTACAAAGTGACTTCAAATAGTACAAATCTGAATGATGTGACGGAAGTCATGTAAAGCTGTTTGAAACATCAGTTAAGGAGAAGTGGCAGAGATAAAATAAATGGTCTCACCTCCTACATTTTTGCATTGTTCTACTCTGAGGACATGGAGTGAGCATTGCCTCATGAACACTTTTACCTGTCCATCCTTCCAAATTTCCGCTTAATCTGCGCCTATGCTTCTCATGAGTTGTTTCCTCTTCATTTTCGGGTGGCACGGTGGCACAGTGGTTAGCATTGCTGCCTCACGGTGCCAAGGACCCAGGTTCAATTCCAGCCTTGGATCGCTGTTTGTGTGGAGTTTGCACATTGTCCCCATCTCTGCATGGTTTTCACCTGGGTGCTCTGGTTTCCTCCCAGAGTCCAAAGATGTGCAGGTTAGGCAGATTGGTCGTGATAAACAGCCCCTTGGTGTCCCAAGATATGCCTGTTAGGAGGATTAACAGCGTAAATATATGGGATCTTGGGGTAAGCCTGGGTAAGATTCGGTTCAGACTTGATGGGCCGAATGGTTTCCTTCTGCACGCTAGGGATTTTGTGATTTGATGTAATTGTCAGAAACACAGTGATAAATTACAAAATAACCTGTTTAGTTCAAAGCAAAATACTGTGGATTCTAGAGATTTGGGATAAGATACTTCAGCTTCGCAACCATGTGTTTCCTGCCAGTGGGAGGTGGCACATTGCTTGCAATGTGTAGGAATCCCTGGTCCCATTGCTGTCAACAGAAAATCCCATTAACGTCATATCACGCCAGCAGAAAACCCACGGCAGGGCTGCCAATGGGACAGGAGAATCCCACCACTGTAAATGGCCGAAGAATTGCATTGAACATTACAGCTCAGTACAGGCCCTTCGGCCCTCGATGTTGCACCGACCAGTAGAACCAATGTAGTGACCCTTGAACCTAAACTATTCCAATATTATCCATATGCCTATCCGATGACCATTTGAATGCCCTTTAAGTTGGCGAGTTGACAACTGCTGCAGGCAGGGCATTCCACGTCCTTACTACCCTGAAATGAAAACAGAAAGTGCTGCAAACATTCAGCAGGTCTGGAAGCATCCGCGGAGGGAAAAAAAAGAGTTGAATAGATGCAAGAGCTACATGGATTCAAAGCCTGTTCCTCTCTGCACAGATGCTGCTGTGTATTCCCCCAGCTTCATTCTGCTCTTACATCCATGATTTAGTTATCTGGAAAGCTAGTCATAATTTTCCCTTGGATAGATGAGTGGAGCTGCACGTTTATTTAGCGCATCTACTTTTGTATAGAATTGAAATTTGTATTTCCTTAATGAAGCGTTGCCCTCAGCTTGAGGCTGAAAGTGTGCATACTTTACGCTTTGATGGCAAAAAAAAGAGTCGAAATAATGAATTGCGTAACCGTAAGCAATTCTTAGCAGCGATCCAAAGGCAAATGTGTTGACACTGATAAGACGAGACTGGAAGCTTGTCAAAACTGAACACAGCCAGTGTTTAAGAGCCAGAGAGAATATTAAATGAAACTAAAATGGTTGAAGGATTTCTTTTCTCTCTCTCTCTTGGACGGAATAATCAAGGTTGAAGAATTAGAAGTACACATGGAAGGTGCAGGATATGTTTGCCTTGACTTATTTCCCCAGCTTTTTAAATGAACGAGCAGGATAGGGGGTGTGGGTGGGAGTTTAGAGACTCATTTTAACACTTATCGCTGGGCAAAAAGTAAGCATTAGTGATTCAGCTGCCTGTTTCTCTCCTCGACTATGTACTTCATTGAAATGGGCAGCCAATCCTCTTTCACTCACTTATCACCCAGTGTTAAATTAAAGTTACCCTCCGCGTCCCCCCGCTCTGCTGTTGATAAGCATGGGTTAGATTGACAAACATTATTCGATTGCTTCAATCGCCTTCACGAGATTTAGAGGCTACATCCTGTGCAATGATGGGATTACCAGCAGCAGTGAAGACGGTTGTGTCACTGTGTCTGTGCGTGTGCGCGCAATGGTTGCTGACGCACTTGGGTTTGTTTTGATCAATTGGACACCTGTCAGTCGATGCTATTTAATTGTCAGAACAGGAAGTGCAAGCAATTGTTCTCCATCAAATAAGCCACCGGGGGGGAAGCATATGCTTGGGTTTATGACGCGTATGGTTGACTTTCCAGGTCATAGAATTGACATATTTGGGATTTTGTTGGCGGGGTGTTGGGTGGGGAAGGGGTGAATTACTCCAAAAAACAAAAAAATACTCAAGGCAGCAGTTCCTTGTTTTGAATTACCTGTCACAATATTTACTTTGAATTTAAATTCTGTAATAAGTTCACGGAGGCAGAAGTCCCTTCACTAGGATCCCTTTATTTATAATTCCAACAGCTATACACAGAGTGCTATCAGTCAGCAGTCTATCTTCCAGGGGTGCCAGAGGAACTGACACGGCCGGTTAAATACAAGGAAAAGATTCCCTGATTGGCCCATCAATTGACTCCTGAATCAGGGAGTTCATATTCCAATAGGACAACTTCAATGGCCTGGTAAAAGTCAGTAGAAATTCTGTTCAAAATTCCAACATATGTTCCACTCAATTATTAGGTTTGATGAAATGAGTAGATCTCTCAATTTGTCAATGTTGCAGAACATTAGCAGAGGTGACTGCTTGAATGTAGAACTGGGGAAAGGTTCCACTTAGCGTATTTGACTCGGTGTCTGTAAAAGATTGTCCCAAAGTTGGCAAAATATTGTCTGATTAATTTCTGAAAATAAATGTTAGTCCTCGATTTCCACGGAAATACTCCTGCTCCTTTCTCAGAGTTTCCATAAGGTGTATAGCGGTGATGAGGAGACAAGGTTTGAGGAGGGACTCCAACATTCTCATAATTTTGATTTGATTGGATTTTGATTTGATTTTGCTTATTATTATCACATGGTATTGGCATACAGTGAGCTACAGAGGCAAAGCATACTGTTCATAGAGAAAGAAAAGAGAAAGTGCACAATATAGTGTTACAGTCATAGCTAGGGTGTAGAGAAAGATCAACTTCATGTGAGATAGGTCCATTCAAAAACCTGACAGCAACAGGGAAGAGCCTGTTCTTGAGTCAATTGGTACATGACCTCAGATATTTTGTATCTTTTTCCCAATAGAAGGAGGTGGAAGAGAGAATGTCTGGGGTGCATGAAGTCCTTAATTAGAGAACTGAGATTAGGAGGGATTTTTTCAGCCAGAGGGCGGTGAATCTGAAAATCATTGCCACAAAGGACAAGTCATTCACCAGAATTCTCCCACCCTGCGTGCCATAGAATCAGAGTGAGGTGGACAATGGAAATGTCTGTTAACCTCAAACAGAATTTTCCTCTCTTGAGCGAGGCTATAAAATTCCACCCATTGAGTGTATTTAAGACAGACATAGATAGGTCCTTGATTGGTAAGGGGAACAAACGTTACAGGGGAAAGGTGGGAAAACAAAGTTAAGAAATAGATTAGCTGTAATCGAGTGGCAGAGCAGACTCAATGGGCCAAATCACCTAATTTTGCTCCTATATCGCGTGGTCTTATGGACCTGAGACACAAATGCCACTTGGCTTTAAATACTGAGTCATACTCTCCATACCAAATGCCAATGTTTGGAGATTGCACATTGCATATGCACATCGGGACACTATAGAAGTATTGATAAACAAACATGTGCACTGAAAGCGCACCAAGTTCAAACCTCCTTTTCCTCTAAGTGGTGCACTGAGACAACTGAATGTAAATAAATGAGTTGGCACTACCTTGGCCTGTTGGCCCTGATGTTAGGTAAGCATTTACGCCTGATTATTTGTGCATTTTCTTTCTTCTAGAATGAGCAAGCAGCGACAGGGGATGTATCTCAGGGGCATTTTTAGGTGGGCTAATTAGACTGGCGAGACACAATTGACTGCTTGAACAACCTCAATGACTCAATGGTGGCTTGAAACATTTTAAAGGGTGATTATTGTGAATGCATGGGGATTTTAGGAAGGAAAGATATTTCTTTGACAGCTTGAACAAAAGATATTGCAGACGTTTAAATAATATTCATTGCTTTGCTCTCTTTAGCCAGTCATAATTAATAGAGGACAAAAGCTGTGCATATTTTGCAAAGATGAGGGTTTTAGTCAAGGGTACAAGAGAACAAAAATCTTTGCTAGATAAAGGATGGATCGGGACAAAAGTTGAATGTTTCCAAAGTGAGTTTTGTCTTCAATGATGCGTGACCTGATTCTATCCATCAGCGATAAAACAGGCAACAATTGCTTGGGTTTGCTACTTTTTACTTTCCTTTAGGGTAACCCTGATCATTTGTTAACAGTTAGCATTCATGACAGCTCAGGGAAAAAAAATGTTTTAACAAAGAAAGCATATCAGAAAGGCATTATTCTCTTTTTTTGAGACTGAGAAACGAAAGGCTTTATGTACGAGAAGTAAAGTCACTTCAGCCTTTTGCGTAGGAACCCTTTCCTCTGCGATAAACGTCTTTGGCTGTGATTCTCCTTAAAACAAACTGCGCTGTTGGCTCTGCCTCGAAAACGTGTAGTTCTCATTAGTTTGTATTGAATGAAACTTAAAAGAAAGAGGGTAATTAGATGCCTTTAATCGAAGTTAGCATAAACTAACCATATAAATGTCTATATGGGGCTGAATAATATAGACCAGTAAGAAGTCTCACAACATCAGGTTAAAGTCCAACAGGTTTATTTGCAATCATGAGCTTTTGGAGCACTGCCCCTTCATCAGATGCATGGACACTTGAGAGATGAAGGAGCAGTACTCGAAAAGCTCATGATTCCAAATAAACCTGTTGGACTTTAAGCTGCTGTTGTGAGACTTCTTACTGTGCCCACCCCTGTCCAACGCCAGCATGTTCACATTAATACCCACCAATGCAGCCGAAGGGAAATACCATGTCATTTTCCTGTGATTTCCGCAGATGAGCCCCGAAGGAAATTTACAGCTTTCTATGTTCTCTTGTAGAGGTGTTTGTGCTGGAAGCGGCCAGCATTCAAATTTCCAAGCCCACTGCCTAAATTCGCCAGATAAAGCATCAGTTGGGTCAATGAAGAGTATGGACGGATTCTGGATCCAGGCCTGGAACTGAGAGTACCCCGCCCATTGGGAGCAGGAGGATGGAATATCCGGAGCTTGCCAAGCTGTGACCTGGACTGAGGTGACAATCTGCAATTTAAAGGGCCACTCTTGCAGGTTCTTTAATCATGAATTTATGTCTTACACGCCAAGATTGAAGTCTGATCCCAGACAACCCACCATTACAGCCTGCCTGACAAATAAAAGGGAAATGAGACAGGTGCAAAATCCCACTCTGAAAGCCTTTTATTCCACTCTGCATGTAATACAGCAGTTGAATGCTCTGTCAATGAGACTATTGTTTTTAACTTGCAAAGCACAGTTAGGCTCCTGATTTCCCAACCTAACTGCATTATCCAAATTGTGTGATAATAACAGGAATATGACCTGACATCTTTGTACAATAATACATTGGCATATATGCAGTTTGGTCTTTTTGTTTTGAAAATGCATTTATTGGTGTCACAATTAGGCTTACATTAACACTGCAACTAAGTGACTGTGAAAATCCCCTCGTCGCCACACTCCGGCATCTGTTTCGGGTACAGTTAGGGACAATTTAGCAAGGCCAATTTACCTAACCAGCACGTCTTTTAGACTGTGGGAGGAAGCCAGAGCATCCAGGGGAAACCCACGCAGACATGGAGAGAATGTGTAGACTCCACACAGGCAGTGACCCAAGCCGAGAATCAAGCTCAGGTTCCTGGCGCTGTGAGGCAGCAGTGTCACCGAGGTGCCCCGTGCCATTTTTGGAGCACATCCTTCAGACCATGCTTTTGGAAATATCTCCTTAGCAAAGTAACAGTGAGTCAAAACTGTGGCAGCAAAGATAAACTGATGCAAG
This sequence comes from Sphyrna mokarran, assembly GCA_024679065.1. NCBI lineage: Eukaryota > Metazoa > Chordata > Chondrichthyes > Carcharhiniformes > Carcharhinidae > Sphyrna > Sphyrna mokarran. Next base: position 115,027,999 of record JAGIQG010000008.1, on the reverse strand, counting down.
AGTCTTGTATTGCTGATAAAAGAGACATGTCTTGCTCACTAGCATCCTTTCCTCATGTGGGACAAATTGTTGCTCCCTTTGCTCCTTTTGGGGTGGTAGCACAGTGGGTTAGCACTGCTACTTCACAGCTCCAGAGTCCTGGGTTCGATTCCCGGCTCAGGTCACTCTCTGTATGGGGTTTGCACATTCTCCTCGTCTCTGCATGGGTTTTCTCCGGATACTCTGGTCTCTCCTATAGTCCAAAGATGTGCGGGTTAGGTTGATTGGCCATGCTAAGAAAATTGCCCCTTAGTATCCAGGGATACGTAGGTTAGAGCCATTAGTGGATATGATATGTAGGGATATGAGGGTAAGGCCTGGGTGGGATTGTGTTTGGTGCAGACTCGATGGGCCAAAGGGCCTCTTTCTGCGCTGTTGGGTTCTATGATTCAATGAAATTTGGTATTCTTCTGCCTGTCCTAATAAAGAACAAAGAACAATACAGCACAAGAAACAGGCCCTTCAGCCCTCCAAGTCTGCGCCGCTCATTGGTCCAACTAGACCATTCTTTTGTATCCCTCCATTCCCAGTTTGCTCATGTGACTACCCAGATAAATCTTAAATGATCCCAGCATGTCCGCCTCCACCAATGTAATGAGGAAAAGGAAAAGCTCCAACAACTTGTGTCTTTTTTTTCAACGATGCGCAAGTGCTGTACTACCAAATGATGAAGAGTTAACTGCATTTTCGTCACGTACTTCCTTCAGTCCAACTCACACCAGTTAAATTACTAAATTGTCTCGGGAAATGAAGGTCATCAACATCTCCGTATGCTCCCAATTGAAGTATAGTGGGACTTGGCTCCAGGGAATCCACTCCAGGTACTGCAAGGTGCGTTTTCAATTAAGAAATAGAAACTTGCTGACAACAATTTAAGAAGGAAAGTGGTCAGGCGGTGCTGGGAGTGAGCTGCATTATTTTGCTGTTATTATAATAAAGTACTGTTTTGATAGTCACTTCTGATGCTCGAAGGAAAAGTAATGTTGGAAAGCATTGTGTTCCGGCATGCTGCTTTGGCTATTTGCAATATTTATGTGGGAGAGAAAAACATTTTAATAATGAAACGTAACGCAGTTCAGCATTTTGGGTACTTGAAGTGAATCACACAGGGGAGGATATAAAATTTAACATCTAACAACAGTAAGAATGTTTTATTCCTTTAAAACGCAGTATCTTTTTCCATCTCTTGACAATATCTGCAAGCTGTCCACATGATGATGTTCACTTGGACTTTGTTCTGAACTGTATAATTTCTTTACAGAAGCACTATCAAATAAATTTTGCTCTTGACCATATAATGAAATATTAAGACAGCTGACTGAAAGCTTACTCAATGAGGAGTGAGCCAAAGAGGGAAAAAGTGATTGAGGGAATTCTAGAACTTAGGGCTTAACTACAGAATCACAGATTAATACAGCGAAGAAGAGGGCCTTCAGCCCATCGAGTCTGCACTGATGCATGAAATGTCCTGACCTGCCCATCTCACCCCACTTGCCAGCACTTGACTCATAACCTTGAATGTTATGACATGCCAAGGGCCCATCCAGGTAATTTTTGAAAGATGTGAGGCATCCCACCTCCACCACCCTGCCAGCAGTGTATTCCAGACTGTCACCAACTTCTGGGTAAAAATGTTTTTCCTCAAATCCCCCTTAAACCCCCAGCCCTCACTTTTAACTTGTGCCCCCTCCTTCAACTCAGGGGAAAAGCAGCTCCCTATCCACCCCGTCAATGCACCTCATAATCTCATCACCAGCTGAAGGCACGGCTACCATTGATAGTGTGGTGGTACTATGCCTTTAAGAAATATGTTTTATTTAAGTACCTTATGTAGGATGTTTTTTTTTAAATAGTTCCTTTTAACCGGTGCTGCAGGGCCTATAATTGGCATCCTCTATTGTTACTGCGTTAGTATAATTGCTGCAATATTAGTTTTTATCTGGATTAATGTTATTCTATTGTTTCTAGATTCTCCTGGGATTTTGCAGAGTAGGATTTGATTAGATTTTGATTAGATTTGATTTGATTTATTATTGTCACATGTATTAACATACAGTGAAAAGTATTGCTTCATGTGCGCTATACAGACAAGGCATACCATTCATAGAGAAGGAAATGAAAGACTGCGGAATGTAGTCATATAGTCATAGCTAGGGTACAGTGAAAGATCAACTTAATGCAAAGTAGGTCCATTCAAAAATCTGACAACAGCAGAGAAGGAGCTGATCTTGAGTTGGCTGGTACATGACTCAGACTCTTGTATCTTTTTTTCCCGACAGAAGAAGGTGGAAGAGAGAATGGACAGGGTCCTTAATTATGCTGGCTGCATTGCCATGGCAGTGGGAAGCGTAGACTGAGTCAATGGATGGGAGGCTGGTTTGGATGATTGATTGGGCTACATTCACAATGTAGGTTCTTGCAATTTTGTGCAGTGCAGGAGCCATACCAAGCTGTGATACAAGCAGAAACAGGGAATACAGTGATGAAAACTGGTGATGGAGGACAGGTAGCTCGGATGTTTTTGGGGTGAAGGGGGTTACAGAGAAATGAAGAGCTGAAGAGACGATGGGTTTGAAAAAGAGCATTTATTAAAAATTGAACTATTACCAGATGAGAAGCCAATGTAAGTCAATAAACGCAACATTGTTCTCTTCATTCACTGCTGCACATTCGTTGGAAGATTAACATTTCTCCGAGCTTCCAGTAATTTTCCATTGGAGCTCCAGCAGTCAAATTTTCACTTGTTATTTTCGTTTCATTCTGGGTACGTATACCAGGTATCACTGACTTCATTGTTTCCAGACTCGGGCCTCCTGTTTTTGCCCATCCCAAATTGAAATGAAGGAGTTGCTCCGGCTGTTCTAAAGGCAGATAAGGAAAAATGGTCTGGAATCACGTCTTTTATTATTTATTTACTGGTGCCACAAGTAGGCTTATATTAACACTACAATGAAGTAACTGTGAGAATCCCCTAGTTGCCACATTCCGGTACCTGTTTGGGTACACTGAGGAAGAATTTAATACGGCCAATGCACCTAACCAGCACATCTTTCTGACTATGGGAGAAATCGGAGTACCCAGAGGAAAATCCACACTAACACGGGAGGGAGAACATAAGACTCTGCATAGATAGTGACCCAAGACAAGAATCAAACCCAGGCCCCTGGCACTGTGAGTCAGAGATGCTAACCATTGTGCCACCTTGCTGCCCTCGGACATGTAGGATGACCAATTAAGGAAGTCTCGATTTCCTTAAAGGACATGAGTGAACCAGATGGGTCTTTCCAATGGTCACCATCAATAATGACTGTCAAGATCATTATTACTGAGACTTGTTTTCAATTCCAGATTTGTCAACTGAATTTAAATTCCTCCAGCTGCTGTAGCGGGATTTGAACCAGTGTCCCCAGACACTGAGGCCTGGGCTTCTGGATTACTAGCCAAGTGACATTACCGCAATGCAACAGCCTTTCCCCAGTAATGTTTGCTTGTCATCTCTCTTCGACTGAATCATCACGAGATTTAAGCTTCAGCTTCTAGCTGTCCTCCAGAGATCACCAACCAGGATATCTCAGCAGCACGAGTGAAGATGAAGCCCTGTGATTTCATGCATCCAGAGAAAGGAAAGTATGCCACCAGCATATCTATAGAGTGATTGCCTTTTGTTCATGTGCTGACAGATGCTAAACAAAATGTGCGTCTATATTCCTTTTCAGAACTCACTGATACTACCCATCAGCAAGAATTTGAGATGTGCTAAAACATAAAGCAAATCACTTGGACGTGGGAAGAGGTAGTGGAGGGGAGATAATGAGAGGCAGTCTGGGCCTAACACATTGTTACAGAGCTTGAAGCTGCACCATATACTTTTGTGATTACGATGCACTTTTTATGCAACTACATTTAGCTCAGAATTCATCAGAATTCATATATGCTAACCATCAGCATTTGAGGACTTTAATCCACATGTCAGCATTTGTAGACAAACGCAGTCTGGGGTTTGAAGCTTGTTTTCGCCTTCACCGAGCTCTTGACGTTATCTCAGTGAAGCAGTAATCTATTCCGTGTATGTGTAGAAATTCTGCAATCAAGTGCCTCCCTCTTAGCCTCTTGAAATTACACGGGAAAGCATTTAAATATTTCAAAACCGTCTGTGAAGATTGACTGCAAGAGACTGTTCATGCGGTTTCTACTCAAGAGACCACATGTTATAATTTGGATCAAAATAAGCAGCAAGGAATGATATGAAATATGTTGGAGAGAGTGAAATGTACAGTCTATGAATTGCAGGTAGCACGGTGACACAGTAGTTAACACTGTGACCTCACAGAGACAGGAACCCAGGTTCAAGTCCGGCTTGGGTCACTGTCTGTGCTAAGTCTGCACGTATGGTTTTTTTCTGGGTGCTCCAATTTCCTTCCTTAGTCCAAAAAATGTGCTGGTCAGGTACATTGGATACTCTGAATTTTCCCTCACCGAACAGATGCTACAGTCTGGTGACTTGGGGATTTTCACAGTAACTTAATTGTAGCATTAATCATAGAATCCCTACCGTGCAGAAGGGAGCATTCAGCCCATTGAGCCTATATCAACAATCCCACCCAAACACTATCTTTATAACCTTGACATATTTACCCAGCTAATCCTTCTGACACTAAGGGACTAGCATGGATCATCCACCTAATGAGTATGTCTTTGGACTGTGGGAGGAAACTGGACCACCTGAAGGAAATCCATGCAGACAAAGGAAGAAATTGCAAACTCCACTCCAACAGTCACCCAAGCGGGGAATAGAACCTGGGTTCCTTGTGCTGTGAGGTAGCAGTTCTAGCCACTGTGTCACCATGCTGCCCAAATGTAAACCTGCTTGTGACACCAATAAATAAATTATAAAAAACAAAGAATCAATATTTGATTGTTGCTTTATGCACAGAGATTGGCTGGCACTGGTCATGAAGAATGACACTTTTATAATTATATGAAGGTGCCAAACAACTATGTGTGTGTTCATTTATGGGCACATGAGAATAGCTATACAAAGGTAGAAAGCCTGAAGGTCAGCAATAGAGCTATGTGCGCTGTGCCCAAAGGCTAAAATAAAGACTGGGACTGGATCGAATGATACACTTCCTTCCTATTGATGGCATGCTGCTATCCATTAAAGGCATATTACCCCAGAGAGCCTCGTACCAAAAAATGGATGATCTTTTCCTCTACACCTAGCTATGACTGAAGCACTACATTCTGCACGCTTTCCTTTCCTTCTTCCCTGTATGCTCTATGTATGGTATGCTTTGTCTGTGTAGTACGACAAACAACATTTTTCACTGTATCCTAATAATTGTGACAATAATAAATCAAATCAAATCAAATTGTGGCATCATTCTAACTGAAGTTATCTAACACAGTGTAGATTGGAGATAGAACCCGGCAGTTTCCTGAATCCAGTGAGCCATTTGTGGATCTTTTAAAGGTGTGTTGATGAGGTACCCATGGCACTGACATTTGTCTTCACCAGAAACAATAATTAGATACCTCACCATATTTCAGTCTGTTAGAGTAAAGCCACAAGGCACTCACATTGGCATGAGACAGTGACAAGATTAAAGACGCCTGTCAAGTTCAATTTTGTACAAAATAATGTTCCAGTAGAAAAGAAGTGTTCAATGTGCCAGCAAGAATAGTATAAAGGAGAACTCTGGCTAAGAAGTAGGTTCAAATACTACGGTAGGTCTAATTTAAACATTGTATATTCATCAATCAGGCCAGTACAAGTCTACCACCAAGCCACATCGCTTCAATAATAATTGAAGCATGCATAATAGTGCTGTGGTTAGTATTGCTGCCTCACAGCATCAGCGTCCTGATTCGATTCTTGGCTTGGGTCATAGTTTGCATGTTCTCTCTGTGTCTGTGTGAGCTTTCTCCAGGTGCTTTGGTTTCCTGCCACACTCCAAAGATAGGCAAGTGAGGTGGGTTGGCCATGGTAAATTCTCCCTTAGTGTCTCAAGATGTGCAGGTTAGGGGAATTGTGGGATAACATATGTACAGTTATGGGTATAGGGTACAGGTAAGTGATCTGTCAGAGAGTCGATGCAGATTGGAGAGACTGAATGGCCTCTTTCTGCACTGTAAGGAGTCTACAATAATCTTGAAGTCTTTTTACTCTCCTGATCTTATATTAGCAGAAGTAAAGGCCAACAGACCCAGACTTGGTAACAATAATCATTCCAGCCTTATACCTCCATATAAATGTTCCAAGGTACCTCGGCTCAATAATTGAATCAATAATGAACTTACTCAATCCCTTATGAGCAACTGGTGTTTTTTATTAAAAAAAAACACCGACTGCCCATTTTCCATGAGAAAATAAGTCTCTGGCACTTGAAACATCTTCCTGACATCCAGCCCTACGTATTTCACAAAACATAATTGGAAAACAACATAGGATTTTATATTTCACTCAAAAACCCATTAGCTGGAATGTGTTTAACACCACAAAGCCACATCCTGTTTACTGTGACAGTCACTGTGGCCAGATCTGTATGTTCAATTCTGAAAGAGTCATTGTGATGTATTGCCCCATCAAGCAATACCTTTCTCTCCTGGGTTGGGAGTGCCTGGACTCTGTATGAAATTAAAAAGAAAACATCCAATCATTACAAAAGCAGGTTCAAATATGAGTTACTATAATGCTGTCAGCAACATGTTGATCAGACCTGCCAATCACTCGCTGTGCAATGATAGCATCGACTGCGTTATTCTTGGATTCCATCCTTGTGTATAGATGTGTGGTGCCAAAAATAAATATCTTTCTAGACATTTACACTGATCTATTTTGTGGAGCTTAGCATTGTGTGCAACTTTTCCAGTATTCTGTATTGTCTTTTTTATTTGTTTTATTTCATTTTTACTGTGTTCTGTTGGACATACAAAACTACAGAGTTTCCATCAAAAGTTAGAATCCTTACAGTGCAGAAAGCAAGCCATCTGGCTCATCGCATTTGCACAGACTCTCCGACAGGACATCCCACCCATACCATATCCACGTAACACCACATATTTAGCCCACTAATCACCCTAACCTATACATCTTGGGCAGCACGATAGCACAGTATTGTTGCCTTGCAATTCTAGGTTAGATTCCTGGCTTGGGTCACTGTCTATGTGGAGTTTGCACATATTTCCCGTGTCTGCATGGGTTTCCTCCGGGTGCTCCAGTTTCCTCTGCCATTCTGAAAGATGTGCTGGTTAGGTGCATCAACATGAATAGGGGTGCCGGAGTGTGGCACCGAGGAGAATTTCATAGTAACTTGACTGCAGTGTTAAGTGATGTAAGCCTTATTTGTGACGAATAAATAAACACAAAGGGGCAATTTAGCATGGCCAATCAACCTAACTTGTGTATCTTTGGACTGTGGGAGGAAACCAGAGCACCCAGAGGAAATCCACACAAACATTGGGGGAACGTGCAAACTCCACGCAAGCATCCAAGGCCAGAATTGAACCCAGGTCTCTGACACTGTTAGGCAAGAGTGCTAACCACAGTTCCACTCTGCCGAGTGACAATATTACCTTGAAGTTCTACTGTGTGATCTTAACACATAGACCTGTATTTTAGGAAACATAAGAAGAGGACTCGGGCCTCAAGTCTGTTCTGTCAATAAGTTTAAAGTTTAGTTATTAGCATCACAAATAGACTTACATTAACACTGTGATGAAGTTACTGTGAAAATCCCCTGGTCACCATACACCGGAGGCTGTTTGGGTACACTGAGAGAGAATTTTGGGTTACCGTTTAGTGAGGTGTAATGGCACAAATCCATCTTTGCTCCATTACCATTAATATCTTTGGATAGCTACAATCTGCCAACCTGAGATTTAAAATTAGTAATCGATCATGCGTCAATTGCCCTCTATAGAAGGCAGTCTGAAATCCATAACCTTTTGTGTTAAAGTGTTTCTTAATTTGATTCCGTAAAGGTCTTACCTCATGTCACTTAGTTCTAGCCTGCCCAATCAGGAGAAGTCATTTCTGTTTATCTACCCTGTTTTCCTGTAATATCTTGCAAACTTAATCAAAATCATCATTTAATCATCTAAATTCAAGGGGACATGAGACTACTTTGTGTAACCTCTCCTCCTTCTTTAATCCTTGTAGGACAAATATCATTCTGGTAAATCTATGCTACATTCCCTCTTCATGAAGTCCGGAGTTAATATTGTGGACTTCTTGGAAACACACACTTTTGGCTGTGTATTATAATGTCACCACCTCTGCTGAGTCTGGATTGCAGGTGCAACAGGACATACCCAAGGATGGTAATGGAGAAGTCTGGCTGTGAGATATGATTCAGTAAGTATGACCATGTCAGGCTCTAGTCTGTGAGACAGTTCTCTTAATTCTGGTACTAATTCAATACAGTCCAAGAATGAGTCCAAACTCATGACTCTGAACCAGCGCTCAAAACTGAGTCAAGCCATTCTTCAACAAATGATTACCAACTTTTTCATAGAATCATAGAACCTCTACAGTGCAGGAGAAGGCCATTCAACCCATCGAATCTGTACCAACCACAGTTCCACCTAGGTCCTATTTGTATAACTCCACATACATAGTCTGCAAATTCCCCCTGACACTAGAGTCAACTTAGTATGGTCAATCAACCTAACCTGCACATCTTTGGAGTGTGGGAGGAAAGTGGAGCACCAGGATGAAACCCATGGAGACAGAGGGAGAATGTGCAAACTCAGCTGCTGCCTGATCTGCTAAGTTTTTGTCAGTATTCTGTTTTCATTTTTATTTCAGATTTACAGCATCTGCAGCATTTTGCTTATGCCTAAGTACTCAGGTTGAGATTCTATTAATAACCTCTCTGTCGCATATCTGACAGTGTCCGGAGGCCGGAATTGAACCTGGGACCCTTGCGCTGTGAGGCAGCAATGTTAACCATTGTGCCACCATGTCGCTCATTAGACATTCATTTGAATGAACATTCTGAGTAAATTTCCCACTAGTGCACAACCAGTACCACAATGCACTTGCATTAATGGATATAAAATCTCATTTTTAGTTCCCTAAATTGACTAGGATGGTATTTTTTTTTTGGAAATGCATTGGCTAACACTGGTTGATGGTTAACTGGAACTTACCAGTGTCTTCCAATAGGAACAGCACCTGTGATCTGATTTGGTTTTAATTTGATTTATTACTGTCACAAGTACTAACATATAGTGAAAAGTATTGTTTCTTGCATGCTATACAGACAAAGCATACCGTTCAAGGAGCAAGAAAGGAGAGAGTGCAGAATGTAGTGTTACAGTCATAGCTAGGGTGTAGAGAAAGATCAACTTAATGCAAGGTGGGTCCATTCAAAAGTTTGACAGCAGCAGGGAAGAAGCTGCTCTTGAATCGATCGGTATGTGACTTCAGATTTTTGTATATTTTTCCCAAAAGGAAGAAGGTGGAAGAGAAAATGTTGGGGTGCATGGGGTCCTTAATTATGCTGGCAACTTTGCCAAGGCAGCAGGAAGTGTAGACAGGGTCAATGGATGGGAGGCTTGTTTGTGATGGTTGCCAAGTTAAATGCCACATGAGTGGGTTCCATTTGCAAAAGCACATTGTGAATCAGTAACTGTGGATTGTGATCAGTGAACATCAATGCAGTTATGTCAGTGGTCATAAAATGTTTGTGAATTCTCAAACTGATAGAAAATGTACATAAATTAGCATTTGTCTTCACTTGAATGCTATCAGTCTAATTTATTCTAAAGTTTGCTTCTCAGCCATTTATAGGTTAAAGGTTATTCCATGTAATTCCTCAGGCCATACATCACAGAGCTTCATTTATCAGTCATGAGACAGTGATGTGATGTTTTGAAATCAGCCTGTCATCGATGCCTGGGAAGATTGAGTTACCCCGAAACAGAATACCACCTAATCACTCACTAGAAGACCTGACCTTCAAACGTAGAAAGACAATATTTGTCTGAAATGTGAGACTTACTGCATGAAGGGGCAATTGTTTTAACAAAATGATAGACATATTTACAAAGTAAGGAGAGCACAAGAAAATAAAGAATGCAGCCAGAATATTATTTTCTTACAAGTAGGATATTGAATATAGGGACATAGAAACTAGAAGCAAGAGTTGGCCATTCAGCCCTTCGAGCCTGCTCCACCATTCATTTTGATCATGGCTGATCACCGAATTCAAAATCGTGATCCCCCTTCCCCCATATCCTTCAATCCCTTTTAGCTCCAAGAACTATACCTAATTTCTTCTTGAAATCAGACAATGTTTTGGCCTCAACTGCATTCAATGGTAGTAGATGACATACATTCACCACCTTCTGGGTAAAGAAATTTCTCCTCATCTCAGTTCTAAAAGGTTTACCCCTTATCCTCAAACTATGAGCCCTAGTTCTGGACTCTCCCACCATCCGGAACATTCTTTCTGAATTTACCCTGTCTTAATCCTGCAAATTTCTATGACATCGCCTCTCACTCTTTTAAACTCCTGTGAATATAATCCTAACTGACTTAGTTTCTCTTCTTAATACAGACCTGGCCATTATGCACAATAAGAACAGAAAATACTGAAAACATTCAACTGCTTTCTCAGCATCTATGGAAAGAGAAACAGTTGACATTTATTTGTGCCTTGCAAACTATGCCTTTGACCAAGCTTTTAACAATACACCTGAACAATGCTCTACAAAATTCAATGTTCAATTTTCCTTCATAATCCATTTGTCATGCATTTTAAATTTGTTCCTATTGGCTCACTGGGTAAGCTTGCCATAGTAATGTATGTAGATGGAAGTGATGTCATGAGAGATAGAGTGGGAAATATTGGGAAGAGCAGCAGCCATGGATGGGATCACCTAGCATAAATAAAGACGCCGTGTATTTTTAACCTAATGCTTGCAAGTGTGTTGTCTCCAAACACAGTGGCACAGTTGTTAGCACTACTGCCTTAGAGCACCAGGGCCCCCGGTTCGATTCCTGGTTTGGGTCACTATCAGTGTGGAGTTTAGATGTTCTCCCCTGTCTGCATGGGTTTCCTCCTGGTACTCTGGTTCCCCCTTACAGTCCAAAAAAGTGCTGGTTAGGTGCATTGGCCATTTTAAATTCTCCTTCATTGTAACCAAACTGGCACTGGAACGACAATCAGGGGATTTTCACAATAACTTCATAGTAGTATTAATGCAAGCCTAATTGAGACACTAATCAATTATCTTTAATAAATTCACAACAAAAGCTGGCAATGAGGACAATGGCCAAATGCTTACTGGGCCCAAAGACAAAGTTTTAGCAAGGGATAATGGCTCAGAAAAATAAAATGCTTCACACACGCTGTGGAAAACTCATTGCCTAGAGTGGGTATGAGTGAAAGATGCCCTGCAGACAAATGATAGAGCTGGCTGTAACAAACAACAGGCCAATGCTCAAATTATTATCTTGTGTGTAAAGAAAACTAAGGTGGCTGCTGTGTGGAGCGATGAAACTCTCACACTGAGCATTTGACTATTTTGTGTCGACAAACAAAATAGCTGAGGACATTATAGTGCCCACTTTCCTGAGTGTGTTGGAAGTGGGGCTGCAGGGGGTGTGATGAGAGGACAAGCTTCTGATCTTCTCTACACTGGAATCTGATAAGCCAGGCACTAAAACATACAAGCAACTTGTGGATAGTTTGCAAGCACATTTTTCACCGAAAGCCTTAGTGATTGCAGAGCACTCTAGATTCCATAAACAAACTGTTTGCGAGAGATTTGTTTGTGATCTATGCAGTGAAGCAACATAAAAACAGTTGTTAACTATCATCTAAGAGACCATAAAGACAAGTATCAATTTTTCTGATCCTCCTTTGAGTATTTGGAACATGTGATTGCCTCCACTTGCCTTCACAAATCTCTTTCTATGGCTGAGGCTATTACAGAGGTACCAGGACCTCAGAATATAAGTCAGTTATGTTCCTTCCTGAGATTATTGAATTATTACAGAAGATTTGTCCCAAATTTGGCAACAATTCTGAAACCATCATACAACTTCTTGTGCCAGAACAAGACATGAAAATGTTGGAAAATGTCAGCCAGTTTGGCAACATCTGTAAAGAGAGGAAAGAGCTGACGTTTTGAGTTCAGGTGACCCTTTGTCAAAGCTAAAAGGAATAGAAAGTGGGAGATATTTATACTGCAGGGTGAGGGAATGAAAGATGAGTCATAGCCACAATAACAAAGGGAAGATATTGCTAGTAGCTGTCCAAAGAGAGAATAAAAGACGTGAATGTCCAAACAGCAGAGAAGCTAAAATAAAAATGGATGAGAGGTGGGGGGTGATGGGTGGGGCGTGAGGAGCGGTGTAATGGATGGAGCAGAGGTAAGACTTAGAGAAAGAGAAGCAAAGGGGGAGAAAAGCTAAGGGAAGGGGGAATAGAGTGGGAGGAGCAAGAGAAATGAAGAAAGACAATAAAGAAATAAAAGGTAGATAACAATTCAAAATTAAATAAAATGAAAACAAAGAGTGGAAGTGGGGCAGATTTAATCATCTGAAGTTGTTGAATTCGATGTTGAGACCAGAAGGCTGTAAAGTGCCTAGCCAGAAGATGAGATACTGCTCCTCCAGTTTGCATTGAGCTTCATTGGGACATTACAGCAGGCCTGGGGTCTTATCTTTTCTCTCCATTTGCTTCTTCTTTTCTAAATCTTATCTCTATCCCATGCATTCCCCTCGCCTCCCCCAAAATCTTCATTTTAACTTCTCTACCGTTTAGCCACAAACACCCTTTATTCTCTCTATGGGCTGCCATTAGCAGCCTTTCCCTTTGTTTCTGTGACTATAACTCCTCTTTCATTCTCTCACACTGTAGTATAAATATCTCCCACTTTCTATGTTTTTTAGCTTGGACAAAAGGTCAGCTGGGGATTCAAAACGTCAGCTCTTTTCTCTCCTCCCAGATGTTGCCAGACCTGCTGAGATTTTCCAGCATTTTTTCTTTTGGTTTCAGATTCCAGCATCCACAGTAATTTGCTTTTATTAAGACATGAAAGTGGCCAGATCAATAAAATAATGTCTTCACACAAGCTAAACAAGTGTTACTTAAGTCTAAAGCTCTCACCACATTTTAAGCAACAGTTACAGTTCTTTGGGCTGCATCTCCTTATGGTGTGGGAGCCTTAGTCTCCCACATCATGCCATTGGGTGAAGGAAGACCCATTGCTTTTGCTTCTTGAACTTAGAGCAAAGCAGAAGGTAGCTATGCCCAGATTGAAAGGAAGCTTTAGGGATCATTTTCAACGTCACAAAATTCCACCAGTTCCTGTATGGGAGAATTTACATTGCTGGCGAACCATCATCCACTCACTACCGTTTTTACACAACACTCAGGAATGTTGTCACTTGCACCAAGCTGGATGCAAGAATTACCTTTGTCTGCATATATCTGTACACCATTAAATATTGGGTCAAGGCTACATTGTTACACAGATGGACTTTCAAGATTGCCACTATGAAGCAGTTCTTCAGACTGCTAGAAAGAAAATATGTTCTACTTTGAACAAGTAAACAACACAACACTTATTTCTAGGCAACTGAGAAGAAATACTCAGAGACTCCCTCTGCTCTCACAAGATGTGGTTTCAGAAGAAAAGACTTCAGAACTAACACCTAGCCTGAAACCTTATTACTCCAGGAGAATGGAGCTGTCAGTACAGTCAGAATATCTTCTATGAGGGAGAATAATTCTTCAGCTACCTTTGGGGAAACAAGTGTTAAGAGAAGCTAAATGAAGGTCACTGTGGAGTTGTATTCATGAAGGATATAGCAATTTGGGCGGTTATTAGTTTCTTTTACTGTGAAAATGTGAACAAAATTTTGTTCTACCCTCTCCACTTGGAGCAAGGTGCATTGCAGTAACTCACCAAACCCTCTTTCTCGCCCATGGGGTCTAATAACAAGAAGGACAATGGCAGCAGATGCTTGGGAAGACAACCGTCTCCAAGCTACACACCATCCTATGGAACTGTCTCGATCTGTAACAGCACTATGGGGCTAACCACACCATATGCTCTGCAGCGGTTCAAGAAGGCAGTTCACCACCACCTTCTCAAGGGCATCCCAGGACGGGCCGTAAATGCTGCCTTAGCTTGTTACACCTACATCCTCTGAAATAATTCAAAAATATCAACTTTCTAGTCTAATCTCCAAGAGACCCATTGTTTACATTGACACTGTTACATAAACTTTTACTCTCTGTCTTTATATTTCTTGCTGGTTTATTCTCTTTATTCAGCCTGCCAGAGAGAGATGAGGAAGCAATGGCCAAGTGATATTATCACCAGACTATTAATCGAGAAACTCAGCAAATGTTTGTGGACCTGGGTTTGAATCCCGCCACAGCAGGTGGTGGAGTTTGAATTCAATTTTTTAAAAAATCTGGAATTAAGAATCTACTGGCGACCATGAAACCATTGTCAATTGTTGGAAAAACCTGTCTGGTTCACTAATGTCCTTTAGAGAAGGAAATCTGCCATCCTTACCTGGTCTGGCCTACATGTGGCTCCAAAGTTACAGTAGTGTGGCTGACTCGCAAATGACCTTTGGGCAACTAGGGATGGGCAATAAATGCTGATGTGGAGATGCCGGTGTTGGACTGGGATAAGCACAGTAAGGAGTCTCACAACACCAGGTTAAAGTGCAATAGGTTTATTTGGTAGTAAATGCCACTAGCTAGTGGCTAAAGCTAAAGATCTTGGTGTTTATTACTAAATAAACCTGTTGGACTTTAACCTAGTGTTGTGAGAATTCTTATAATAAATACCGGCCAGCCAGCGTCACCCATGTCCCACAAATGAATGAAAAATATGCTTCCTTTTTTAAGACATTCTTTGTCGGTTTCTACAACTTCTCGCCAGCCTTCACAGCATTTCCTTTCAACTTGACACAATCCCTAACTCCTTCAGTCACCGAAAGGGTTAAACAATTTTAGTTGCAAAATAAAACTGCGAGTGGGGAAATGCAGGATAATTAAACACCAAGCAGGGAGAAGTGAGATTGATGAGTAGCAGGTGTGTTCCAGTCAGGATAAGAAATTAGCTGAAAACTGTCTTTCAGCAAAATGAACAACTAAGCCACAAAAGGCTAAACTAGGTGGGTAGCTGTGAGACAAACAAGCGACAACATACTGGAGCACAAGATCAAGGCTCACATGAAGGGCTTCCATTTGGTCAAGAGCTTCAAGTTTCTAGGCATTCAGATCACCAAAAACCTGTCCTGGTCCCTCCATGTTGCCATTATGGTTAAGAAAGCTCACCAATGCCTCTACTTTCTCAGGAGGCCAGGGAATTTCGGTATGTCCTCTACAACTCTCCCCAACTTTTTACAGATACGCCGTAGAAAGCATCTTTTTTGGAATGTATCACAACTTGGTATGGTTCCTGCTCTGCCCAAGACTGCAGGAAATCATATAGAGTTTTGAACATAGTCCAGTCCATCACGCAAACCAATTTCCCATCCATTGACTCTCTCTATACTTCCTGCTGTCTCAGAAAAGCAGCCAGCATAATCAAGGACCCCACACATTCCGAATATACTCTCTTCCATCATCTTCCATTGGGAAAAAGGTAATAACAGTCTGAAACCACAAACCTGTCAGCTCACAACCATCTTCTTCCCTGCTGCTATCAGACTTTTGAATGGTCCTATACATGGTCCTATATGGTCATATATTAAACTGACCTTTCTCTTCACCTTAGCTGTAACTGCAATCCTATTCTGTCCCTTTATCCTTTCCTTCTTCCTGATGTACATTATGAACAATATGTATTGACTGTATAGCATGCAAGAAACAATAATTTTCACTATATCCCAGCACGTGATATTAATATATCTAATCAAATCAAAAAATCTCTGATGTGTATACTCACACGAAACAAGTAACTGGAGACTAAGATGCATGTTTCACGCTGGTATAAATATTTAGAGCCAATCTTGGATTGCCTAAGACTGTCTCTCCCATCATACAATTTGAATAAACCTTCAAAACCTCTTCCTAGGTCTATTCTACAGATGATTGACTTGGCCCAAAACAGCCATGAATGAGTCTTTTTTCTCATAGATTCTTTATCAATGGAATATATATTTACATAAAACACAAAAACATTGAAATATAGAAGATAGGAGCAGGAGGAGGCCATTCGACCCTTTGAGCCTGCTCCGCCATTCATCATGACCATGGCTAATTGTCCAATTCAATAGTCTAACCCTGATTTCTCCCCATAATCTTTGATCCCATTCACCCCAAATGCTATATCCAGCTGCCTCTTGAATACATTCAATGTCTTGGCATTGACTACTTCCTGTAATAATGAAATCCATAGGTTCACCCATCGTTAGTGAAGAAATGTCTCCTTATCTCCATTCTAAATGGTCTAACCCATGACTTGAGGCTGTGACCCATGGATCTGGATGCCCCCATCATCAGGAACATCCTTCCTGTATCTATTCTCTCTAGTCTTGTCAGAATTTTATAAGTCTCTATAAGATGCCCCCCTCATTCGCTTGAACTCCAGCGAAAACAACCCTAACCTAGTCATTCTCTCCTCATACATCTATTGAAAATTATGTAATAATTCCTTAACTGTCTACAAGTTTATCTGCTTTCATTCTTATTAAGCCATTTCCCAGTTTACGCAGTCCAACTTTATACTTGTTGTTAGTTAAGTTAAAGGCATCTGCTTCAGACCCAAATTTCTCACTCTCAATTTGAACATATAATTTCATAATGTTATGATCACTCTTCCCTGGAGGATATCATTCCAGGTCACCAGCAATGCACCAAGGGAATGCTATGCATTTTTAGGCTGCAAGTTTCTAGAAGCTGACAACACTACTTACATTCCTGTGCTGTTATTATCAGCTTATGTATATTTAATATATTATGTTGGAATTACTTAATGTTATGTCAAGTCATCAGAGACAAGACAAGAATTTTTATTTGCCACCTCTAAATCTATTTCAAATGATTCTTACTGAATTAGAGGTGCTTTATCAGAGAATCCTTGTCAAGCTCCCGTGGCTTAAATTATGTAAAGTTTATACGTGATTTATTGCACAGTCTATTTATTCTGACTGAATCTAAAAGAGAAATTTACATTCAGTGCCTGATATACTCAACTTCCTACCATTATCACATCCTTTGAATATCAGATATTATTCTTGGTTATTATCGCTCAGTGTCCATAATGAATTTACTATTAGCATTCCAATATGTTTAAAGCTTTTACTTCTTCTGTAGGTTGAAAACATTTGGAAGGTCAGTTCCTTTTTTTTAACCACTGCCACAACTCCCTTGCTGTTTCTTCCTAGGCTAACTTCCTACTCTCCACACTTCCTCAACTACAAATCATCCTAACCTCTCTTGGTCATATTCTATCCTTAGTTAAATCCTGCCTGCTCATCATGCCAGTCCTTTCTGATTCGCATTGGCTTCCAGTGCCCAAGTGCCACACATAGTGGCACAGTAGGTAGCATTGCTGCCTCACATTGCCAGGGACCTAGGTTTGATTCCTATCTTAGGTCATTGTCTGTGGGGAATTTACATCTTCTCCCAGGGTTTCCTCTGGATGCTCCGGTTTCCTCCCCAAGTCTGAAAGATATGCTGATTAGATGCATTGGCCATGCTAAATTCTCCCTTAGTCTACCCAAACAGGTCCTGGAGTGTGGCAACCAGGGGATTTTCACAGTCACTCCATTGCAGTGTTAATGTAAGGCTACTTGTGATGCAGATAAGTAAAATTTAATTGTTTTTCTGGGTTGACAGGAAGCAAAGTGTGAATATAAATGTTTCAGTTTCTGATTGGCAGGCAGTAACAAGTGGGATACTGCAGGCATGTGTGTTAGAACCCCAACTGTTCACATTATATATTCATGATTTGGACAAGGTTTTGTATCTGCTCCCGCAGCACCGACTTTGGACACACACTGTGGGCAAAAAATCAAGCTGTGTTTCCAATCACTCAGTGTAGTGAGTTGGTTAAATAGCATCGTTTAAAGGTGGTGCAGTCTATTAAAACAATAAAAAAAAGATTAATAAATAAGAAGTCACACCCCACACAAATATCAATGGAGAACTAATGCATGAAAATCCATACAATGGCATCATCTTTATTGTGGCTGCAACCACAGAATGCAGAAATACAAGAACACCACTATTATTTTAGTGAATATAATACTGCAACAAACCATAGAACTCTAAAAGATTATTGCAGAAGGAGGTAATGTTCACCAAAAGGTAGCCCATACCCTATAAACAGAGGACCAGATACATGTCAGACATTCAGCCCATCCCAACAGAGTTCCAACAGTGCAGCTTGCCAGAGATGTTAAAGGAAGTGGACAAGACTAATTCTTCCTTTCCTCTCCTCCCCTGCTCAAAGGGAAGAATTTTCCCATTCCGCCTTCCATGGAAAGTGTAGTAGGTGGGACATGGGCCATGCAAATGTATCATTCATTTTTAGTGGGGTTCTCCAGCTTTGGGGCAAATATGGCTGGAAAATCCTGCCTAATGTGTCTGAATATTTGAATTTTCAAGACCTCCACATACAGACATAGGTGACATTCACAGAATTTCTATAGTGCAGTAAGAAGCCATTCAATCCATTGAGTCTGCACCAATATTCTAACAGGGTGTCCCATTCTTGCTCAATCCCCATAATCCCACATATTTACCTTCCCAATCCCCCAAACCTATACATCTTAAGATGCCAAGGAGTATTTCAACATGGCTAGTGCACCTAATCTGCACATGTTTGGAATTTTGGGGGCGGGAACCAGAATACTTGGAGAAAACGAATGCAGACACAGGGACAACATGCAAATGCCACACAAACAGTCACTCAAGGCCAGAATTGAACCCAGGTCCCTGATGATGGAAGGCAGTGGTGCTAACCACTGTGCCACCATGCTGCCCTTGATGAAACCTGTTTATACGCATTCATCTAACCACTAATTTCTTTTAATTTCTTTTCCTTGCTCACACAATTAGCAATTGCTGTGTCACAGAACCACATTCAATTCCCAACTTGGGTCACTGTCTGTGTGGGGTGTAGGCGTTCTCCCTGAATTTGCGTGGGTTTTGTCCAGTTTCCTCCCACAGTCCGAAAGCTGTGCTGGTTAAGTGCACGTGCTAAACTGTCCCTCAGTGTACCTAAACAGATGCTGAAATGTGATGACTAGGGGATTTTCATGGTAACTTTATTGCAGTGTTAATGTAAGCCCGACTTGACACTAATAAATAAATTTAATCTTTAAACTGAGGCATGTATATTGTGGGTACTTTTGAAAGAGCACAGTAGAGATGAAATAGATGAGGAGATGTGTATGGCATGTAAAATATTCAAGAAGGCAGCTCACACCACCTTCTCAAGGGCTATTAAGAATGCACAATAATTGCTGGCTGATAACCTGTACAGTAAGAAGTCTCACAACACCAGGTTAAAGTCCAACAAGTTTATCTGGCAGCACTAGTTTTCAGAGTCTCAGGCTCCTTCATCAGGTGAGTGAGGACTTGTGTTCACAAACAGGGCATATAAAGACACAGACTCAATTTACAATATAATAGTTGGAACGTGAGCCTTTACAGATACTCAAGTCTTAAAAGTACAGACAATGTAAGTGGAGAGAGGGTTAAGCGCAGGTTAAAGAGATGTGCCACAACAGTTCGTGAGATTTCGCAAGCCCAGGCAAATCGTGGGGGTTACAGATAGTGTGACATGAACCAAGATCCTAGTTGGGGTCATCCTCGTGTATGAAGAGCTTGGCTATCAGTTTCTGCTCAGCGATTCTGCGCTGTCACGTGTCTACAAGGCCACCTTGGAGAAAGCTTATCAGAAGATCAGAAGCTGAATGCTCGTAACTGCTGAAGTCTTCCCTGACAGGAAGGGAACACTTGATTGTCGAGCGGTGTTCATTCATTCATTGTCATAGCATCTGCTTGGTCTCTCCAATGCACCATGCCTCCTTTCCTGCAGTGTATCAGATAGACAATGTTGGCCGAGTTGCAGGAGTAAGTATCTGTTGAAAGGTGTTCCCATGTGAGATGATGGCATCCATGTCTATGATCAGGCACGTCTTACTGAGGTTGCTGTGGCAGACCTGTGTGATGTCATGGTCACTGTTTGCCTGAAGGTTGGGTAATTTGCTGCAAAACATGGTCTGTTTGAAGTTGTGCAGTTGTTTGAAGTGGGGGTGTGGAGATAGCCTTGGTGAGATGTTCTTCTTCATCGATGACATATTGAAAGCTCTGGAGAAGGTGTTGTAGCTTCTCTGCTCCAGGGAAGTACTGGATGACGAAGGGTACTCTATCCGGTGTACCCCCGTGTTTGTCTTCTGAGGAGGGCAGTGTGGTTTATTGCTGTGGCACGTTGGAGCTGTCGATTGATGAATTGAGCGCCATATCCTGTTCTTATGAAGGCACCGTTCAGTGTCTATAGCCTCTGATCTTCAGGTAAGCATTCTCCAAGGCAGCCTTCAGGACACATGACAGTGCAGAATCGCTAAGCAGAAACTGATAGCCAAGTTCCGCACACATTGCTCATCTGGGCAGATCCTGTGTATACAGAGGGATGGCTTCTTTAATGTGTTTAGGGTGGAAACTGGAGAAGTGAAGCATGGTGAGATTATCCATGGGCTTGCGGTACAGGGTGGTGCTGAGATGACCATCGTTGATGGAGATGCATGTGTCCAAGAATGCAACCGATTCCAGAGATTACTCCATGGTGAATCTTATGGTGGGATGGAACTTGTTGGTATCATCATATAGTTATTTAAATGATTGTTTGCCATGAGTCCAAAGGAAGAAGATGCTACAGATGTATCTAGTGTATAGCATTGGTTGAAAATCCTGTGAGTGAAAAGGTCTTGTTTGAACCTGTGCATGAAAATATTGACATTTTTAGGTGCGAATTTGGTCCCTATTGCTGTTCTGTGTGTCTGGATGAAGATCCGGTTGTTGAAGATGAAGATGTTTTGGTCTAGGATGAAGAGGCTGAGTTGTAGAATTGCATCTGGAGATTGGCAGCTCTTGACGTTGAGTACTGAGGCAGTTGTAGCAATACCATCATTGTGGGGGATGCTGGTATAGAGTGCTGAGACATCCATTGTGATGAGGAGTGCTCCTGGTTCAATTACTCCATGTGTGCTGGGTTTCTGTGGGAAGTCCATAGAGTCATGACAGAAGCTGAGGGTTCTTTGTACAATGGGTTTCAGGATACCCTCAACATAGCCGGAGACGTTCTCACACAGGGTCCCACTGATGCTACGACAATGAATGAATGAGCACTTCTCGACAATCACCAGGCAGGAATGTTCCCTTCCAGTCGGGGAACATGTCAGCAGTTGGGGCATTCAGCCTCTGATCTTCGGGTAAGTGTTCTCCAAGGCAGACGTCACGACACACGACAGCACTGTGTTGCTGAACAGAGACTGATATCCAAGTTCCACACACATGAGGACGGCCTCAACTGGGACCTTGAGTTCGTGTCACATCATCTGTAACCCCAATGACTTGCCCATGCTTGCAAAGTCTCTCTAACTGTCCTGGCTGAAGACAATACACATCTCTTCAACCTGTGCTTGGCCCTCTCTTACTCACATTGTCTGTACCTTGAAGACTTGATTATCTGTAAAGACTCGCATTCCAACCATTATCTTGTAAATTGAGTTTGTATCTGTATTTGTGAGGGTTTGTGAACACAAATCCTCACCCATCTGATGAAGGAGCCTGAGACTCTGAAAGCTAGTTCTGTCAAATAAACCTGTTGGACTTTAAGCTGGTGTTGTGAGACTTCCTACTGTGCTTACCCAAGTTCAACACGGGCATTGCCACATCTATAACCTGTAGTCAGCAATGCCCACATTCTGTGAATATAAAAACGCACATGCTGCGCACCCCCCTCCACCCCGCCCTAGAACTGGGTGGGCAAGATTCGCAGAATGGAATTCTCCATTAGTCTCAGGTGGGAATTTTCAAGCCTCCCCAAGCAAGGTCATAAAGTCCTACCCTCAGTTTCTGTTTTACATATTCTGTGCAAATCCATTTTCAGTAGCTTATCCCAGCACCATAATGCAAATGCAGCTATTGTAGGTTGTTACAATAATTTCTGAAGACATCCTTTCTCCTCCTGCAGATAAGTCACATTCATGACAAATGGAAGAAAGACCTTACATAAGGCCTTTAAATGGTAAATGCGGGGTCACTTTTAACATTTAAGAAAAATCTTAGACGGGTTCATGGATGAGAGAGATGTGGATGGATATGGTTCAAATGCAGGTCAGTGAGACTAGGCAAAAGAATGGTTCAGCACAGACAAAAAGGGCCTAAAGGCTTGTTTCTGAGCTGTAATTTTCCATGGATGTATGGTTGGTTCTATATCAAGTAACCCAGGATAGCATGACATAGGCAAACAACAGACCCATTTATTCTATCGAGATCACACATAGAATTTCCACCATGTCACTTCAGGAGAAGATTACAATCAGTCAGATCATGCATTTTATTATGATTTGTAATGAAATTGTACGTTCTGACTGATAGTAATCAAATTAGTAATTACTCATTTGTAATAAAATCATAAATCATTATGACTTCATTATAACCAAGAGTCACCTGGAATCAAAACAACAGCTTACTTCTTTCCTTACAGACCAGCTGAAATTTCCCAGCATTTTCTCTTTGGGTGTGGTATATTTCATTATCCAATTCAACTGTGAAATAAGTTGAGTCACGTTCACTCGTGAAGCCAAGAAACATTTTGTTCAAAGCTTTGCAAGTAACCAAAGATTTAAATTATTTGACTGATGGTTTAAACAGGTCAGCTGGTTAATTGAGTTCCTTTGAAGATCCTTCTTTGAATAGAATTAAATGAACAAATGTTTCTCGGGAAGGAATAAGCCATTCCATAATTCAAATATGCCTTGTCTCAGATTTGCAAGGATATTATTCCTGTGAAATTGCAAATATTTCCTCCCCACTCCCAACAGACTGGAGACCAGTTCCAGATTTGCTATAGGATCTCTGCATTACAGAAAGGGGCCATTTGACTCATCAACCCTGCACAAACAGCAATCCCATCTTGGTCCTATCCTCATAACCCCACGTATTTACCCTCCTAATCCCTCTAACATTAAGGGTACAATTTAGCATGGCCAATCAACATAATCTTAGGACTGTGGGAGGAAACCCATGCAGATATGGGGGCAATATGCAAACTCCATACAGTCACCCAAAGCTGGAATTGAACCTGGTTCCCTGTCATTATGAAGCAGCAGTGCTAACTTCTGTGCCACCTGTGATGGAAACAGATGCCTTAGTAGTCATTAGATACAGGAACAGAATGCAGAGGCACCTTTTAATGTCTTTTTATGCTTATATAAATACAAGCTATTGGTGCTTAAATAGGCATGTCATGAACCTTAGAACTACATTAGCATGCAAAACGCCCTACACTTTATTATTTTTTTAAGCATCTCAGCCTCTATTGTTCTGCAATTCTTGCTTTCTATTGAGGTTCTTTATTATGCATTTTCTCATTTTCTTCAGCCTGATTATTTTATCTCTTGTTCAAATTCATCTCTGCATCATCATATATTCTTTTCTAATTTAACAGAAGGCTATACAGAATTGCAAAAAGAGCTAGTTAGAACCAGGCAATAAAAATGGGCTGTATTGTGATACAGTTAGAATTAATTTATATTGGTTTACCCGCTACTGGATTTCT
This sequence comes from Sphyrna mokarran, assembly GCA_024679065.1. Lineage (NCBI taxonomy): Eukaryota > Metazoa > Chordata > Chondrichthyes > Carcharhiniformes > Carcharhinidae > Sphyrna > Sphyrna mokarran. The sequence goes on along the minus strand of JAGIQG010000008.1, from coordinate 115,004,179 downwards.
CAGATTAAAAATGAATCCTATTAAAAAAGATAATTACCTCAAAATGGCTTCTGCAAATAGAAGTTGGAAAAATGGCTTCCATTCTTTTGCTTTAGAGTGAATTGTTAATCAGTCTAATTTTGTAAACATTTACTCGGTGAGCTGGTAAAACGGCCTTTAACGGCGCCTGTAGCCGGAATCTTTTACCTCTACCGAAGCTAGGGTATAGTTTAAAAAGGCAATAAGTCAATCAAAACCCATTGTGTCGGTGGGACTGTAAGACCCAATGGCAAGATGGAAAGGACATTTTATTTTTACCCATTCATGGAGCATGAGCACTGCTGGCTGGCCAGAACTATTGTCCATCCTTAGTTGCCCTTGTGAAGGTGGTGGTGAGCTGCCTGAGCCATTGATACAATTCAATGGTTTGCTGGGCCATTTTAGAGGACATTTAAGTGTCAGCCTGGAGTCACATGTAGGCCAGACCAGTTAAGGACGGCAAATTTCCTTCCCTAAAGAGGAATCAGGTGTTTATTTTTTCCCATGGTCATCAGTAATTCTTAATTCCATGATTTTTTTTATTGTATTCAAATTCCACCACCTGCCGTAGTGGGATTCGAACTTGAGTCCCCAGAACATTAGCTGAGTTTCTGGAATAATAGCCTAACAGTAATACCATGAGTCCAATGCCTGGAATGAGCATATGGGTGGGACGGTGGTGCAGTGGTTAGCCTCACAGTGCCAGGGATCTGGGTTCGATTCCTAGATTGTGTCATTGTCTGTATGGAATTTGCGCATTCTCCCCTGTCTCCATGAGTTTCCTCCGGATGCTCCGCTTTCCTCCCACAGTCTAAAAGACATACATTGGGTGCATTGACCCAAACAGGTGCTGGACTGTGGCGACTAAGGGATATTCACAGCAACTTCATTGAAGTAGGCCTTCATTAACTTCATTGCAGTAGGCCTAAGTTGTGATTAATAAATAAACTTGTTTTTGCGCCCCCCCCCAGCCTTTCTATATTGAAATTTGTTGCCCCCTTCCTCGTGGCTGCCTGTCTGATTCTATTCCTGCCATCAGTAATATATCCCTATGACCAGACATCCTTGAGGAGTTGACCCTGCACAGCTCCTTGCAATTTGATCTCCCACCCCACCTTGTTCCTCCCTTGTGCTGGGCTGTAAGATATTGCCCTTTGTCCCTGACTACCTGGTCATCAGCAACAAGTTCCAGAAAAGCTTTGCACTCATACCAATCATTCTACCACTTTTAATTTAAAGAAGAACTGGCCAATATGGCTTTGAAAGCATCTCTGTTAAAGTTGTACAGATTGAGTGGATAGGAAAAGATTTATCTCATTAGCAACCATGGGGCAATGATTTCAGGAAAGAATTGGAGGGAAGGATGAGCAAGTTTTTCACCCAGAGGGTGATGCGGGTCTGGGATTCATAGCCTGAAAGTTGGAGGCAGAACTCCTTATTTTACTTACAAAACACAGTTACATAGGAACATGCTAATTGGGAGCAGAATAAGTAATTCGGTTCTTCAAGCTTGCTCCACCATTCAGTCAGATCATGGCTGATTTCTTCCTGGTTTCAAATCCACTTCTCTTCCTGTTCCCCATATCCCTTTAACCTGTTTTCTTGGCTATGCTCTTATGACCAGGATTAGACTGGGGAACTGTTTGGTGAACAGTATTGTCATAATGGGCCAAATGGCCTTCCTCTAGGATGTCTGCTTCTTTCTATGTTTCTCTGAAAGACTGCATGAATTAATTTCCAGCTTTAACAATAAACTCTATTGCTTTGTTACAATTAAAGAAGTGATAAATATACTCCTGCTTTTTAAAAAATTTCTAACTTGATCATTTTGATAAAGGCAGAGAAATTTCTGATGCAGACTATACGAAGTTAATAAAAGTTGATTAGGATATAAAAGCGAGTGGGTCAGCACTAAGTATAGAACATTAATCAGTAGACTATTAATCATTGGGCTATGCTCAGTTGGCCTCTTTTTAATAGATTGTTGTAAATTAAATTCAAAGCTGTTAACTTATTCACTGAAGGATGCCGCATTGGCTAGTTAAGATGCCATTTGAATTTGTAAAAAGCTATCATGATGGATGCTATAAGGGAAAGAATAAATATATGGAATTTGCAGAAGCTGGCTTTTTGGTATTTATGCTTCATATTAGCTTCTAACCATCTGACTTTATTGAACCCTATCAAAAATGTCTTTTCAATAATATTAGGGAGAGGGCTCCCCGATCTGGAAAATATAAAAATAAAAAAAAATTCCATCACCTCCCCCCACCAGGACATGGGACCCCACCATCACAGCCATAGAAACCTAGCCCTACTACAAGCCCCTCCCACCAGCCTCCTCCTCCCCCCTCCACAGGGAAACTTCTATCCCAAACCTATTTAAGAGGAGTTGCCCTGCCACTCATAGAACATAGAACATTACAGCGCAGTACAGGCCCTTCGGCCCTCGATGTTGTGCTGGCCAGTGGACCCTCTAACCTAAACTATTCCAATATCATCCATATGCCTATCCACCGAACATTTGAATGCCCCCAAAGTAGGCGAGTCCACAACTGCTGCAGGCAGGGCATTCCACGCCCTCACCACCCTCTGTGTAAAGAACCTGCCTCTGACATCCGTCCTATAACTACCACCTCTTAATTTAAAGTTATGTCCCCTCATGTTGGTCATCACCATCCGAGGAAAAAGGCTCTCACTATCCACCCTATCCAATCCCTTGATCATCTTATACGCCTCAATTAGGTCACCGCGTAACCTTCTTCTCTCTAATGAAAATAACCTCAGGTCCCTCAGCCTTTCCTCATAAGGCCTTCCCACCATACCAGGCAACATCCTGGTAAACCTCCTCTACTCCCCCCAGTACTGCCAAGATACTGCTCAGACGTAACCCTTGTGATCATAACAGACTAGATTCCAGCATTTTTGTCTATTTTGGCATTTGTGTGAGGATATGTTATTTCATTCTAGCTGTGATTCTATTGATACACTTGGAAACTTTATTTAACATTACAGTTTAATCATAACAAATGAATTAGCTTATATTGTACCAATTGAAATATTTAAACATGACAAGATAACGATTCTTACTGTTAGTCTAACCTTATTAGTTTCAATTTAAGCAATATTCCTATTATGGGTTTAAACCCCTCTTCAAAACCAGTTAGCATATAATACAGGCTTTTAAAAAATCTATTAACAGATTTTTTTATTATTCATTCTTGGGACATGGGCATCATTGGCTGATCAATATTTATTGCTTGCCCGTAGTTGCCTGTGAGAAGGTGGTGATGGATTGTCTTCTTGAATCATTGCAGTCCAGTTCTAGAGACTTTGAGTACCTCTGAAGAGAAGAGAGAGACAAAGAAATACTCAAACAGCAGCTTCCAGGGAGAGGGAGCGAGATATTTTGCTTCTTTCAAAACCAGCGAAGAACTACTTTTGATTTTTCCCTGTAAGCTTAGCTCTGCCTGTTAACACCGTTAATCAAGCAACCTGATCAAAACTTTATTCCAAAACCCCAGTGGAAAAACTAAAATAAATAAAAATACATGAACTCAGATTAAAGCAAACACATCCCTAGCTAAAATCAATTATTTGTCTGCATTCTCAGCATGTGAAATCTCTAGTGCTGGCAAACTTGTGAGAACAGAATTAAATTTTAAACATACCCCCAAATTTGTCCAATGTATTTTCAGGCAGCAGAAACTCCACTTTGGTCAAGCCTTTAGATAGTTATCACTGAGTTAAAGATACACAGGAAAATCATCATCCATTGAAGAGTGATCCCAACACCAGTCCCCAGCAGTTGTTGCCACACTGCCTGCGAACACCACGGCATAGACATTGCAACCTCAAGCTAATGTGCAAAGCTAAAGATAATGCTGGAGCAAGGAATTAGTGCCAGCAACTCACCAGAGCATATCTCAGTGAGGTATAGAGCCACAGAGAAGAACGTAGCATTGTGCTAAAAACTTCAAGATGAAGAACATACTGACAACAGGGAGAGACACCTTCAACTATCACAGGAGAAGAAATACTAAGTTTGTACCATGAATGAAGAGAATGAACACTCTCTCTGGAAAGAATACAACAAGCTGCTTATCCCCAGCAGAGCGGATGTGGAGTTGAGAAAGAAAAATTCAATTCTAAGGAGTGGAAAAAGCATAATCAGAAGAAGGCAATGCTCAGTTAGCTCATAGCTTGGCTATTTTTAAAGTTTATTTATTAGTGTCACAAGTAGGCTTACATTAACATTGCAATGAAGCTACTGTGAAAATCCCCTAGTAGCCACATTCCGACACCTGTTTGGCTACACTGAAGGAGAATTTAGCTTGGCCAATGCACCTAACCAGCACATCTTTCAGGCTATGGGAGAAAACTGCAGCACCTAGAGGAAACCCACACTGACATGGGGAGAACGTGCAGACTCCGTATAAACAATGACCCAAGACCGGGAAACAAACCAGAGTCCCTGGTCTTGCAAGGCAGCAGTGCTAACCACTGTGCCAGTGTGCCATCCTGTACACATGCATATCATTACATATTATCAATAAACACTTAATTTTCATCAAGACTACAAATCGCTTCATGAGATGTACTGAGAATACAACATAAAACAGTTTCTGCTTTGAATATTTTTGCAGATTAGTTGGGATTAGTTGCTCTTGTAAATATGAGTGTTGACCCAGATTGTTGTATATCTGCTGGCGCAAACCTAATAATAATTGTGTCCTCTTTAATCGGGACCAGATACATGTTTCTTTTGATCTGCATTCTTCACTCTCCTGGTGAATATACGGAATGGTAATGTTGTATAGATCCATTGATATCAATGAATGCTGCTTGTCTTCCAATATTAATGTAAAATTATACATATTCTACCCTTCTGCTCCCCTCACCATCCATCCACCACACACACACACACTCACACACATCTGTCTGCCTCACTTAACTTAATCAGAATAATTTTCCTGTTTTCTCAGCCTCCATAGAATTTCTGTCGCTTTTTCCACCAAAAGCTTTCCTAACTCTTCAGCCATTCCTTCCCCATTCCTGGGTATTTCAGAAAAACACGTTAACAAATTCTTCTGGTTGATCTCTCCTTTGAAAGCAACATCATACAAAGCACCGCATGGAAGTATAGACCATCATAGAATCATAGAATCGTACAATCCTTCAATGCAGAAGGAGGGTATTTGGCCCATCAAATCTGCATTGAACTTAATCTCAAGCAGGCCTGATCCCCATAACTTCATGCATTTATCGTACCTAGTTGCCCTGACATTAAGCAGCAATTTAACATTGCCAATCCACCTAACCCTCTATAAAATGAATGTTTGTTAGGTGCTCTTCTCCATGAAATAAGGACTCCACTATTATCTCGAACTATCCTGGTAACAGTATATTTACTTTGCTTCAACACACCATAAGACCATAACATATAGGAGCAGAATTGGGCAATTGGGTCCATTGAAACTGCTCTGCTATTCAATTATGGCTGATACAATTCTCATCCCCATTCTCCTGCGTTTTCCCAATAACTCTTGATCTCCTTATTGATCAAGAACCTATCATTTTCAGTCTTGAAGACTCTCAATGACCTGGATCAAGAACCTATCTTTCTTGGTCTTAAAAATACTCAAAAATATTGGATCAAGAACATATCTATCCTTGTCTTAAAGACACTCAATGACCTGGCCTCCACAGACATCTGTGGCAATGAGTTCCACAGATTCACCACTCTTTGGCTAAAGAAATTCCTCATCTCAGTTTTAATGGAGCGTCTGATCAAATCCAATTTATTTTAAATGCAATCTTTTTTCCCAAACTTTTTCAATGGAGAAATGGTCAAAAACATTTGAAGCGAAACAAAGAGATTTGGTGCAAACTAATACGAAAGATGCTCATTAATATCGCAGTTCATATTTCTTGGCAGAAGAGTTTTTGTTAATATTACCATGGTCACACAGGAATCAATTTTGAACGAGTATTTTAGTTTGGTTTTATACTGTTGGCTCAAAACAAGAACAGCCGATCGCAACACTGAACCGATACTTACTGGATTTGTCAAACCGATGACCTTCCAAATTGTTGTCAGTCAACCTGGTTTCAGTTTGGATGGCATCAAAATTTTATACTGGCATGGCAACTTGACATAAGTCACCAATCCTTCAATATAGATCAAAATCCTGGAACTTCCTCCCTATTAGTACTGTCAGTCCAACTTCGCCCAGATGGGTTCGAGAAGAAGGTGTATCATTGTTGCATATTTTATGTATCCCAGAGCAATGTGAAGATTTGAACAATTAAACTCTGCAGCCATTGTTTTCCCAAGAGAAACTAGTGATGGGGAACAAATCCTGAGCTTGCCAGCAATGCTGAGCACTATTACAAAAGAAGAAGAATCCCCATGAGATCCAAATCTTTTCTCACTGCCATCAAAACATTGAACCAATTTGTTCAGTTGTGATATTGGATGGGATTTTTCAGCCATGCTCACTTCAAAATAAAGAATCCTGTCCGAGCCAATGGACCTTTGCATGGTTCGCTACAATTCTCACGGTGGGTAAAATGACAGAATTCTGGCCATTTTTTTTTCTAAATATACTGCTTGTTCAGTAAAAGACAAAATGGCACAGCAGTTAGCACTGCTGCCTCACAACGCCAGGGACCCGGGTTCGATTCCCGGCTTGGGTCACTGTCTGTGTTGGAGCTTGTACATTCTTCTCGTGTCTGCATGGGTTTTGTTCGGGTGCTTCCTTCCACAGTCTGAAAAATGTGCTGGTTAGGTTGCATTGACCCAAACAGGTGCTGAAGTGTGGTGGCTAAGGGAATTTCGCAGTGACTTCATTGCAGCGTTAATGTAAACCTTACTTGTGAGTATTACTTTAAATTATATTAAGAAATCAGTTCAAGCGAGGACATTGTTCAAAGTAACATTAACAGTGTTTTCCCTCAAGGAATTAAAATAGGTTTTCACTTTTGTAAATGGTAGAAGGCTAATTAGGAATGAAACTTCTGTCAGTTATCAGCACTCCTGCCTTCTTTTTATAGTCAGAGAGTCATAGAGGTTTACAGCGTGGAACAGGTCCTTCAGCCCAACTTGTCCATGTTGCATTTTTTTTTAAACCCCTCATCTAATCCCAATTGCCTGCATTTGGCCCATATCCCTCTATACCCATCTTACCCTTGTAACTATCTAAATGCTTTTTAAAAGACAAAATTGTGCCTGCCTCTACTACTACCTCTGGCAGTTTGTTCCAGAGACTCATCTTCGTCTGTGTGAAAAAATTGCCCCTCTGGACACTTTTTAACCCTCCCTTCTCATCTTAAACCTATGTCCTCTAGTTTTAGACTCCCCTACCTTTGGGAAAAGATATTGACTACCTAGTTGATCTGTGTCTGTCATTATTTTACAGACCACTATAAGATCACTCCTCAGCCTCCTATGCTCCAGAGAAAAAAGTTCCAGTCTATCCAGCCTCTCCTTATACTCAAACCATCACATTCTGGTAGCATCCTAGTAAATCTTTTCTGCACTCTTTCTAGTTTAATAATATCCTTTCTATAATAGGGTGACCAGAATTGCACACAGTATTCCAAGTGCGGCCTTACCATTGTCTTGTACAACTTCAACAAGAGATCCCAGTCCCTGTATTCAAAGTTCTGACCGATGAAACCAAGAAAGACTTCGCCAGTTTGTCCATCGGTGACTCCACTTTCAAGGAGCTATGAACAGGTCCCTCTAGATCTCTTTGTTCTGTAACTTTCGCCAATGCCCTACCATTAACCGAGTAAATCGTATCCTGGTTCAAGCTACCAAAATGGGTCACCTCGCATTTGTCTAAATTAAACTCCATCAGCCATTCGTCAGCCCACTGACCCAATTGATCAAGATCCCGTTGCAAATGGAGATAACTTTCTTCACTGGCCATTATGCCACCAATTTTAGTGTCATTTGCAAACTTATTAACATGCTCCTATATTCTCATCCAAATCATTAATATAAATGACAAATAAGAGTGGATCCAGCACTGATTCCTGAGGCACACCGCTGGTCACAGGCCTCCAGTTTGAAAAACAACTCTCTACAACCACCCTCTGGCTTCTGTCAAGAGGCCAATTTTGTATCCATTTAGATACCTCATCCTGGATCCCGTGAGATTTAATCTCTTGCAACAACCTACCATGCGGTCCTTGTCAAAGGCCTTGCTAAAACCCATGTAGGAAATGTTAACTGCACTACCCTTATCTACCTTCTTGATTACCCCTTCAAAAAAAATCATTCAAATTTGTGAGACATGATTTTCCACTCACAAAGACATGCTGATTGTCCCAAATCAGTCCTTGCATCTTTAAATGCCTGTAAGATCCTATCTCTCAAAATACGTTCCAACAATTTACTCACTATAGATGTGAGGCTCGCTGACCTGTAGTTTCTAGGCTTTTCCCTACAGCCTTTTTGAAACAGAGGCACAACATCTGCATTGGCACAGACTTGGTGACACTTAATTATTTATTAATGTCACAAGTAGGCTTACATTACATTGGAGTTACTGTGAAAATCCCCTAGTGGCCACACTCCGGTGCCTGTTCAGGTATACAGAGGGAGAATTTAGCATGGCCGGTACATCTAAGCAGCACATCTTTCAGATTGTGGGAGGAAATTGAAGCACCTGGAGAAAACCCATACAGACACAGTGAAGACATGCAGACTATGACCCAAGCTGGGAATCAAACTCAGGTTCCTAGTGCTGTAAGGCAGCAGCACTAACCCACTGTGCCATCCTGGCATCCAAGCACCCTCCACACAGAGTTACCCCTACACTGTTTTCATTTCATATTTTCTGCATCTGCAGTTTTTACTCTCAATATCTGCACAGTTAGATGGGTTATTGTTTGTTGGCTTGCAGGTTGAACATTATTTTCAAATGTGCCTTTTTCCAGACTGCTTTTAGCTGATGTCTTTACCCTGGCCTTTACAATCATCCAACAACCATAACTATAATCACTGCTTTTCAAAAGTAAGTTAATGTGTGAGGCTGTTTAAAGGATTTTAACAACATGATAAGCCACCATATCAATTCAAGTAATTTAACAATTTCTTTTCAAGTTCCAAGACAATTAAAAGTATAGGGTAGTCCAGAGACATCAGTGAAAACCAATACTTTGGGTCATGTATGAGTCTCCTAATAATTGCTTATTATCTTCACTTTCTATTTCTGTACACATCTCACAGCCTTCACTTCATTAAAAGTAGAATGAAACTAACCTGGCCATTTTAGCTTTAGCTTTTATTAAAGAAAATTGTGAATTATCTTTGTGGTTTGTCAAATCATTTTTAGTAAGTTTGAATCCAAGCTGAAGACACTTCAACTGAGGTTGAAGAGAAAGATGAATTAACCATCCCAGGTTTTGATAGAAATCCTTGACAAATGAAATGTGACTGAGACCTGGAAGAACATCAGTTTCTGTAATAGGAACATGAAAGGCTGCACTTGGAAAGGATTCTGTCTATGCAGCTACAAGCAGTTCAAGATGATCGCTGCCTATGATTGAGTTAAAGCAATGGCTCACAAAACATCTTCAAGGACTAACAGAATTCCTCTCTCCTTTATTAGGTTCTCCTTTGCAGCTTAGTAATATCAGTTTTCTGTCACAATCAGCATAGGTGCAGATTCTGAATATTGTAATATTGCTAGCAATTTGATTTGTGTGCGTGAGCATGTATGTGTGCGTGCACGTGCGCGCGTGTGTGTGTGTGTGTATATATGTGTGTGTGAGATATGTGTGTGTGCATTAGTTTGTGTGTGAGAGAGTGTATGTATGCATGTGTGTGAGTGTATGGGTGGGTGTGTGAGTGTGTAAGTGTGTGTGTATGTGTGTGAAAGCGCGTATGTGTTTGTGTGTGTGCATGTGTGTGTGCATGTGTGTGTGTGAGTGTGTGTGTGTGTGCGAATATGTGTGTGTGTGTGTGTAAATGCGAGTGTGTGTGTGCACGTGTGTGCTTGCGTGTCTATGTGTATATGCATGCGTGTGTGTGTGTATGTGTGTATATGAGCGTGTGTGTGCGTGTTTGTGTAAGTGAGTGAGTGTGTATATGTGTGTGTGTGTGTGTGTGTGTGTGTGTGTGTATGTGTGTGTGTGTATGTGTGTGTGTGTATGTGTGTGTGTGTGTGTGTGTGTGTATGTGTGTGTGTGTGTATGTGTGTGTGTGTGTGTGTGTGTGTGTATGTGTGTGTGTGTTTATGTGTGTGTGTGTGTATGTGTGTGTGTGTGTGTGTGTGTGTGTCCGTGCCTTACGTTCAGTGTCGCAGTTGTAAAAACTGCAGCTGGCAATCATATCACATTTCATCTTAAGAAAAGACAAAGTGATTTGATTTTTTTTGGAAGAGAAATTCAGGTTCCAGTGAAGGGTGAGTTGATAAATACACATGAAAGTGTTCTTCCAAAACAGGAACTATATTATCACTCTTTGATCTCCGGAGATAATTGCCTAATAATGTAATATGGTTGAGTATTGATTATCCAGATTTTGAGACATGTAAAACACTTCACATCTTTCAGATTCACTGACACTGTGCTTCTGGCTACCTCGGCAAAGCAACCAGCATAATCAACGGCCACACGCATCCCAGACGTTGTCTCTTCCACCTTCTTCCATCAGGAAAAAGGTACAAAAGTCTGGGGTCACGTACCAACTGACTCAAGAACAGCTTTCTCCCTGTTGCTGTCAGACTTTTGAATGGACCTACCTCTCATGAAGTTGATCTTTCTCTACACCCTTAGCTATGACTGTAACACTACATTCTGCACTCTCTCCTTTCCTTCTCTATGAACGGTATACTTTGTCTGCATACTGCACAAGAAACAACACTATATACTAATACACGTGACAATAATAAATCAAATCAAATCAAAATCAAAAGATTCAGTGTCAACCGAAACACCTCAGCTAATCAATATTTCTCCTGTTAATTGAATTACATAGCAGGCAAGAGGAAATATGTAGATTTCCCTTGCACTTTCAGATTGTCTAATAGATTGTCTCAATGAACCAATTAACGTATATTTTTGCTGTGATATTTATAAGCAGTTCACAGCTGTGCTGTGTGTAGATATGCAGGAAACTTTACGATCATTTTATACTTTTGTCCCCATATTTTAATCGCATTTAGAGGAATGGCATGCAAGGCCGAATATACTTTAGATGAATTGGGAACATTTGGGTTTTAGATGGTCTGTGAAACTCTTAATTCAACACCATGAATTAGAACATGAGCTATGTAAAGTAAAATGATGAATACATTCTCGAAAATAGGCTTCACCTTGACACAGCAGCAAACTTTCTCTTTTATCACCAGACAATAAGCTTCATTTAGTGTTTTTTTTCAGCCAGTTTTTCACATGCTGTCCCTCGCCAATGGTAAACCTTCCCATTCATATTGATGCATGTGGGGCTGTTAATTACTTATTTAAATAATATTTAGTGAGCTCTTTAAATCTGGAAGACCTCTCCATGTTAATGTCAATTCAGTTCTGATATTCAATTATCTATTATCGCCATCAACATCCTTGGGGGTGGGGGGGTGGAAGTGGTGTTACCATTGACTGGAAATCAATCCTGACCAGTCATCTAAATATCGTTCCTATAACAGAAGGTCAGAGGCTAGGAATCCTGTGGAGAGTAACTCACCTCCTGTCCACCCTCCACAAGGTGCAAACTTTCAGTTCAGGTCAGGGTCTAGATTGCAAGTGAGTGTGCTCAATATTTAATATACAAACATATAACTTAGGAGCAGGAGTAAGCAACTCAACCCCTTGAACCTGCTCCGCCATCCAATCAAATCACGCCAGATCTGATATTAACCTCAACTCCACATTTCTGCTACTCCTTTCACACACTTGTTTATCAAGATTTTATCTACCTCTGCCTTACAAATATTCATCCATCTTGCTTCTTCTACTATTTGAGGAAGAGAATTTTGGCCCATCAAGTCAGCACCGACCACATTTCCACCCAGGCCCTAGCCCGTAACCACACGTAATTACCCTGCTAATCCCCCTGACATAAAGGGGCAATTCCATCTAACTCGCACATCTTTGGGGTGTAGGAGGAAAGCGGAGCACCTGGAGGAAACCCATCCAGACATGGGGAGAATGTGCAAACTCCACATAGATAAGGCCGGAATTGAAAGTGTGTCCCTGGCACTGTGAGGCAGCAGTGTGAACCACTGTGCCACCGTGCCACTCCATTCATAAGGTTGCATTCATAATGTCACCATTAGGATTGAGCATAAACCTGCAAAATCATTCCAACATGCCAGTGGTTGACAGTGAATACAGGTGAGACCCCTGGTCAGCCATGCTTGATGGTGAATGGCACCCCTCAAGCTATAAGTAACTGGCAACTGGCAGTTCAAGGAAAAACCTCACCATGGAAACAGATAAAAGGGTGTCTTATGCACCAGTTAGTGCGAGAAACAAAACAACAAGAATAACTGTTTCTAGATTCTCCCATTAGGGTTAAGGTCTCCATCAAGTGTCTTTGGGAGCTTGTGCATTTCAATCAAATCCCTTCTTACTTTTCTAAACTCCAGAGAATATGAGTCTAGACCTTCCAGCATTTCCTGCTAAGATGACACACCCAGTCCAGGTCCAGTAAATTTTCTTTGATCTGCTTCTGACACAATTACTTTCTTCCTTAAATGTGGAGACCAATACTGCGCACTTCAAATGTGGTCACACCAATGCCCTTTATAATTTGAAACAACATCTCCTTTCAGAAGGACTATTGAATAGTTGTTTTTAACTTCATTAGCATTTCAAAAACATATCACGGTGATTATATAGCTCATTAGTTATGTACTCGGTGTGGTGAACGGACATGGAAGGGGCATAGAGATAAGTTGAGCGTGGAGGGTCATAGAAAATATGATAATAAATGGGGGATATACGGGGGCATGGAGAGGGAAATGTGAAGGGGTGTAAGGGATGAACACTAGAGGGCCTAACAACCATGATTACAACTGGACTGATGACCCAATAGACAGAGGTAGGTCTTGAACTTACTGCTCTTGCCATCCACACACCTCCATTGATGCCCTGGCCTGTCTCTTGAGGTGGTGGGCTTTCCTCCATCCTATGTCCACCTTCCTGACATGAAAATAGAATGGGTGGATTTATTCAGGCTGGAAACAGTTGGGAAAATTCCTGTCCTCTGATAGCGATCATCTGGACTAAAATCGGGACCAACATTTCAACTGGATGTTGATTCTTCATCCACTTTAGTTGGATTTGAATTGAATCAAAGTTGATAGTTGGATTCTGTGTAGTGACCAGGAACATTACTTCTGTATTGTCATGCTGCTAAAAAGGTTATTTTCCTCTAAAGATTTTGGAGCTTCAAGGTTTCAAGTACCTGTAAAAACTAAATTTTAAAGGCAACATTTCATGTGTCTGATTTAATCTTAGATATTTTCAAAGTCTGATTACTATTGGTATCCCACAGCGGTTTACTACCTTGTAATTATTTTGCATGTAATTAAATCTCATTAGCAATTTTAGTCTGAACATGTTAATTTAACAGTATGGTCCCTTCAGCCTTTCAGAGTAGATGTGTCTGAGTGGTAGGCATCCCGTGACTTCCAGTGTACTGTGTTTATCACAAGGATATGCACTGCAAGAACTCACCAAGGTTCCTTAGGCAGCACCTTCCAAACCCACTGTCACTACTATCTAGGAGGATTAATAGGTCTGGCCCAAAATTCTAAATTGAGGCAAGGCTGAGTTTGATGCTATTTGACAGGAACCTTCAAAAGTTGACTGGGGGAGTTTATTGGCAAGCAAAGACACTTCTAGTAAGAGGGAGGCTTTAAATTGTGGGAGCCCTGTGACCAATCACGAGCCCAAAATCATCCAAAATATCACACCCCCCTCCTTGCTTCCTAGAAGAATTGTGCCCCCATCCACCGATCATAGGCAGAGTGACAACAGGACTCCCTCCTTCTCTCTTCAGGTCCTGTTCCCAAAAGCTCCTGCCCTTTTAACCCCACTCCCTGGCATTGCCTACTGGGCGGTGCCAAAGTGCTTAGTGGGTACTGCCAGACTTACTCTTTCATGGGGAGCAGGTGATTTTCTCGCTGTAGAGAACATCTCCTGGAGAAACCAGAAAGGCAGGTAAGTCCGCACGATTGAGCTCTGGGCTTGCTAATGCCATGCAAATTACTATTTAAATCAATTTAAATCAATTATTTAGCATCTTGTCAGAAATCCAGTGCTGGTAAGATCATGACAGCCAAGAAAAGACATATGATTCTGATTTCACAACTTTCAAGCAATTTTACTCGGCCCATCAATGGATGGGGTGAATCGATAAAATATCAACCTAACTGTGTTAAGTGGCCAGGAGAGAGTGCTGGAACACAATGTTAAGTTATAGGATCAGTATGGTCATATTGAATGTTGGAGCAGATGCGAAGTTCTGAATGGCCTACTCCTGCTTCTATTTTCTATGTTTTTCTGATTAAAGTTTATTTATTAGTGTCACAAGTAGGCTTATGTTAACGCTGGAATGATGTGAAAATCCTTTAGTTGCTATACTCTGGTGGCCGTTTGGGTACACTGAGGGAGAATTTAGAATGGCCAATGCATGTAACCAGTACGTCTTTGGGATTTTGGAAGGAAACCCAAGCAGACATGGGGAGAATGTGCAGACTGCACAGACAGTAACCCAAGTTAGAAAACGAACCTGGATCTCTGGCACTGTGAGGCAGCAGTGCTAACCGCTGTGCCACCCAAAAGGGCAAATAGCAATAAGGAGTAACTGCTTGCTGAGCCAATGAAGTTCGCATCCCTGAAAGAATGATAAAAAATAATTGTTAGTACCGTGGAACAGTAAATCATTTTTGGGTGCCAATTTAGGCTTATGAAAAACTATGGAGGCTATGTCTTTGTTTCTTTTTATTCATTTGTAGGACATGGGTATCACTGATTGGCCAGCATTTATTGCCCGTCCCTATTTGCCCGAGGGCAGTTGCTAGTCAACCATGTTGTTGTGGTTTTGAAGTTATATGAGGGCCAGACCAGGTAAACTTGGCAGATTTCCTTCCCCAAAGGACTTTAGTGAACCAGACGAGTTTTTCCAACAATCACCAATGCTTTCATGGCCAACAGTAGATTCTTAATTCCTGGTTTTTCCTATTGAATTCAAATTTCATCATTGGCCATGGTGGGATTCGAACCCAGAACATTAGATGAGTTTCCTAGATTAATAATCTAGCAATAATACCACTCGGCCATCACTCCCATGGCTTTGGGACACAAATTAAAAATGTTGGAAGATAATGTTCAAATAGAGCAGCATGCATACGAGACTGGGAGACACTTAACAACACAATGACTTCTCCAGTTTCCATATTTGTAAATTTCTTGTGTGAAGGGAGAATTTTACACAACATGGTTCAATAATTAATGGAGCTGAGTCATTCCAAAACTTATTCAGCTTCTCCCTTTTCCCTGGCAGCAATCAGAGATTAAATTCATCTGTTTGCAAACTGGGTATCATATTTGATCCCAAGGTGAGTTTTCACTTTTATATTCATGCCATCACTAAGACGCCTGTTTCCATCTTATAACATGACTTCACCTCTATCCCAGCTTCTTTATTTGGGATGTGGACAAGTCACTGAGTAGGGCAAGTGCTGGTGAGCTGTCTTCTTGAACCGCTGCAGGCCATGTGGTGCAGGTAGACCCACAGTGCTGTTGGGAAGGCAGCTCCAGAATTTTGACCCAGCGGAAGTGAAGGAATGGCAATATATTTCCAAGCCAGGGTGGTGAGTGACTTGGAGGAGAACTTCCAGGCGGTAGGGTCCCCAAGCACCTGCTGCCCTTCCCCTTCTAGATGGTGTTAGGTTTGGAAGGTACTATAAAAGGAGCCTTGGTGAGTTCCTGCAATGTACCTTGTAGATGGCACATATTGCTATCACTGTGCTTCACTGATGGAGGGAATGAATGTTTAAGGTGATGGATGGAATGCCAATCAAACAGGCTGCTTTGTCTTGGATGCTGTCAAATTTCTTGAATACTATTGGAGCTGCACCCATCCAGAGTATTGCATCACATTCTTGACTTGTACTTTGGACATTGTGGACAAACTTTGGGGAGTCAGTTACTCTCTATTAAATTTCCAGTCTCCGACATGCTCTAGTAACCATAGTATTTATATAGCTGGTCTAGTTCAATTTCTGGTCAATGGTAACAGCTGGATGTTGGATAACAGCGAGGCTACATTGGATTTGGTGCTGGGCAATGAGCCAAGTTAGGCTTGGAAGTTGGTGAACATTTTGGTGATAGTGACTACAGTTCGGTTACGTTCACCTTAGTGATGGATAGTGATAGGCATGAAGCTGGGGGCAGTA
The DNA here is from genome assembly GCA_024679065.1 of Sphyrna mokarran. Lineage (NCBI taxonomy): Eukaryota > Metazoa > Chordata > Chondrichthyes > Carcharhiniformes > Carcharhinidae > Sphyrna > Sphyrna mokarran. Next base: position 114,987,740 of record JAGIQG010000008.1, on the reverse strand, counting down.
GTTATAGCTGGGGGAAGGGTAATTATGAGGCCATAAGGAGAGAATTAGGGTGCGTAGATTGGACTAGGAAACTACAGGGACTGGAAACATCTGAAATGTGGAGCTTATTCAAGGAGCAGCTGCTGCGAGTCCTTGATAAGTATGTCCCTGTCAGGCAAGGAGGAAATGGTCGAGGAAGGGAACCTTGGTGTACGAAAAAAGTTGATTCGCTGGTTAAAAGGAAAAAGGAGGCTTATGTCAGGATGAGGCTTGAAGGCTCGGTTAGTGCAATGGATAGCTATAGATTAGCCAGGAGGGAGCTAAAGAATGAGTTGAGGAGAGCTAAGAGGGGACACGAGAAGATTTTGGCTGATAGGATTAAGGCGAATCCTAAAGCTTTCTTTAGATAGGTTAAGAGTAGAAGATTGGTTAGGGCAAGATTAGGGCCAGTCATAGACAGCAGTGGGAAGTTGTGCGTGGAGCCTGAAGAGACTGGAGAGGCACTGAATAAATATTTCTCTTCGGTATTCACGCAGGGAGATGTAAATGTAGTTGTGGAGAACACTGAGGTACAGGGTTGCAAACTGAAAAGTATTGAAGTAGATAGGGAGGATGTGCTAGATATTCTTGAGGGTTTGAAGTTGGATAAGTCCCCTGGGCAGGACGGGATTTACCCTAGGATTCTCTGGGAGGCAAGAGAGGCGATTGCAGAGCCTCTGGCTCTGATCTTCAGGTCGTCGTTGGTTACGGGTGTGGTTCCGGAGGACTGGAGGATAGCGAATGTGGTCCCATTGTTCAAGAAGGGGAAGAGAGACCTTCCAGGAATTATAGGCCAGTGAGTCTTACTTCTGTTGTGGGCAAAGTATTGGAGAGAATTATTAGGGATAGGATTTATAGTTATTTAGAGAGAAATGAATTGATTGGGGATAGTCAGCATGGTTTTGTGAAGGGTAGGTCGTGCCTTACTAACCTATTGAGTTTTTTGAAAAAGTGACCAAAGAGGTGGATGGGGGTAAGGCGGTTGATGTGGTATATATGGACTTTAGTAAGGCGTTTGATAAGGTGGCCCATGGAAGACTTCTGCAGAAAATGCAGATGTATGGGATAGAGGGTTATTTAGCTAATTGGATTAGGAATTGGCTAGCAGATAGAAGACAGAGGGTGGTGGTTGATGGGAGAGATTCATCGTGGAGTTCGGTGACAAGTGGTGTACCTCAGGGGTCTGTTTTGGGGCCCCTGCTGTTTGTAATTTTTATAAATGATCTGGATGAGGGTATTGAAGGATGGATTAGTAAATTTGCAGATGACACTAAAGTCGGTGGAGTGGTAGATAGTGAAGAGTGGTGTTATAGTTTGCAGAGGGACTTGGACAAGTTGCAGAGCTGGGCCAAGAGGTGGTAAATGGAGTTTAATGTGGAAAAGTGTGAGGTAATGCACTATGGCAGAAATAATAAATGTGTAGAGTATAGGGCTAATGGTAGGATTCTTAGTAGTCTTGATGAACAGAGGGATCTTGGTGTGTATGTGCATAGATCCTGAAAGTAGGCAGTCAAGTTGAGAAGGTTGTTAAGAAGGCATATGGAGTCTTAGCTTTTATTGGTAGGGGGATTGAATTTCGGAGCCGCAATGTCATGTTGCAACTGTACAAAACTCTAGTGCGGCCGCACTTGGAGTATTGTGTGCAGTTCTGGTCCCCGCATTACAAGAAAGATGTGGAGGCATTGGAGAGGGTACAGAGGAGGTTTACCAGGATGTTGCCTGGTATGGAGGGCAGGTCTTATGAAGAGAGGCTGAGGGATTTGAGGTGTTTTCGTTAGAAAGGAGGCGGCTAAGAGGAGACCTTATCGAAGCATATAAGATGATTAGAGATTTAGATAGGGTGGACAGTGATAGCCTTTTTCCTAGGATGGAAAAAGCTAGCACGAGGGGACACAGCTTTAAATTAAGGGGTGATAGTTATAGGACGGATATCAGAGGTAGGTTCTTTACCGAGAGGGTGGTTAAGGAGTGGAATGCCCTGCCTGCGGCAGTTGTAGATGCGCCAAGTTTGGTGGCGTTTAAGAGGTTAGTTGATAAGTTTATGGAAGAAAGGGAATGGTTTAGTTTGGAGGGTCATTGCTTTTTATAATGGTCGGCGCAACATCGAAGGCTGAAGGGCCTGTTCTGTGCTATAATGTTCTATGTTCTATGCTCTATGTTCTATGTTGATGGTGACAGATTAAGTGATGGCAATGCCTTTAAATGTCATGAGAAAATGGCTTGGATTCTCTCTTATTGGATTTGGTACCAGCCTGGCAGCTGCAAAGTGTAAATATTATTTGCCAATTATCAGCCCAAGGTTGAATATTCAAGTCTTGAGGCATTTGAACATGTACTGCTTCAGTATTTTCTTCAGTATTTAAGGATTCATGAATTTCTGCTGCTGGAATTCTCATTGCTGCCTTCATTACCTCGAGAATCAATTATTCACTATCACACTTGGCTAGTCTCCCGATTCTTACCTTTCACAAACTCGTGATCATCCAAAACTCTGCTGTTTGTGTTTTAACACAACTTCCCATTCACTTTTCACCCGCATTGGCTGACCTGCATTGGTTAAGAAATATAAAATTCTCCTTGGTGTTTTTTGAATCCTTCATAGCCTTGTTCCTCCCCCAATCCTAGAGTGTGCCAAGATATTTGTGTTCCTCAGATTCTCACCTCTTGTGCATTAGGGTGGTCAAGTTTCCTGGATTTTATGGGATCGTCCTCTAATTGGACAAGCTGTCCCATGTCGTGGTTGGTTGCAATGTTGAAGCTTTGTGAATGAGTGTTGTACTTTCTCTTTCAATGTTACTCACTGCTTGGAAGCTCTGAGTCCATCCCACCTCCAGTCTTACCGACCTGGCAACACTTGCTGCCTCCTCCCCTTCCCCGCCATTGCTCTCGCAGATCTGCATTGATGCCAAAGTGCCCCCTACAATTTTCGGTGGTAGTTGGTCACCTTGTTTTCCGCCTACAGTTTTTTTGCCCTACCATTGGTGCTCTGGGAATTCCCATTTCACATCTCTCCATCTCTCTATCTTGCTTTTTCCCTTTGAGACATTGCTTAATGCCTATTTTTTTTATTTGTTCATGGGATGTGAGTGCCACTGGTTGGGCCACCATTTATTGCCCATCCCTGGGAAAAATTAAGAGTCAACTACAATGCTGTAGGTTTGGGGTCACATATAAGTCAGACCAGGTAAAGATGGCGGATTTCCTTAGCGAACCAGATAGGTTTCTACAACAATCAACAGTGGTCTTCACTAGACTTTTAATTCCAGGTTTGTATGGAATTCAAATTTCACATTGGCCATGGTAGGATTTGAAGCCATATCCCCAGAGCATTAGTCTGGGCTTCTGGATTAGTAGTCTAGCAATAATATAACTACTCCACTGCCTCCAGAGCTTTCAGTCATATGATCTAGTATTTTTTGATGTGACTCAGTGTCACACTTTGTTGTATAACACTCCTGTAAAGTGTCAGGGGATGTTTATGACACTAAAAACGCTCTGGAAATATAAATTGCTATTATTAATCAAAGATTTGAATCCATTACATTGAGAGCTAATAACTTTATCAATAATATTATGTGTGCTGTAGCTTTTGTATTCTTTGTAGATGACCTAAGGCACTGAAATACAACTTCTATTTTTATTTAAGTCAAATCTAAGGTCAGACTCTTAAATAAAAGGAGCAATGAATAACAAGGCGAAACAATTTCTTAAATAATTCATTTAATAGGATCATAAATGCTCATTTACTGAACCTTTCTAAACTATACATTGAAATACAGAAGAGCCAGTTTGTAATACGACAACTGTGTAGTTCTCACACAAACTAAAGTCGAAATTATAAAATGACAAGTTAATATAAAAGTAAGCTCCATCAGAAGATTTACCAAGTACAAACATGATTATAATGTGCCTTCTTACAAATTAATCATCTGGCATTAACTTTTATTTGTGCTATTTATTTCCTACACATCACAAGAAATGTAAAGTTCACCTTTGAACACTGAATTGAATGAAACCAAATGAAAGGAGTACATATCGGTGACAATGTATTTGCCATGAAACCTCGTTCAGTGTGTCAGATTCTTGCAGGTTTCCATCTTCTGTACTTTTGCGAGTTTTTTTTCCCCATTAAAACTATAATAGGTTACTAAACTATTTGCAGTTTCAGAGGCCACAATGAAGTCTCAAATATTAAGCAAGAGAAGTGTAGTCCTTAGTAAATGACCCTGAGTTCCTGGGGTTGCAGTTCAATAATAACGCCACAAAGACCTTGCCATTCTGCTGCATTCTCGAAGGGGATAAAAACAAGTATCGGAATGTTTATCAGGAGGTTTTATTTCACTTTTTAATTATGTTCGATCGGTCACGTCACAATGAATGCACACATATAACTAACAAATTAACTATGAAACTCTATCACTGAAATTGCTGTAATAATTGGCAATGCACCATTATCTGGGGCAGCAATAATAAACAGGAGATAGAATGCAATAATCATGGATGGTAAAGGAATTATCTGAAGGGATTTATATGCATTGAATTATCTGTCACAGAAATGTTCCATGTCACCGATGCCCCATTCTAGTCATTTCCCTGCACTATTCACCATTAATAGTGTCCACTTTTAAGCTTATACATATAAATAAAAAAAGATACAGGAATGCTGGCCACAATCCTCTTACTTTGATGAAACAGTTCAAAGCAAAATAAAAGATCCTGCTTCTGTGTGCAGAAGAAAAGTTATTTTTTTTAAAAAAAGGCTCGTCCACAGCTTGACACAGGTCAATAAATTGAATTTGGAATCATTTGCCCTTTGCAACATCTCTACATTAAAGACAGTGCTAAGAATATTGGAGGTGCTGTTCCTTGTGTGAGCATTTTGAATAATACCAAAGATGATGCTGTCCTTCAATATGCAGGGGGTTCAACCGTATTACAAATGTTTGTGCTGGTTAAAATTTGCCAGAAATATTTGTAACCATGGTGATTTCTCAAATCACTCTTCAAATCCCTTTGGAAATAGTAAACTTTGTTCATCTAAGCGTGACCCTAATACTACACTTGTGCGATTAAGTGAATGCCAAAACAAACAAAGGAGCAATCAAGTAAAGCAAAATCCTGCAGATGCTAGAAATCTGAAATAGAAGCAGAGAAAATGCTGGATAAACTCAGCCTGTCCAACAGCGTCTGCAGAGAGAGAAACAGAGTTAACCTTTCGAGTCTGTCTTACTTTGCTTCAGAACTTTATTTCAGGTGATCCAATGATTAGCACTGCTGCCTCACAGCATCAGGAACTCTGGTTTAATTCCTGCCTCAGGTCTGTGTGGAATTTGTACGTTCTCCCCGTATCTCCATGGCTTTCCTCCGGGTGCTCCGATTTCCTCCCACAATCCAGAGATATACAGGTTAAGTTGATTGGCCATGCTAAATTGATCTTAGTGTCAGGAGATTGGCAAATTAAATATGAGGGGTTATGGGGTTTGGGGAGGGGATTGTGGTTGGTGCAGACTTGATGGGCCAAATGGCCTTCTTCTGCACTGTAGGATTCTATAAACTGTGGAAACAAAATGGATTATACTATTAAATTTGTAGCTCTCTGTAGCTCTGAAGAAGCATCAAATGGGTTCAAGACATTAGTTTTGTTTCTCTTTCCCCAGATGCTATTGGACCTGCTGAGTTTATCCAGCATTTTCAGTTTGTATTACAAATCAATGAACAATCTGTGGATCTCCCATGGCATTGCTCTCAGTGTCTCTGAAGGTACATTATTTTTAGGATCCAGGTCCGTCAGCATCAACAACCATCTCTCCCATTGCGCAGAGAACTAACAAGTTTCCAGCCTCCTTGTTTCTAGTTCAGATGCACATCTCTGTGGTACATGCATGTATACGGTGCGGCACAATGACAGTAGTTAGCACTGCTGCCTCTCAACACCAAGGACCTGGGTTCAATCCCCGGCTTAGGTCACTGTCTGTGGGAGTTTGCACATTCTCCCTGTGTTTGCGTGGGTTTCCTCTGAGTGCTCCAAATTCCTCCCACAGTTCGAAAGGTATGCTGGTTGTGTGCATTGGCCATGCTAAATTAACCGTCTGTATACCCGAACAGGTGCTGGAGAGTGGTGACCAGAGGTTCTTCACAGTAACTTCATTACGGTGTTAATGTAAGCCTACTTGTAACACTAATAAATAAACTTTAAACTTTTTGGATAAAACTCTACAGCTCGCCCGCCACAGAATCAGCGCAGACGAGGATCCAAGAATGGAAATCTCTGTTGGTCTAACACGGGAGTTTTCAATGTCGCCCGAATGTGGCCACAAAATCTCGCCCCATGTGTCTGTGATAATCCTGACATGACAACATCATCCTTGCTGATCAATAACACTGAATTAATTCACATTCCTAGTCTTCTCCAGTCCAGCACAGGAGAGAAATCCAGATTCATACCTTGGACTTTTGACAAGATCTCTTTACTCCATTGCCTTGTCTACACTAAGTGGTGTCCACCATATAATCAAAATCCTCATTTCCTGCCTACTCTTCAACATTTCCCTTTTCCCAGCTTCTTTCTCTCTTTCCTAACAGATCCAAAAATATTTCCTCCGAGGATTGGCGCACAGGATTGATTTTAAAACCACAAACAAATCGGGTTTTAACGCGGGCTCGCTTTCCACTCAGAATGGGGTAGAAAGTCCTTCGGTTTCCCGCTTCATCGAGCAGCCCATTTTCTGAAACCTCCTGATGCTACAATCTGTCCTGGCTGAGTGCAGCAACATCAGAAAATAAAAGCGAGAGTGCGATAACTTTCACAGGCAGTACAGGAGTAACATTTGCAATGAGTTAAATGAAGTGGTACAAACCAATGGCTGAAGAAGCATGAAGTGTGATTAGAAGACAAGTCATGATGTACAGACGCCGGCGTTGGACTGGGGTAAACTAGAAGATAAGTGGCAGTGATGGAGGACAAAACAAAAAGGGAGGGAACAGAAGCAGAGGATCTAGTAAAAGGCAGTCTGTCTTCACTTAGTACGAGGCAGCAACATATAGAATCATAGAATCCCTACAGGCACCAGAGTATGGCAGCTAGGGGATTTTCACATTGATTTCATTGTAGGGTTCACATAAGCCTACTTGTGAATAAACTTTAAAAGCAGCACAGAAGGAGCTGCTTCATCCTATCAAACCAGACTGACAACAATCCCATTTAAATCCTATCCCTGTCACCACCCACGTATTTATTTTGCTAGCCCCCTGACATTAAGGGGCAATTAGCATGTCCAATCCACCTAGCTCACACATCATAGCACTGGGAGAAAATCAGAGCGTCCGGAGGAAACCCACGCAGACACGGGGAAAAGGTACAAACTCCACACAGACAGTTACCCAAGGCCAGAATCAAACCTCAGTTCCTGGTACTGTTAACCACTACTCCAATGTTCCACTCTGACAGTCCTTAACTTTTTGCCTAACTTCTGATGTAACATCTTTGTGTTAGTGTGAAGGGCACCTCATCTTAGCTTTTTTTTTAAAAAACTCAGTTCACAGGAGATCCATCATGTGCAGATATTTAAATAGATTTCTTCATATGTACAACAATGGAGTTTTCTTTTGAAGGTAACAGTTTGGAGTGCTATGTTTATAGCAAGGCAATGGTGCAAGTGTTTCAGGGCGGAAAAAAAGAAAGACTAGCATTTACCCATTGCTCTTTGGGACCATAGGATAAGCCCATAGTGCTCTACAGCCAGCGATGTGCTTTCTCAAATGTATTGACTGTTGTAAAGTTAGAAAACACATCATTTGCAAGCAGCAAGCTCCCACAAAGCAGCACTCTGATTATCTGCAGATATTCTTTATTTGCATTTGAAGAATGAAAATTGGTTTCGTAGGATCATTGAATCCCTACAGTGCAGAAGGGGGCCATTTGGTCCATTCAGCCTGCACTGGCAACAATCCCACCCAGGCCCTATCCCCATAACCTCACGCATTTTCCCTAGCTGGCTCTAGTGCACCCCCCCCACCCCCACCCACCCACTGGACATTAAAGGACAATTTAGCATGGCTAATATATCTAAATACACATCTTTAGACTGCGGGAGGAAACTGGAGCACCCAGAGGAAACCCCAGCAGACACAGGGAGAATGTGCAAAGTCCACACAGACACTGACACAAGCCACAGGTTGGTCCCTTCATTCTTGTTTGAGATAGCATCTTGGGATCTTAGATCGACCCTGAGTGTTCAGGCAGGGTCAGTTGGATGTCTTACATGAAAGACACCGTCAACAACAGTGCAGTTCTCAGTCAGCAGTGAATTGGAGAGTTGATCTTGTATGCCGTTAAGTCCTGGAGTGGGATTTGAACCCATAATTGTTCTGACTCATAGGCAAGTGGGTTACCAACTGAGATTCGGGCCATTCAAAGAACCACATTCATTCAAAAACAAGAGAAAGTCGACTTCCTTTTAAACAAAACACATATGACCATGCCTTAACTCAGTGAAAAAAAACCCTCTAGTTCATTATTGCTTTTTTCCTCAAAAAAAAAACTGCTTGGGGAAAATCATTATGGTTGCAAAAGCATCTTTTTGGCAAACGGTTAATTAGAAGGAGGCTATTATTTTTACTAATGGATTCACTCAGCTCCTTGAATGATCATAAACTCTCTTACTAACGACTTTACATTTCATGGTTGAACTTCCGTGTTTAATTTCAATCATCAACCCACAGCAATCTTCCTGCTTGTTGGCTTCAGTGACTAATCAACTTCTTCACTGTCCCCCGATGAACAAGAGATCACCAAAATTGCAATGGCATCAGTGTAGAGAGCACACTAAGCACCTCATTGTCAAGTAGATGATCATAGTTACGAGTTTGTCCCAGTAAGAAAAATGGTTTATTGCAGCCTTCTTCCACTATTGCCGTTAATTCTAATGAAAACCAAGCACTAATTAGCCTCCTGCACTCCTCTAATCACTTTAGTTTTATTCTATCTAAAAAAGATTAACTTCTTTTGGAATAAAAACACATCAAGTTTCAGCATAGAATACAACACCGGTACCGTTTGGAACAAAAATAGCTGAAGTGATTGATAAAGGGAGTCATTTCAAAAGCAAAACCGTGCTACTGTCTTAAGTGCAGCACTTCTGCAGTAGACAACTTTGCATTCTCATGACGAATAGTTGCAGTCTCTAAATTTCCTCATCTTGTTCTGATTTTTGCGATTAATCTTGAAGAATTGTAGGTTTTCACCTGCAAAATAGAGAAGGTATGGATTTTAAATGCTGCTATTTCAGAATTGGGCACCATCCTCAGAAGATAAGTCTTGGAACATAGTTTTCACACTGCTGACAAGCTGAATAAACCTCCACTTTGACAAAGTGTCATCTAGACTCAAAACATCAGCTCTGTTCTCTCTCCACAGATGCTGTCAGATCTGCTGAGATTTTCCAGCATTGTTTTTGTCATAGATTCCAGTATTTTGCTCTTACCTTATATATAAAACTTTATTTAGGCCACATTTGGAATATTGCATGCGGTTCTGGTCGCCACACTACCAGAAGGATGTGGATGGTTTGGAGAGGATGCAAAGAAGGTTTATCAGGATGTTGCCTGGTCTAAGTGTTTTAGTATGAAGAGAAGTTGGATAAACTCAGATTGTTTTCACTAGAAAGACAGAGGCTGAGGGGCGACCGAATAGAGGTCTACCATATTATGAGAGGCATAGACAGGATGGATAGTCAGAGGCTTTTTCCCCAAGATGGAAAGGTCAACTGCAAGAGGGCGCAGGTTCAAGCTGAGAGGGAGAAAGTTGAGGGGAAACGTGTGGGGAAAACTTTTTACACAGAGAGTGGTAGGAGCTGGAATGCTTTGTCACTGAAGGTGGTAAAAGCAGGCACATTAGCAACATTCAAGGAATATCCTGATAGACATGTGAATGTGAGGCAAATGGGCAGTGAGTAGTGGGTCTAAATAAGGATTAGGTATTGGCATAGCCTTGGTGGGCTGAAGGGGCTGTTTCTACATTGTATTGTTCTTTCAGAACTGTACCAAGGTTGCAACAAAAAAAGAGATTGTATTTACATAATGCCATTAAAGTAGTGAAGCATGCTTCACTGGAGTGTTAACAGGCAACACTTGACACTGAACCATTATAAGAGGATACTAAGACAGCTAAATAAGAGCTTGGATGAAAGGGGTGAATTTTAAGGAGTGTTTTAGTGGAGAGAATTTGGAGGGGAAATTAGGGAGGTTTAACATGTATTCGAGCCTAGAGACAGTTGCAAATGACTGCCAATGTTGGAACAATTCATTCATGCATCAGGAGACCAGACCTACAGGTGCCTGGAGATCTTAAAGGCTTGCAGGGCAAGAAGATGAAACAATAAAGATAGGATTAGGTAACGCTATTGAGAGATTTTAAAACAAGAATGAGAATTTTGAAATTGTGGCCTTGCCTGACCAAAGGACAATGTAGCTTAGTGAGCAGAGTGGAAGGTTACAAAATGCAATATGAAAAGACTCCAAAATGCAACTGTCTGTGTAAGAATTCTCTTTGATATAAATGTCTCATAGCTCTTCCATCTCTTTTATTCCTCTACAACAGGTGGCACAGTGGTTAGCACTGCCGACTCACAGCTCCAGGGATCTAGGCTCAATTCCCAGCAGTGTGGAATTTGCATGTTCTTCCCTGTGTCTGCGTGGGTTTCCTCCAGGTGCTCCGGTTTCCTCCCACATTTCAAAGACGTGCGAGTTAGGTGCATTGGACATGCTAAATTGCCCCTTAGTGTCCCGAGATGCGCAGATTAGAGGGATGAGTGGGATAACTATGTGGGATTGTGGGGACAGAGCCTAGGTGGGAACGTTGTCGGTGCAGACTCGATGGGCTGAATGACCTCTTTCTGTGCTGTAAGGATTTTAGGAACAGAAAAAAAGTTCCTCAAAAACTGTTTCGGTGTCCCATCAGCCTGTGGATCGTTTTGTGAAAGAATTGCACGTAAACCAAGCCAGCTTTCAATTTTCCATCACAGCAGAGGGCATTTTTCAAACTAAACTCAACATGATATAGTGTTTGAAAGTTCAGCTCTCTCTGCACGATGCTGTGCAAAGTTGGAGCACAGCTCCACAGGCACCAGTTACTATTCACAACACCATGCGAGAGTAATTTTAAATATGAACAGGCTATTTACCCCCGCTTACAGATCCATTCTTCAAGCTATGTACATGGAATTTACAGCCAGAGCACCTGAATGAAAATGATTAATGGGGAACCGTGCCTCTTTAAGAATTTAGTGAATATTACAAAAGATAAAGGTGGTACTCCTCACTCCTCAGGCTGAGCTCAGTTGTCTGGGCACTGAGTTCCATAGCCAAATTTTATCCTCTATAGTAGTAGGGAGAGCATTTTGGCAGTGCTCGAATCCCTGACCTGCCCCCAAATTTAAGAGACGTCCATAATACGGCAATTAATTAATTAAAAGGTCACCGTGTGGACTTTTGGTCAACAGGCTTTCTTTAAGGTGGGCTGTTCATCCAATAGGCCATGGAAGACAGAATGTCCAGGCACCAACACATCACAGTTATACTTCTTCAATGGGTACCCAGCAGTCATTCTTGCAAAACATCAGGTCCTTAGCCTCTGGTGGAGTCCAAAATGCAGCAAACTTCTGGCAATCTGTGGAGAGCTGGGGAAGAGCCAGATGTTGAGCTCCAACTTGATGATGAGCCACTGGAAGTTACCAGAGCAAAATACATGGAGCTTTGGTGGAGAGACTAGAGAGGTTGCACATTCTGGCACAGAACATTTAAGAGTCCATTCATATTGATTGAACGGTGGCCCGTCCTATTAATAAAGACCCTTGGCAGGCCAACTGGTGGATTGATGGTAACGTGGGTGCAGTCAGTTACGCTTTGCATCATTAGAAGAGCAGCCATGGCGACAAGGGCTCTTGGCCCTTCCCGTTTGATTATTGCAGTGAAGGCAATAAATTCTCCTGTGCACCTAAACATAGCGTCTGTAAACTCTTTAATACAGTGATGTGCTGCAGGCTGGATACTGCCACTCAGGTCTCCAGAGAGATCTGAAATGAGCCTGAGGCAAAAGATTTCAAAGCCACTGTGCTGAATGTGGACAACATGAATGTTGCAAATCATAGCAACCCAACAAGCTGCATTTCAAATCCTCTACTAAAATAGCAAAGTAATACATAATTTATCAGGGAATTTAAAATATCCTGCTTCAGATATGTGACACAGAGGTTATCAATAGAATCTCAACCTAGCATAGATGCTGCAGATTCGAAATCTGAAATGAAAGCAAAATACTGGCAAAACTCAGCAAGTCAAGCATTAACTGAGTTTGCACATTCCCCCCGTGTCTGCGTGGGTTTCCTCCGGGTGCTCTGGTTTTCTCCCACAGTCTAAAAGATGTGCAAGTTAGGTTGATTGGCCATACTAAATTCCTAGTGTCAGGAGAATTATCAGGTAAAATGTGTTTGGTTATAGGAATAAGGCTTTAGTGGGATTATGGTCAGTACAGACCCCATGGTTGAATGGCCTCCTTCTGTACTGTAGAAATTCTATGATTCTATCTGTGAAGAGAAGACCTAGTATTTCAGTGTTAACGTTTCAAGTGATTTTTTTTTTAATCAAAGGTAAAGTCACTTTAGTCCTAGATGACCATAGGCTGCTCTCCCCTTTGATAGAGAGAGCTGACTGGTGATGATTTTAACCTGATGAAGATCACCACCTCAGGCAAGGGGCAAATTTGAGAAGGTGGGGCCTTCAAGTATAACCTCACCCAGTATGGGGATTGAACCCACTCTGTTGGTGTCACCCTGCATCACAAACCAACCGTCCAGTCAACTGAGCTAACCGACTCCCTGAAGGTAAAGTTGCCATGGCCCCAGATGACCATCAGCTGTTCTCTCTTTTAACGGAGACAGTTGACATCAGGTTAAGTCTCCATCCTTTCACTAGAATGGTCAATATTGCTTCACCATCAGGTCACGCATAGAAGTTAGTATTGTTCTGGGAACACAAAGTCTCTTCAGGCACTGTCTCTCTCTGTCACCCGGAGGTGAATCATGCTAATTTTGTATATAACAGGGTAAGGCCTCTGTCCCTGCCCATGTGTTTGCTGCAACTAGCCCTCAGCAATCTCTTACTCCTCAACAGATGGGGCTCTTTCATGCACTTTCTGTGGCCCCCTCCCACTATTGCTCTGGCCTCCTCCCTGTCCTTCTCTTCCTCACTGGAAAGAGTATCTCCAGCAGAAAGTAATAAATCCATATTGCAAAGATTATCAATGCTGCAGTGATAGTAAATTATAAAGCCTACCAGTTTGAATCCAGGAGTTGGGACATCTTGTTGAAGCTATACAAGACATTGGTGAGGCCACACTTGGAATACTGTGTGCAGTTCTGGTCACTCAATTATTAAAAGGATATTATTAAGGTAGAAAGAGTGCAGAAAAGATTTACCAGGGTGCTACTGGGATTTGATGGATTGAGTTATAAGGCAAGGCTGAACAGGCTGGGACATTTTTCTCTGGAGCACAGGAGGCTGAGGGGTGACCTCATAGAGGTCTATAAAATGTTGAAGGGCATAGACAAGTTAGATAGTCAGCATCTTTTCCCAAAGGTAGGGGAGTTTAAAACTAGAAGATATGGGTTTAAGGTGAGAGAGGAGGGATGCAAAATTGTCCAGAAGGGCAATTTTTTTCACACAGAGGGTGGTGAGTGTCTGGAACAAGCTGCCAGAGGTAGTAGTAGAGGTGGGTACAATTTTATCTTTTAAAAGGCATTTAGATAGTTACATGGTACAATGCGTTCAGAGGGATATGGGCCGAATGCAGGCAATTGGGATTAGCTTAGTTGTTTTAAAAAAAAAGGTGGCACGGACAAGTTGGGCCAAAGGGCTTGTTTCCATGCTGTAAACCTCTATAACTCTATGAGTTTGCAGACAGTGTAATGCACGATCAGCTACAGTCATAATGAATGATGGGAAGGTTTGAAGGGCCAAATGACCTCTCCTACTCCTATTTCCTGTGTTTCTGTGTTTAAGATTCCTGATAATGTCCAAGGACCGATGAAGCATCTATCGGCTGCCTTCCCCTGCTGAAATCAGGCTCCAGCCCAACTTCATAATAAAATACTGCAGATGCTGGAATCTGTAACAAAAATAGAAAATGCCGGGAAATCTCAGCAGGTCTGATAGCATCTGTACAGATGTGTCACCACACCAGGTTAAAGTCCAACAGGTTTATTTGGTAGCAAATGCCACTAACTTTCGGAACGCTGCTCCTTCATCTGGCGAGTGGACACTTTGTCAGGTGAGAATGTCCACTCACTTGATGAAGGAGCAGCGCTGCCAAAGCTAGTGGTGTTTGCTACCAAATAAACCTGTTGGACTTTAACCTGGTATTGTGAGACTTCTTACTGAGTGAGAATAGAGCCAATGTTGCAAATCCGGTTGGTCCATCTCTAGCTTTGATATCTGCCCTTATGGCCAACTGGGAATGAAAATGAAGTTCCCGCCTGGTGTGTTGTACCTGCTGGAACTGGGCTCACACGTTGAAGACATATTATTGCAGTCGATTTGAATGTTAATGAACTGAAATGGCCCGATAATTGCCTCCTTCAAAACACCAGGCAAGGCCCACAATTTTGAAGCCTGGTCTCCAATCTATTATTTCATGATTGGATTGGGGTCACAACCCGATGTCACAGTGGAATAAAAACAGTTTGTTTGCACAAGTAGAACTTAGCCTCAAGTCAAGGTTAGTTCCACATTGTGTAGTGTTGTCACCAAGTGGGACATTAGAGGAAAGTTTTGAAACTATTTCAACACTGGCAAATTGGGTTTAAAAATTGCATCCAGATGTAAGATGGCATAGTGCTACAGTGGTTAGCATTGCTGCTTCACAGCACCAGCATTTGGGGTTCAATTCCAGCCTTGGGTGACTATCTGTGTGGAGTTTTCCTCTGGGTGCAGAGTAAATGAGGATTTCGAGAATAGTGCCTGGATGGGATTATGTTTGGTAAAGACTCGATGGGCTGAATGGCCTCCTGTACAGTGAGGATTCTATGATACTTTATCATTTATGTGATAAAATAAATAAGATTATGCCAAAGGTTATACTGACAGCATCACCAAGACTATGGGTGGGATTTTATGACCTAGCTATTCCCAGTACTGTAAAATCCCGCCTAAGGTCACTGAATCTTCCAATGTTCTGTCCCTCACCCCTTGCTCACTCAATGAGGGGGGGGGCAATAAAATTATGGCTAGTGTGTGCGTTTTTATAAACACTGTACAGTGACACAGACGCGAAAACATTTTATTGTCTGTGAGCCTGTCCTCATCAGAAAGTGAGTTCTTTTCAGGTGTTCTCCCTCAGTCCAAAGATGTGCCATAACAATAATGGATTTAAGAACAAAAAACAAAGAACAAAGAACAACACAGCTTGGGAAACAAGCCCTTCAGCCCAACGAGCCCGCACTGTCATTTTAACATTGTGAGTTCCCTCTTCCTCCCATGACCCTTGTCTATGTTTATGGAAATCCACATTGTTGCGCCGGCCAGTGGACCCTCTAACCTAAACTATTCCAATATCATCCATATGCCGATCCACCGAACATTTGAATGCCCCCAAGGTAGGCGAGTCCACAACTGCTGCAGGTAGGGCATTCCACTAATTTGTTATACCAATCAGCCTAAGAGCACATCTTTGGGGTTGTGGAGGAAACTGGTGCACCCGGAGAAAACCCACGCAACCACGGGGAGAATGCACAAACTACCACAGATACTGGCCCAAATCCACGTATCTGCACAGCAAACAGGGATAGTCACTGAGCTGTCGTGTTGCCCATCAACTGGTGCAGTTTAAGCATACACTAACGATGCGAAGCACTAAGCTACTCTCGAAACAACCAACAGTAACCCTCGCACGACCCATGAGTGTATGCCCTTTGTTGGACAACAAGGCAGACTGATTTCTCTGCTCTCTGACAGCTTCACTGGCTTATCCCCATTTCTCTTCATACAACTGTGCTAATTGCTGTTAAATTCCATTCATTATCTCCTCTTAGTAAATTTAGTAGATGACACTAAAGTCGGTGGAGTGGTAGATAGTGAAGAGGGGTGTTATAGTTTGCAGAGGGACTTAGACAAGTTGCAGAGCTGGGCCGAGAGGTGGCAAATGGAGTTTAATGTGGAAAAGTGTGAGGTAATGCACTTTGGCAGGAACAATAAATGTGTAGAGTATAGGGCTAATGGTAGGATTCTTAATAGTGTTGATGAACAGAGGGATCTTGGTGTATGTGTGCATAGATCCCTGAAAGTAGGCAGTCAAGTCGATAAGGTTGTTAAGAAGGCATATGGAGTCTTAGCTTTTATTGGTAGGGGGATTGAATTTCGGAGCCGCAACATCATGTTGCAACTGTACAAAACTCTAGTGCGGCCGCACTTGGAGTATTGTGTGCAGTTCTGGTCCCGCATTATAAGAAAGATGTGGAGGCATTGGAGAGGGTACAGAGGAGGTTTACCAGGATGTTGCCTGGTATGGAGGGCAGGTCTTATGAAGAGAGGCTGAGGGATTTGAGGTTGTTTTCGTTAGAAAGGAGGCGGCTAAGAGGGGACCTAATAGAAACATATAAGATGATTAGAGGTTTAGATAGGGTGGACAGTGATAGCCTTTTTCCTAGGATGGAGAAAGCTAGCACGAGGGGACACAGCTTTAAATTAAGGGGTGATAGTTATAGGACGGATATCAGAGGTAGGTTCTTTACCCAAAGGGTGGTTCGGGAGTGGAATGCCCTGCCTGCAGCAGTTGTAGATGCGCCAAGTTTGGTGGCGTTTAAGAGGTTAGTTGATAAGTATATGGAAGAGAAGGGAATGGTTTAGTTTGGAGGGCATTGCTTTTTATATTGGTCGGCGCAACATCGAAGGCCGAAGGGCCTGTTCTGTGCTGTAGTGTTCTATGTTCTATGTTCTTGTGCAAGTCAGCCCATCTCTTCACTCCATTGTCTCCGTTTCCTTGCCATCTTTTGTGTGAGAAGGTGACACTCCCACACTTACATTTGGGACACTAAAGGGCAATTTATCATGGCAATCCATGAGTGTAGGTTAAAATTATTATTGAGGTAAAGACATGAGGTTACAGGGCAAAGTAGGTGATGTAGCCTGGATAAAGTGCTCTGTTGGAGAATCGGTGCAGACCCAATGTGCTGATTGTCTGCTTCTGCACCGCAGGGATTCTATGATCAAATCCAGCTCCTGTTGGTTGACCATGGCGCATATAATCAGTAAAGCTAATGCCTTAGGCCTACAAAGTCAGGCTACAACTCATGCATTTGAATTCCATTTTCTAATCTTTGTAACAAGGCTGGAAAGTGATTGGTGGCCACTCTCTCTCACAAACGGTGGCGAGGAAAGTGAGAAAATGGAGCGAAGAGATGGGCTGATTTGCACCAGGCAAGATAACAGATGGAGGTTCACAGCAATTACCACAGATGCAGCAAGCGAAATGGAGGAAGACCCATGGAATTGTCAGAGAGCAGAGAAAGCCATTGTTGCTATGGCAATATGAGTACAAAACACAATAGAATCTGTTTATCCAGCATTTTTAACACAATTATAGAGTTTCAAGTGTCCAAATGATTGTTAATAGCTGGAGCTATTTAGCACCTTTTAAATAATAAGGTCTTGTTATTATGATGTCGACTCAAGGATGAATGTCCATCACCAGCCAAGCTGGTGAGTGGAATATTTCTGAATTTCAATGACATGCTGTTATTCTCAGAAAGCTGTTAATTAGTTTCTGATTGCATTATCATAGATAAGACACTACCCTTCACAATGATTATGTTCACGAACATCAGCTTGATTTTATATGTCTTGAGTGCACTTTTGAGAAATCCTATTTAATTTTGTCGTAGTTAACTTCAGCCAGGTCTGACTTGGCTGACTTTTCGAAGAGATCATATTTCCTACCAGGTAGAAATAAAAGGTGTTTTTTTGTTGCTTTAAAGTTTGTTTACTAGTCACAAGTAAGGCTTACATTAACCGTGCAAGGAAGTTACTGTGAAATTCTTCTAGTCGACCGTTCGGGATAAAGGACCTAATCTTTCACAATCCTATTTCTTATGTTCTTAGATGCTACACACTGTTGCCACAGTGCATCAGTGACAGAGGAAGCAAATGTTTGTGAATGGGATGCCAGTCATGCAGATTGCTCTGTTATGGATGGTGTTGAGTTTCTTGACTTTGTTGGAGCTGCACTCATTCAGGCAAGTGGATAGAATTCCATCACGTTCTGACTTGCATCCTCCAGGTGGTGGGCAGGCTTCGAGGAGTCAGGAGGGGGTAACACAAAGGAAATGATGGGCAATGATGCAACTGCGCTGTTGCTGATATCATTGTGGCCTAGGCAATGTTTCCCTGGTGTATCATTGGGTGTCAATTTCTCCTGGGCAGTCTCCTGGGCAGGAGTTGAAGATTTATTTCTCTCAGAGAGTCATGAATTTTGGAAATCTGTCCCATAGAGAGTGGTACAACAAGGTCATTGAATATTTTTAAAGCTGTGTTAGATATATCTGAAATCAAGAATCTACTGATGACCGTGAAACCATCGTCGATTGTCGGAAAAACCCATTTGGTTCTCGAATGTCCTTTGGGGAAGGAAATCGGCCATCCTTACCTGGTCTGGCCTGTCTGGCCTACATGTGACTCCAGGGTCACAGCAATGTGGTTCACTCTGAATTGCCCTCTATGCCAATGACTGTGCCTAGCAAGCCACTCAGTTCAAGGGCAACTAGGGATGGGCAATAAATGTTGGCCAGCCAGCGACACCCACGTCCCATGAATGAAAAATAAAAAAAAGTGATGGCTAACCTAGGCTGGTGAGTGGATCGCATTAGTGGCCCTCCCCCATCTCAGTAGGCCACAAGATTGAAATCAGCTTCATTCTCTAACCATGACCCCATGAATAAGATTAAACTGATTTAATACATTTTGAATATTTCATAACGAGTTATGGAAAATGCTTAATCATTTATATCTTAATGGAACTTTCATCAATATCGGATGGTAAAAATAAAAGAAACATTTATACTTTGGATACAGAAGGAGTGCACACGGCTCTCACAGTCAATGTTGTGAGCACACTCCTCACTTCACTTGCCTTTGCTTTACTTCATTCACACTGATAGAGAAAAAATTACCTGGACGAAAATCAGCAGGAAGTGATCACCTTGCGCATGGGCAATGGTCAACAAAGCGTCTTGCAGGCCGCACTCAGAACCCAATATCTATTCAGACCTAGCACTGCTGTTAGTTGGTTTTTTTTTGTAATGTTTTTAGTATTTCTAGGATTTTGAGCTGCAAACTCATCGAGCTTTTAGCTTTTTTTAAGAGAAATCACAATCAGCATTGAACATTTGTGAGATTATTGCTGCGGCCTAAAAGTATTATGTTTGATACTCTCTATCAGACTATGGTCTTTCTGTGACCTTACAGAACAATCGGTTTCTCCCTTTTTTTGGCAAACTTGAATAATTGCAGAGAAAAAACTTGATTGTTTGATGGATAGTTTGTCACAGTTCTGACACACTGATCTCAATGATGTCTGAGGATTGTTCCTGATTTAAAATTGAGCAGGGCAATTTGCTTTTATAGTGCCTGCCCAATCAAGGGCGTGATTTTCCCAGAAAAAAAAACAAAGTGCCCAATGGGCAGGAAATTGGGAGATTTCCCTGCCTAGTGTTTGGGCGTACTTAGTGGAATGAACTTCCAGCAATCTGTGCTTCACAGAGTCCACTGGGAGATTAGCGCTGGTAAGGTGGGGTTGGGGTCTAAACCTACCCTGGAGGCTGGCATCAGCCTATAGAGCGGGCCACTGTGGCCATCTCTCAGTAGGAAGATTGGCACATGCCCACTGTCCCCCACCATCACCGGCATCACAATCATTGGCTGCCTGATGTAATCTCTAATCCCCATCACCCCACCCACTACCAAACTCCAATTTCCCTGAAACAAACCCCCCACCCCAATCGCCGGTCTCCCCAACCCACAGTCTCCAATCACCTCTGACTCAACCCTGATAGTCAGCCCTGGCCCCACCCACACCCCCATGCCTGCTCTGACCCCACCTTCCACCTCTCCATGGCCAGCCTCGATCATCCCCTCCCTCTCTCATAATGCAGAATGCAAGCAGTCTCTCCTCTCCCCCACCACATCACCATCAATGGGCCCTTCACACCCCCCCATCCCACAGTAGGTCCTGCCCTTCAGGTCCTTCACCCTTGGCACTGCCTGGTGTCCAGTGCCCTATCCCTGTGGCCCCACGTATTTACCTTGCTAATCCCCCTGACACTAAGGGGAAATTTAACCTCACAGCCAAGGAATCATAATCTCTACAGTGCAGAAAAGGCCATTTAGCCCAATAAGTCTGCACCAACTCCCTGACAGAGCATTGTGCCCAGTCCCTCTCCTTAGTCCTATCCCTGCAGCCCCATATGTTTACTACGGCCAATCCACCTAACCCGCACATCTTTGGAGTGTGGGAGGAAACCGGAGCACCCAGAGGAAACCCACGCAGACACGGGGAGAATGTATAAACTCCACACAGAGAGTGAGCCAAGGTCTGACTCGTCCTGATTCATGAAGTGACTCAGTGGATCTGGGATCAATAGGCACATGGACAGGGAAATATTCTTGAGCTTTTTTTGATGACCTCTGGCAAGAGTGAGGAAATAGGTACTCAACTTGGGTGACTTTCTGTGTGGAGTTTGCATGTTTTCCCCATGTCTGTGAGACAGCAGTCTTAGCCATTGTGCCACCGTGCTGCCCACTCGTGTCTGCGGGTGTCCCAATAAATTGACTTCCAAGCAGATAGCTCCTAACTCTTAGGGTCATCAAAAGACACCAGGGAATATTTGCCTGTCCGCATGCTTATGGATCCTGGGTCTAATGTGTCATGTCATCAATGTATTGATCTTGTATCTACTGGGTCATATCATGAATCTATCACACCTGCAACTGTGCCTGTCTTTCAAATCACTGCGTTGCCTGATTCTGCTTGGTAATCTACTCACTGAAATATCACCATGTGTTTCAACTACAAAACCTCCTCAGAAAGGATGCTGCAATTCCAAACCCCAAGTGGGCTAATGTTAGCATCATTACTCAACTGGACACCAGGAGTAGCTGATCATAAAAGACCTTTCATTTGACAGCTATGACTACCTTCGCCACTTTGTAAGACGGGTGTTAAAAATGAAATCCCCAAATGACGGAGCGGTGAAATTTTAGTAACGTGTATACTCGCGAAGCCAGATTATGTAAGAGCAGATATTTTTTATTCCCAGTGTTATTTACCATCCCTCAGCAGTCCGCAATGTGAGGAAGCTATCCTTCAATGTCTGTACAGAATTCCAAGATATTTGTTTTCTGCGTGAAATGTGACAAATTATACCTGCAGAGATGAACTTGCTTCGGTATTCCTATTTGGGTGAAGGATTGTCACCTTGATTTGTAGAACAATTCTTGCCAACCTGTAGATATATAAATAATGAATAATACATTTCCCAAAACATCCAGCAAACAAAAGTACTGTTTTTTTTGCAAACATTGTTCATGGTATTGCAAGATGACATCAGTCCCTGTGTGAGATGTACATCAAAGGAGAACTGTATCAATCCCTGACAAGAATGTCTCAAATAGGAACAAGAGTAGACCATTTTGGTCCCTTCAGCTTATCCTGCCATTCAACAAGGTCATTGCCCAATCTTCTACCTCAACTCTATATCAAAATTGCATCACTCCACTCTACTCTTAAATACCAGAACTGTGAGCCCACACTTGAAAAACTGTGCACAGTTCTGGTGACCCTCTTATAGAAAGGATATCATTAAACTAGAAAGCGTGCAGAAAAGATTTACTAGGATGTTACTGGGCGTTGGTGGTTTGATTTACAAGGAGAGGCTCAGTAGGCTAGGACTCTTTTCCCTGGAGTGTAGGAGATTTAGGGGTGATCTTACAGAGGTCTATGAAATAATTAGGGTCACAGATCAGTTAGTCAGTATCTTTTCCCAAAGGTAGGGGGATCTAAAACTAGGGAGCATAGGTTTAAGGTGAGAGGGGAGAGATACAAAAGAGTCCAGAGGGGCAATTTTGTCACACAGAGGGTGGTGAGTGTCTGGAACAAACTGCCAGAGATAGTAGTAGAGGTGGGTACAATTTTGTCTTTTAAAAAGCATTTAGATAGTTACATGGGTGGGATAGGTGTGAGGGTATGGTGGTACAGTGTTTAGAACTGTTGCCTCACAGCACCAAGAAGCTGAGTTCAATTCCCTACTTGGGTCACTGTCTGTGTGGAATCTTCATGTTCTCCCGTGACTGTGTGGGTTCTCTCCAAGTATTCTGGGTTCCTCCCACATTCTGGTTAAGTGCACTGGCCATGCTAAGTTCTCCCTCGGTGTACCTGAACAGACGCCAAAGTGTGGCAACTAGGGTATTTTCACAGAGTTAATGTGAGTTTACTGAGACTAATAAATTAACTTTACTTTGAGGGATATGGGCCAAATGCGGGCAATTGGGACTAGCTTAATGGTTTAAAAAAAAGGTGGCACGGTCAAGTCAGGCCAAAGGGCCTGTTTCTGTGCTGTAAATCTCAATGACTCCATGGCCAGTTTCTCTTTTATTTTGTACGTAACTAATAATCCAAATTACTCAGTCTATATCTTCGTTATTAAAATACAAACCAGGCAATGTCAAGATCATCCACTGACCACCACTCATTGATGTATTAAATCCAGAACTTCTTATGTGTTCAGACTGCTACAGTTTTGTCATTTTTGAGGAAGGTAGCAGGTGTCATCTTCAAATTGATATCAGGTCCGCACGGATTGCCTGAAGACATGAAGCGTCCAATTGAAATGATGTATTTCACATTCACGACTCCAGAAATTCCATGGAAAATCTGAACAAGCCGTGCCAAACCTTCTCAAGCACTGATTATACCAGCTACAGTTTTCCAATATTGCGCTTCTTGTGCATGTGTTTAATCATTCTCCATGAAGGAAATCATCTGGTCCAGCCCACTGCATCACGGACGGGACTGAGAATTTAATGGAGAAGCCAAAGGTCGTTTGACCTTGGGCAGGTATTTCCATTCCTGGAGTAGGTGGGATCAAAAAAATCCCACCTTATGCTTGGAATTTTACTGCCACATCTGCCCCCAAAATTCTCCGTTAGTCTTGGGTGGGATTTTACGAGCCTCGTCTGAGTGAGTTCATAATACTCCAGCCAATATCGCTCACCTTTCAAGGTAGCATTTCTGTGGAGATAGGTGAGAGGAAAGTAGTCTTTTATTTGGGATATTTGCGTGTTTTCTCTCAGACGCTTCCGCAACTGAAACAGCTGGGCAGAAGGTGGAGAAGTGGATTCCAGGACTTTAACCCAGCGACAATGAGAAAACAGTGATATAATTCCAAGTCAAGGTGCTGAAGGTTCAGAGGGAAGTTGTTGCTGGTGGTGATGATGTTGCCATATATCTTCTATCTTTATCTTTCTATGTGGTAAAGTTCATGAGTTTGGGAGGTTCTGTCAAAATGGATTTGTTCTGACCCATCCTTACTTGGAATGCTGACTATTACTGAAGTAAGTGTCTCAGATATAATAGATTAGGTGTGCAATGGAACCAGCCATCAAAGTAGAGTTGTGAATTAGGTATTTTATAGATGCACCATAGTACGCACTATTTTTGGTTATATCACAGCTTGGTATGGTTCCTGCTCTGCCCAAGACCACAATAAACTACAAAAGATGAATGTAGTCCAATCCATCATGTTTACCAGCTTCCCATCCATTGATTCTGTCTACACTTCCTGCTGTAGAGATGCCAGTGTTGGACTGGGGTAAACTCAGTAAGAGTCTGGCAACACCAATTTTAAATCCAATCAATTTATTTGATAGTAAATCTGCTAGATTTCGACGTTTGTGCCTTCATCAGGCAAATGAGGTGTTCTGATTCGCCTGATGAAGGCACAAACGCTGAAAGCTCGCAGATTTACTATCAAATAAATCGGTTGGATTTAAAATTGGTGTTGCCAGACTCTTACTGAGTTTACACTTCCTGCTGCCAGGAAGTGACAATTAAGGACCCCACACACTCCGGACATTCTATCTTCCACCTTCCTCCGTTGGGAAAAAGATACAAAAGTCTGAGGTCACGTACCTACCGAATCAAGAACAGCTTCTTCCCTGCTGCCATCAGACTTTTGAAAAGACTTACTTTGCATTAAATTGATCTTTCTTTATATCTTTGCTATGATTGCAATGCTGCACCCTCTCCCTTTTTTCTCTATGAACGGTATGTTTTGTCTTCACAGCACGTAAGAAACAACACTTTTCACTGTATGTCAATACATGTGACAAAAATAAGTCAAATCAAAATCAAATCAAATCGGTCTAACCTTGTTGGCAAGCTGAAATTCTCCCACAAAAAGTCTGGTTTGAACCTGAGTTGCTTGCGTCATTTTGGCTCGCTATTTTAGCTACAGATTGTTTACTGATCACAGTTGAATTCGTGTTGGCATCCTGAATGTGAGTTCATGAAACTGTTCTTTTTGATGAAAAATAAGTTTGTCGAAGGAAAAGGAGTTCTAGTATTTGAGTAATTTCCAATCTGAAAAGCCCAGTTTTACTCTGAAGCTTGGGAGGAAATTTCCTCTATTCACACTGCATAGCTGATGTTGTAACCGAGGGCCCAAGGGATTATCTCTGAACACAAAATTCAACAATGGAATTTATCCTTATTTTATCCTTTTTTATCCTTATTTATCCTTATTTTGTTTGAACTGATGACAATGGAAGCGAAAAATGTAGTCAATGTCACGAGGCACAGTGACCTGATAAGATTGCACCCTCTCAAGAATGATGGTCAGATTTATGGGAGTGATGGTGACATGTTGGTAATTTCACTGGGCTAGTAATTTAGACATCGTGGCCAGAATGTGGCCACCAGTTACGCCGGTGGGATTTTCCCTTCCCGCTGCAGTGAACGGAGATTTGGCTGGGCTCCTAATTCTCTGACAAATTCTCTCGCTACAAAGGGGGCACGACATGAATGGCCGATAAGCTCCTGCCTCTAGGCTCTGAGGATACACGTGTACCAATCCTACCGTGACAGCTGGTGGAATTTAAATTCAATTCATCGTGGATGCGTAAAGCTAGTCTCAGTAATGAGGAGCGTGACAATGATCATCAATTGTTGCTAAAACCCATCTGCGTCAGTTATGCACCTGGGGAAGACAATCTGTTTGTCCTACATGTGACTCCAGACCCAAAGCGAGGTGGCTGACTCTTAACTTCCCTCAGTTCAGGAACAATCCAAAAAGGGGAACAAATGCTGACCTTGCTTATGATACTCCCTGTAAGATTAAAGTGGAAAGAAAAGCTCTATTGTGCTCATCAAATGAGCTCCAGTTATCTGTGCTCAGAGTGCTAATCAGTGTGCTAAAGGCAGATGTGACAAAGGTCAGGATCTTACTAAAATGTCTCGTCTACCTAATTTGTTGCCTCTCCTCTGCCTGTTTGTAAGCTGACGCAGGCAGGGACCTGAAATCATTTAATTAATAGCTGGGTGAAGAGTTTATTTTTCCTGAATTGATGAGTTAAGATGCCTCTTGTTTGAACTGTATCCACTTGTTTTCTAAATAGAACGACTGCATCTTGTATGTAGATTACTAACCAGCGTAATTAGTAACTAGGATGCATATGATTCTGACAGTGCTCCTACATATCTACGTGTAGTATATTCAGGAGATGACAACCGGGTTCTAAGACATTAATGAAAGCTCAGTGGAAGAATCTTTGCGTTTGAGTCAGAGGGTGCTGGATTCAGACCTTAGAATGAGCACATAAATTAAACTGACATTTCCACTGCGATACAGAGCAAGTACTGCACTGCTGGGGATGCAACGCTCAAACAGAATGATAACCGGTGATCCCGTTTACCCCCTCACTTACAGATGGCAATGAAATATTTCATGGCGCTATGTGAAGAGCAGTAGAAGGGTTTCCTGGGTGACCATGGCCAACATTTGTCTCTCAATCAACCAATCTCTGGTTATTTAATTAAACACTGCCTGTAGGGCCTTGCAGTGCACAACATTGGCTGCCATGTTTTTTGACATTATACAGGTGAGTCAATGGTGTGGTGATGTTGTTGGACGAGTAATCCAGAATGATGTTCTGGGGACTTGGGTTCGAATCCCACCATAGCAGATGGTGAAATTTGAATTCTGGGAATTAAATCTCTAAAGATGATCACGAAACCATGGTTGAATATCATAAAGATCAATCTGGTTCACTGATGTCCTTTAGGGAAGCAAATCTTCCTTACCTGCCCTAGCCTACATGTCTATAGTAATGTGACTGACTCTCAACTGCCCTCTCAAATGGCTCAGCAAACCACTCAGTTCAAGGGCAATTAGGGATGGGTAACAAGTGTTGGCCTTCCCACCAATGCCCACATCCCATGAATGAATTTAAAAAAAAACTCCTGACCGCCGAAATCTTGTTGCTGTTCATGCCAGTGGGATCTTTTGGTCCCGCCAATGATGTACTTCACCATGGGTTTCCAGGAGTATGTTCACCATTGGTAATGGTGGGCCATAAGATCTCGCCATCAGTGAGTGCCATGCCACCTCGGAGAGGAAGGAAAATCCCACCCAGTGACTACAATCTATAAGTAGATGTGAATTTCTGTGGAATATGGGATGATGTGGAAGGTGGTATCATTGCAAGCTTTTATATTTTGACTCTTTACATACTCAACATTTTGGAAATCAGACTTATTTATAGCATTTTTCTACTGACTCATTCTAGTTTGGAGCAGAAAATCAGTATGATATATAAACACAATGATTAGTTCTTTCTAAATTGACCTCTATTATTCAGCAAGGCATTTGGCTCATCCTCTACATTAAAAGTAAGACACAGAAAATGATGAGCTGATCGTAACTATTAAGCTGCCATTCAATCAAACTTCAGGAAATGCATATCCTTTTAATAATGCCTTCCAAATTGTACTCTGCTCAGGATGTGCTCATTTATATTAAACCAGTCACTGGAAACAAAACAGAATAGATAACAGCATCATCATTGCCTCATTCACAGTGCAATTATAAAACAGCTATTCATAGTTGTGTTGATTCTGCTAACAGTGTGGAGACAGACGAAAGTGTTCAGAAAAAAAGTAGTCAATCAGTAGTAATACATTACAGAAAAGGGATGATTTTAAAAACATACTTATTGAACAGGAAGACAGGAAGATGTGTTCCTCCAAGCTCTGCTATGATTCTATATTCCATTCTAGGCACTGCTATCCTCCCTTTTGGAATGCCCTCCTTCTCAATTCCTGCCTCTTGCCAACTAGCCACTGTCCCTCTCTCCATCCTGATTGCTCACAATCTAATAGCTGTACTTCCCTCCCAAGTGTCCTACTCCCAATTATCCTCCTCCACAATTGCCCTCCCTTCTGATCACCCAGCTTCCGGATCAACATCCTTCTCAATCACTCTCTCTCCCTCTTAATCACCCTCCCTTCCAACCAGCCTCTCTCCCAATCATCCTCCCTCTTAATCATCCTCCCTCTTAATCACCTCCTTCCTAATTATGTGCACCATCTACAGGAAACATTGTAGGCACTTTGGCAGCACCTCTCAAACCTATAAGTACTACAGCCTAGAAGGACAAGAGCAGCAGATAACTGGGGACACCATTGTGACTTGGAAATATATCACCATTTCTTCACTATTGCTGGGTCAAAACCCTGGAACTCCCTCCCTAAAAACACCTCAGGGACTGCAGCGTTTTAAGAAGGCAGGTCATTACCAGCTTCTCAAAGGCAATAAATGCTGGCCTAGCCAGCGACACCCATGTCCCATAAAAATGAATGAAAAAAAACAAGAGAATGCAATAGCATTCTAAATGAGTTGCTATTTTATTGTGGCTGTAAGTGCAGAGTTTATCCAGGGGAGCATAAAAACACTAAGCTTAAAGCTGTTGTTGTTAGGATCTTGGCAGCAATGAGGACAGACAAGGGCAATAAATTGTTGGTGCATGAAAACAAGAATGGATTGGAGAGCAAAATGCAATTCAGGTTCATCTTAAAGCTCACAGCTCTGGACATAGATAGGAATGTATAAGAATTAGAAAATAATTTGGTTATAACCTTCAGAGCTAATTTAGAGAACCACAGCTTTGAGTTGCCTACATGTGGCTCCAGAGTTAGGTGCAAACACTAGGAGCAGAATAGGCATAAAGCGCGACTGGCTACCTGCTAAACAAAATCTGCCAAACGAACAAACAAAATTATTGTTTTCTCCTTTATAGTCTGGATGAATGACTATCTAATACGATAATTACACTTTTTAAATGTTGAGAATTATATAGAAATGCTGCTGCCAGTGTGAAACTTTTTGGAAAAAAAGCAGGCAATTTGATGTAATGATCCATTGAAACCACTTGTAGTTAGTGCCAAATATAAAACTGAGAAGCTTTTATGCACACATCAGTATTTTCCACAAAGCATCTGCACATACAACACAGCCTGTGTCATATTCTAGCGGTTAATAAATGCTTGCAGAATGGGATGTAATTATTTTACTCCCTTGTACGTATGTAAAAATTTTGCTCTGATTCATTACATAGGCTGCTTTTGTTTTTAATTGTTTAATCTCTTTCATATCTTATGCTTAAAATGAAACATGAATAGTAATCTAGAGGGATGGAGCTGTTATGAAATTGCAGCTTGATGGGAGGAAAGGTCAGTTATTCTTTTTAAGAAGAGTTTAATATCGAGGCAATTTAATCCTATCTGTTCCTGGCTTGAAATATAGGAACATAGAAGGTAGGAACAGGAAGAGGCCATTTGACCCTTTGGGCCTGCTCCACCATTCATTGCGCTCATGACTGATCGTACGACACAACAGCTTAAGGCTGCTTTCTCTCCAAAGCCTTTGATGCCATTTTGTCCCAAATGCAAAATCCAGCTTTCTATTGAATACGCTCAATGTTTTGGCATCAACTACTTCCTGTGGTAATGAATTCCCCAGACTCACCACTCTTTGGAGGAAGAAATGCCTCCTCACCTCTGTCCTAAATAGGTTGCGAAGAAAGCATATAGTATGTTAGCCTTTGTAGGAAGGGGTATAGAGTACAAGAGTTGGCCTTTAATGTTGCAGTTGTATAAAACGTTGGTTGGACCTCATTTGGAATACTGCGTCCAGTTCTGTGCACCTTACTACCGGAAGGACGTGGAGACTCTGGAGAGAGTACAGAGGAGGTTTACCAGGATGCTGCCTGGTATGGAAGGTCTGAGTTATGAGGAGAGGTTAGGCAAATTGGGAGTATTTTCCTTACAAAGACATAGACTTAGAGGAGATCTAATAGAGGTGTACAAGATTATGAGGGGTATAGACAGAGTAAACAGGGTTAAGCTTTTTCCTAGGATGGACTCAAATAGCACGAGGGGTCACAGGCTTAGGATGAGGGGGGTAAGGTATAATTTGGATGCTAGAGAGAGTTTTTTCACACAGAGGGTGGTGGGGGTATGGAATGCACTGCCAAGTAAAGTGGTGGAGGCAGGTCATCTGGAGTTATTTAAGAAATACTTAGATGGGCACATGAACAGAATGGCAATGGAGGGGTATAGAAAACTGATTTAAAACAGAAATCATGAGCCTTGGGAGTCTCTGGGAAGTGTGTAAATAGATGATGATACTGATGTACTTGTTTTTATCTACAGCTGCTTTGGTCCACCTTGTTGTCTAACAAGGGGCATTCATGCGATGGGTCATGGAGGGCTACTCTTGGATTTTTTTTGAGAGCATCCTAGTGCTTCACGTCGTTAGTGTACGCTTGACCTGGACCATTTGATGGGCAACAGGACAGCTCAGTGACTATCGCTGTGCTGTGCAGATACATTAATTTGGGCCTGTGTCTTGTGGGAGTTCGCACATTCTCCCCGCGCTTGTGTGGGTTTTCTCCGGGTGCTCCGGTTTTCTCCCATATCCCAAAGATGTGCTCTTGGGCTAATTGGCAAAACAAATTCTCCCTAAATTGTCTCAAATTTGGTTTTTAATCCATAGATCTATAAACATAGACAGGGATCACGGGTAGAGGTGGGAACATTGGAGTGGCGGCACGGGCTTGTTGGGCCGAAGGGCCTGTTTCCCATGCTGATTTGTTCTTTGTTCTAAATGGTCTACCCTGAATCCTCAGACTGTGAACGGCTAGTCCTGGATTCCCCTACCACTGGGAACATCCTCCCTGCATCTACCTTGTCTAGTCCTTGATAACTCTCTGGATATGCTATAATAGCACGAAGGAAGCAATACTTTTGGAGACAGGAAACATTCGATCACAAAGAGGATTCATTTCCCATAATCTTGGCAGAAAGGTGACACAGTGGTTAGCACTGCTGCCTCTTAGTACCAGAGACCTGGGTATGATTCACAGCATGGGTGACTGGCTATACAGAATTTGCATGTTCTTCCTGTGTCAGCATGAGTTTCCTCCAGATGTTCCCACAGTCTGAAAGATGTGCTGGTTAGGTGCATTGACCATGCTAAATTCTCCCTCAGTGTACCCAGACAAGTGCCAGCGTGTGACAACTAGAGGGTTTTTACAGAACGTCATTGCAGTGTTAATGTAAGCCTACTTGTGACACTCATAAATAAACTCTCAGTTATTGGCCCTCTATAGATATAGCGGTCCCAATTTTGTTGCTTGGGCTCTGAGCCCGACTTGTAGCATTAAGAGAGCAAATTTGGAATGCTAATTTAAAGTTTATTTATTGGTATCACAGGTACATTTATAATGCAATGAAGTTATTGTGAAAATCCCCGAGCTGCCACACTCCAGCGCCTGTTCAGGTACACTGAGGAAGAATTTAGATCGTCAATAAAGCAAACCAGCTTTTCTATTGGATTGCAGGATTCGATTTGATTTGATTTATTATTGTCACATTTGTTAACATAAGTGAAAAATATTATTTCTCACACTATACAGACAAAGCATGCCATTCATAGAGAAGGAAACGAGAGAGTACAGAATGCAGTGTTACAGTCATAGCTAAGGTGTAGAGAAAGATCAATTTAATGCAAGGTAAGTCCATTCAAAATTCTGACAGCAGCAGGGAAGAAGCTGTTCTTGAGTTGGTTGACTTGTCTGGGTACACTGAGGGAAAATTTAGCATGGTCAATGCACCTAACCAGCACATCTTTCAGACTGTGGGAACATCTGGAGGAAACTTATGCTGACACAGGAAGAACATGCAAATTCTGTATAGCCAGTCACCCATGCTGTGAATCATACCCAGGTCTCTGGCACTAAGAGGCAGCAGTGCTAACCACTGTGTCACCTGACATGTGATGTCAGGCTTTTATATCTTTTTCCCAATGGAAGAAGCTAGAAGAGAGAATGTCCAGGGTAGTGAGGTCCTTAATTATGCTGGCTGCTTTGCCGAGCCAGGGGGAAGTATAGACAGTGTCAATGGATGGGAGGCTGGTCTACATGATAGATTGGGCTACATTCACAGCCTTTTGTAATTCGTTGTGGCCTTGGGCACAGCAGAAGCCATACCAAGCAGTGCTACAACCAGAAAGAATGTTTTCTATGGTGCGTCTGTAAAAGTTGGTGAGAGTCATAGCTGACATGCCAAATTTCTTTAGTCTTCTGTGAAAGCAGAGATGGGTTTTCTTAAGTATAGCATCGGCATGGGGGGACCAGGACAGGCTTGTTGGTGATCTGGACACCTAAAAACGTGAAGCTCTCGACGCTTTCTACCTCATCCCTATTGATGTAGACAGGGGCATGTTCTCCACTACGCTTCCTGAAGTCGATGACAACCTCCTTCATTTTGTTGACATTGAGGGAGAGATTATTGTTGCTGCAAAAGTTCACCAGATTCTCTATCTCATTCCTGTACTCTGTCTCGTCATTGTTTGAAAACCGATCCATATGGTGGTGTCATCAGCAAACTTGAAAATCGAATTGGAGGGGTTTTGGCCGCATATACATGTATAAAGGGTATAGTAGGGGGTTGAGAACACAGCCTTGTAGGGCACCAGTGTTGAAGATTATCGTGGAGGAGGTGTTGTTGCTTATCCTTACCGAATGTGGTCTGTGAGTTCGCAAGTTCAGAATCCAGTTGCAGGGGGAGGTGCCGAGGCCCTTGCCACCGAGTTTGGAGATGATTTTCATAGGAATAATAGTGTTGAAGGATGAGCTATAGTCAATAAATAGGAGTCTGACATTGGTGCCCTTGTTGTCTAGGTGTTCCAGAATTGAGTGCAGGGCCAGGGAAATGGCGTCTGCTGTGGACCTGTTGTGGCGATCGGCAAACTGTAACGGATCCAGGTAATCTGGGAGGCTGGAATTGGTTCGTGCCATGACTAATCTTTCAAAGCACTGCAATAATGACAGATATCAGAGCCCCCGGCCGATAGTCATTAAGGCACACTGCTTGGTTTTTCTTAGGTACTGGAATAATGGCCTTCTTCTCGAAGCAGATTGGAAGGAAATACAGGCAGATAGGGAGGAAACCCACGCAGACATGGGGAGGATGTGCAGACTCCGCAGACAGTAACCCAAGTCCGGAATTGAATCCGTGTCCCCGGTGCTGTAAGGCATCAGTGATAACGACTGAGCCATCGTGTCACCCTACAAGGGGCAACTTTATCAATTATGAATGATTCAATGGATTCTCTCTTGAATGTATTCACACTTCAGGAGGAAAGCTGAGGCCTAGAGGTATTATCACTAGACTATTAATCCAGAAACTCAGCTCATGTTCTGGGGACCCGGCTCCAAAATCTGCCACAGCATCTGAGGAAGTTTAAAATCAGCTCTGTTTGGAAAAAAACCCAGCTGACTCATTGTTGTCTTTAGGGAGGGAAATCTGCCATCCTTCCCCACTCTAACCTTCATGTGACTCCTGACTCACATCAATGTAGCTGACTCTCAGCTACTTTCCGAACAAGAACAACGAGGGGTGGGCAATAATTGCAGGCCAGCCAGTGACATCCATGTCCCATGAATAAGTAAGAAAAAAAACTCTCTTGTTAAATAGTGCAAGTCTCTGAGACAAAACCTGCTTTTGTACCAATTTCGACCTTGCACTCTTTCTCCACTATCTACTTACATGCTATCACTTTATCACATGATACTGACAAGCACAAGCATACCCAAGAGCATTATTTTCTTTTTTTAAAATGTTAATTACACATGAAGGGACATGAAAAAAGATGCCTGCAAGGGAGATTTCAATCGCTGATTATATTATTCAGGAGTGATTATATTCTGCTTGTTGCTTTGAGGCAAAAGGCATGTCTTTGGCTGACATTTACAAACGTAAAGCTGTGGCCCACAGATCACACAATGGAAACTTAGCAGACATTCTGTCATTTTCATAATTGCTTGGGTAGCTCTTGAATTTTGAGTGATTCAGTTCTCAGTCTAAATGTCTTCCACAGGGTCAGGTCCCTTTCCCTTTGACCAGTCAGATGGAAATGATTACTGCTCTCACACAAAAAAATGGGCAAAGTAATCAGATCTTTTACAAAACTGAGGCAGTCATGAGATCCAAAGTGACTTATTTTTACAGCAAGTTTCTTGCAAAATATTTCTGGTGATGCCTCGAGGATAGACTGCAATGCAGTTGAGTCATTGAGTCACAGAGGCAGACAGCACAGGGAAAGCCCACCATATCTATATTGACAATAACCACTACTAAAGGCACATAAAACCCACTTTCCCACACTTGTATAAAACCTGCTGTTTATTTAGCAGATAAAGAAGTTGGTCACGGCTGACATCAGGTTACCTGGTCCACCAACCTTCCTCTCTGTCGTACACAAGCTCCCCCAACATGTTACCCAACTGATCTTCATCATTAGTTTTCAACTTTGTAACAGAACCAATAGCAGATCTCAGAATGTAAAGAAAAAGGTTTGGTTTGTGCTTGAATTTGGGTATTATTTTCAAATGTTCAGCCAAGACTTATTCACTTTGGTGCTCATTAAGTGGGCGGCACAGTGGCATAGTGGTTAGCACTGCTGCCCCACTGCACCAGGGACCTGGGTTCGATTCCTGGTTTGCATCACTGTCTGTGCAAAGTTTGTACATTCCTTCCATGTCCGTGTGGGTTGCCTTCAGGTGCTCCGGTTTCCTCCCACAGTCTGGAAGACACGCAAATTAGTGCATTGGCCATGCTAAATTCTCCCTCCGTGTATCCAAACAGAATGTAGTGACTAGTAGTTGTGACTAGTATAGATCCCATTTGGAATATTGTGAGCAGTTTTGGATCCCATATCAGAGGAAGGATGTGTTGGTCTTGGAAAGGGTCCAGAGGACGTTCACAAGAATGATCCTGGAATGAAGAACTTGTTGTATGAGGAAGAGTTGAGGAATTTGGGTCTGTACTCATTGGAATTTAGAAAGATGAGGGGGGATCTTATTGAAACTTACAGGGTACTCTGTGGCCTGGGTAGGATGGATGTGGAGAGGATGCTTCCACTATAGGAAACACCAGAACCAGAGGGCACAATCTCAGGTTAAAGGGACAATCCTTTAAAACAGAGATGAAGAGGAATTTCTTCAGCCAGAGAATGGTGCATCTGTGGAACTCTTTGCGCAGAAGGCTGTGGAGGCCAGATCATTGAGTGTCTTTAAGACAAAGATAGATAGACTCTTGATTAATAAGGAAATCAGGGGTTATGGAGAAAAGGCAGGAGAATGTCAGCCATGATTGAATGATGGAACAGACCCTATAGGCCGAATGGTCTAATTCTGCTCCTATGTCTTACGATCTTATGGACTAACGGGTTTTCACAGTAACTTCATTGCAGTGTTAACGCAAACCGACTTGTGACATTAATAAATACTGACTGAAACACAACTTTCCTTGGAACTCCCTCACAACACAGTGGGTGTACCTCAGGGACTGCAGAATTTCAAGAAGGCAACTCACAGCACCTTCTCAGGGGCAACTAGGGATGGGCAATAAATGCTGGCCCAGCCAATGATGCCCATGTCTCATGAAATGAACAAACAAAGGATAAAGTAAAAAATCAGGAACTGCTAAGTAAAGAAATAGAACACCTTGCCTACTAGGTACTAATCTAGGTAGAATGTTTATAGGTTTCAAAAAAGATATTTGCCAATCATCTTTTTTACATTCAAATGTGAAATTTGATTTATTTATTCACTAGTGACACAAATAGCTTTATATGAGCACTGGAATGAAAATCCCCAGTCACCACACTTTGATGCATGTTCAGGTACACTGAGGGAAAAGTTAGAATGGCCAATGCACCTAACCAGCACATCTTTGTTCTTTGTTCTTATCTTTCGGACTGTGGGAGTAAACTGGGAGCACCCAGAGGAAACCATGCAGACTTGGGGAGAACATGCAAACTCCGTACAGACAGTGACACAAACCGGGAGTCGAACTCAGGCCCCTGGCATTGTGTGGCAGCAATGCTGACCAGTGTACCAACATGCTGCTTACACTGTGCCACCCTGCTGCCCTTTCTCTGAGGTTGTAGGTCTGCAGCCAGCAACCACTAATTTATCTATTTTATTTCTGCTTCACTTCTAATTTTTGACTCGGCAAGGGGCTCTCACACCTCACAAGGTGAAGCAATTATTCTAATAATAATTATAGATCTTTATTAGGATCCAATTTGAAAGCAACATTTCTTGCAATTGGGGATTTGAGTTTGAAGGTTATGCAAAGTTCTTCGGATGCAGAGTTTTACGCTTGGTACAGATTCAGAAAAATGATACAACTACAACATTTGCTTGCTCTCTCCAATGCTGGTATATGATTACCTGACACAGCCTAATTCCCAAACCACAATTCTGCCTGTACAGCATATGCATTTGGATAGGTCACTCTATGCTGGGATGCAAGCAAACAAAACTGCATCGCTACTGCCTCATTTTCCTCCTCACTGAATGATTAAAGCATCGGAATCCATGAAAATAGTCATCTGTTAAATTGCGCTGCCAATCTCAAATTGACATTTAATCCCAGTCATGTTGAACTTACACTGTGAGAGCTGCAATCCATTAAATCTCGATCATTGGTCTTCGTGGCCTCATTAAGGGACACCCCTTTCCTTGACATGCTGAGAATTTCAGTCTGGGGAATATCCAGGAGCTGAAAGAGATGATGTGTAAAAAAAAATCCAACAATAGTCAGAATATTTTTCAATGCCACAGACCTGCCTGAACATTTGTGGAAAATGAATAAATTGAAATAAGCACTAAAGAGGACAAGGCGTCATTTTATTTATTATTCTTAGATATTAGCATGTTTTTCACATGTCAACGAATATAATTAGGTGCCTTACTGCTAAGATATCAGCAAAACTGTTGGTCCCTGTTTTGGACCAACAAAATAAACAACAATCAAAGGAAAAAGTAACTTGATAATCAAAGAATCCCTACAGTGCAGAAGAAGGCTATTGAGCCCACTGAGCCTGTATCAACAACAATCCTACCCAGACACTATCCCCATAACTCCCCCTATTTTTATCCTGCTAATCCACCTGACAGCAAGGGGCAATTTAACAAGGCAAATGCCCTAACCCGCGTATCTTTGGAGTGTGGGAGGAAACCCATGCAGGCACAGGGGGAACATACAAACTCCACATAGACTGTCACCCAAGGTCAGAATCGAACCTGGGTCACTCGTGCTGTGAGGCAGCAGTGCTAACCCCTGTGCTGACAAGTTTGACCCATTCTTCTGAAAATCATGGAGATGAAATTAGCATTGTGTTTGAGATCTGAAGGAAATCTGAGTAGACATTGTAACTAATTCAATTGCAAGCCATGAAATATTCATTTCATAATCATGACATTTGACCAGGTTATGTTATTTGTGTCACACAATATCCCTGAGTAGATCACAACTTTTTTTCATAAAATGCTGAGTGGTGTTTAAAACAAATTCTATATTAAGAGACTGGGGCTGTGACAAAAAAAAACTTTCTTTCACAAAAGAAAGTTGCAGTCTTCCTTTCTGCTGATCTGAGTAATGTGCAGAGAAACAAAATCAAATATCAAAAGCGCAAAATGTATTCTTCCTATTACAGCCCCGACAATTGAGCTCCACAATACAAATAAGCCTATCTACTCTCAGGCGTCCCCAGAGATAAAATAACCAAAAGCAGGCAATATTTCTTTAGTAAGTAAGTGTTGTCAGGAACACATCATCTAATATTCATTCACATAGTAGAGAATTGTGTTGAGTTTGCACAGATGATTATGCAGATTTTGATTAAAAACTAGATTAAATTAATTTAATGCACTCTGAAATTATGCACTTGGTTTAACTGGTGCCTGCATGGAATGCAATGTTTTAAATTAATGTGCATTGCTTCTGGTGACATGGGGTACTAACATCTTTGGGTGCAGTTGGTTTTAATTGCTGCCCGAACAATGTTTGAGACAAGATGCTGCTTCTCACTTCTCATTCCTTTCATGCTCATCAAACCTTTATTTATGAAGCTTGGTTGAAGGAGTACATAGGAGAAGAATTCATTCATGTACCGCTTTTTTAGTGACCTTACATGGAGATACGATATTGCATATAGAATAGTACAGCACAGGAACAGGCCCTTCGGCCCACAATGTTTTGATTCGATTTGATTAGTTTTGTTATTCTCACATGTATTACTATACTGTGAAAAGTAATGTTTCTTGCATGCCACACAAAACATACTATTCCTAGGGGAGGAAAGGAAAGAGTGCAGAATGTAGTATTACAGTCATAGCTAGGGTGTAGAGAAAGATTAACTTATTGCAAGGTAGATCCATTCAAAAGTCTGATAGCAACAGAGAAGAAGCTGTTCTTGAGTTGGTTGGTATATGACCTCAGACTTTTTGTATCTTTGCCCTGAAGGAAGAAGGTAAAAGAGAGAATGTCTGGGGTGTGTGCAGTCCTTAATAATGCTGGCTGCTTTGCTAAGGCAGCGGGAAATGTGGACAAAGTCAATGGATGGGAGGCTGGTTTGCATGATGGATTGAGCTACATTCACGACCTTTTGTAGTTCTTTGCGGTCTTGGTCAGAGCAGGAGACATACCAAGCTGTGATACAACCAGAAAGAATGCTTTCTATGTTGCATCTGTAAAAGTTATGCTGAGCATGATGCCAAATTAAACTAATTCCTTCTCCTTGCCCTTGGTCCATATCCCTGTGTTCCTTGCACATGTGTACTACAGACCGCCCAACAGCCCGTGGGCCGTGGAAGAAGGGATATGCAGGGACATAAGTGTAGATAAGTGTAGGAAGAATAGGGTGGTTGTAGTGGGAGATTTCAACATCCCTGGGGTAGATTGGAAGCTGCCCAGAGCGGAAGGTGCGGACGGGGAGGAATTTGTACAGTGTGTTTTGGAAGGGTCCTTGGAGCAGTATGTGGATAGCCCGACTAGAGAGGGGGCTATACTGGATTTGGTTCTGGGGAATGAGCCAGGGC
The DNA here is from genome assembly GCA_024679065.1 of Sphyrna mokarran. Lineage (NCBI taxonomy): Eukaryota > Metazoa > Chordata > Chondrichthyes > Carcharhiniformes > Carcharhinidae > Sphyrna > Sphyrna mokarran. The sequence continues at coordinate 114,949,175 of JAGIQG010000008.1, read as the reverse complement.
AGGTGGTTGACGTTGTAGTAGGGGAGCATGTGTCAAATAGTGACCACAACTCTGTCTGCTTTAGGATATTAATGGAAAAAGATGAAGCCTGCCTTAAGGGGAGGGTGTTAAACTGGGGGAGGGCTAGATACAGCCAGATTAGGCAGGATCTTAAGGATACCAACTGGGATAAGCTGTTCGAGGGTAGGTCGACGCTGTACATGTGGGAGTCTTTCAAGGGAAAACTAAAATCTTTGCAGGAAAGACATGTGCCGGTAAGGAGGAAGGATGGGAAAGGTAGGATTAGAGAACCGTGGGTTACTAGGGATATTGAGGACTTGGTCAGGAAGAAGCGGGAGGCGTACGTTAGATCTAGGCAACTGGGGACAGAGACAGCACTGGAAGAATATAGAGAGTGTAGACGGGATCTTAAAAGGGGTGTCAGAAAGGCAAAAAGGGGCCACGAAATGGCTTTGGCAGGTAGGATTAAGGAAAATCCTAAGGCATTTTACTCCTATGTAAGGAGCAAAACGATGGTTAGAGGGAAGATTGGACCTCTCAGGGACAGAGGAGGGGAACTATGCTTAGAGCCTGAGGGAATGGGGGAGATCCTGAATGGATACTTTGCATCGGTATTCACGCGGGAGAGGGGCCTGATGTCTGGTGCCGGCTTTGAGAAATTTGAGGATCCGTTAAAGGAAATAATCATTACGAGGGAAGAGGTGATGGGGCTTTTAGGCAGCATAAAGACTTATAAAGCTCCGGGGCCTGATGGCATTTACCCCAGGCTGCTAAGGGAGATGAGAGATGACCTTGCTGGGCCTCTGATGCAAATCTTTGTCTCCTCTTTGGACACAGGTGAGGTCCCAGAGGACTGGAGGATTGCAAATGTAGTACCGTTGTTTAAAAAGGGTCAGAGGGATAACCCAGGGAACTATAGGCCGGTGAGCTTGACTTCAGTTATAGGTAAGCTAATGGAGAGGATCCTCAGGGGCAGGATGTATGAACATCTGGAACACTGCGATCTGATCAGGGATACGCAGCATGGCTTCGTTAAGGGGAGGTCGTGCCTGACGAATCTAGTGGAATTTTTTGAAGAGGTGACAAAAACGGTTGATGAAGGACAAGCCGTTGATGTCGTCTATATGGATTTCAGTAAGGCGTTTGACAAGGTTCCTCATGGTAGACTGATAGAAAAGGTTAAGGCGCATGGGATACAGGGTCAGGTATGTAGATGGGTTGAGAACTGGCTCGGGAGGAGGAGACAGCGGGTAGTAGTGGAAGGCTCTTTTTCCAACTGGAGGTCTGTCACTAGTGGTGTGCCACAGGGCTCAGTACTAAGGCCTCTTCTATTTGTGGTTTATATAAATGACTTGGAAGAGGGGGTAGGTGGTGTGATCAGCAAATTTACTGATGACACTAAGATGCTTGGATTGGCGGGGACTGAGGAGCAGTGCCAGGCAATACAACAGGACATAGATAGGCTGGTAGATTGGGCAGATAGATGGCAAATGGAATTTAATCCGGATAAATGCGAGGTGATGCATTTTGGCCGGAATAATGTAGAGGGGAGTTATAGGATAAAAGGTAAAACTATCCGGAGTATAGAGACGCAGAGAGACCTGGGGGTGCAGGTTCACAAGTTTCTGAAGGTGTCAGTACAGGTGGAGAATGTGATAAAGAAAGCGTATGGTATGTTAGCCTTCATAGGAAGGGGTATAGAATACAAGAGTAGGAGTCTGATGTTGCAAGTGTATAGAACGTTGGTTAGGCCTCACTTGGAGTACTGCATCCAGTTCTGGTCGCTGTACTACCGGAAGGATGTGGAGGCCTTGGAGAGAGTGCAGAGGAGATTTACCAGGATGCTGCCTGGTATGGAAGGGCTGTCTTACGAGGAAAGATTGAACACTCTGGGGTTGTTTTCCCTTGAAAGACTTTAGAGGTATATCAGATTATAAGGGGTATAGATAGAGTAAATGGTGGTAAGCTTTTTCCACCATTAGAAATGGATAGAACGAGGGGTCATGGCCTTAGGGTGATAGGGGCTATGTATAAGACGAATATTAAAGGGCAGTTTTTCACACAAAGGGTAGTGGGGGTGTGGAATGCACTGCCGAGAAAGGTGGTGGGAGCAGGCACGCTAGGGTTGTTTAAGGGTCTCTTGGGCAGCCACATGAGCGGTCTGCAGATAGAGGGATATAGCAGGACTGTCTAAATATCTTATTTGTTTCCACAGGCAATTCGGTCCACCTTGTTGACCAACAAGGTGCATGCATTCGGCAGATCGTGCGAGAGCTGCTCTTGGATGTTGCTTCAGGAGTGGCCTAGTACTTCAAGTCGTTAGTGTATGCTTAAACTGGACCATCTGATGGGCAACATGACAGCTCAGAGACTATCGCTGTTGCTGTGCAGACACATAGATTTGGGCCTGTGTCTGCGGGAGTTTGCGCGTTCTCCCCGTGGTTGCGTGGGTTTTCTCCGGGTGCTCCGGTTTCCTCCCACATCCCAAAAATGTGCTCTTAGGCTGATTGGGTAACAAATTGTCCCTATATTGGTCCCTATATGGGAATCTTCCACAATAGGCATAGCCTAAAGGCATGGATATGTCATTAAGACGTTAGGACGGCGGCGCAGGCTCGTTGGGCCGAAGGGCCTATTTCCCATGCTGTTTTGTTCTTTGTTCTTTGTCCGTGCTGCCCTTTCTTTTTGAAAACCCCTAAGCTAATCCAAATTGCCTGCATTTGGCCCATATCCTTTTATACCCATCGTACTCACGTAACTATCTAAAAGACAAAATTGTACCCATCTCTACCACTGCCTTTGGTAGCTTGTTCCAGACACTCACCACGTTCTGTGTAAAAAAATTGCTCTTCTGGACACTTTTGCATCTCTCCCCTCTCACCATAAACTTATATTCTCTAGTTTTAGATGGCCCTTCCTTTGGGAAAAGATATTTACTATCTACCTGATCTGTGCCGCTCATTATTTTATAGACGTCTATAAGATCACTCCTCAGCCTCCTACTCTCCAGAGAAAAAAGTCCCAGTCTATCCAACCTCTCCTTATAACTCAATCCGTCAAGTCCCGGTAGCATCCTAGTAAATCTTTTCTGCGTTTTTTCTAGTTTAATAATACTCTTTCTATAATAGGGTGACCAGAACTGTACACAGTATTCCAAGTGTGACCTTCATGTGCTTATCTAAGATGTGGAGATGCCAGTGCTGGACTGGGTAAACAAGATGAGAGGTCACACCACACCAGGCTATAGTCCACTTAGTTTATTAAAAATCACTGTACTTATCTGTTGACATTCTTGATGACCTGTGATGTCAGATGAGTGTCAGACTATCATCACTCTGCCTATATACTCTGTGCATGCACTCCTCTCTCCACTTTACCTGACGAAGGAGCAGTGCTCCGAAAGCTTGTGATTTCAGATAAACCTGTTGGACTATAACCTGTGACCTCTCATCATGTGCTTATCTAAAAGATCCCTAAACACCCCTATCATATCTACCTGCTCCATCACCCCGGCAATGTGTTCCAGACATCTATCACTTTCTATGTAAAAATCTTGCCCCTCAGGGCACCATTAAAAACTTACCCCTCACATCAGATGTTGGTTTCTGTGCCACACACTATTACCTGCACTGCCCACACTGTGTTCTTCAATGGTATCAACAGTGGGTAGCAGTCTTCCCCTGGGGGATCAACGTAGCGGCAGGAAGAGAATTAATTTCTCTCCCCACCGTGTTTTACCAGCATATGTACCTTGTCAAGACTGCTGACAGATGTACAATTACAGAATATCCACCCCAGAAGGAAACTATTTTGTCCAACAATTCCACAAAAGCTTGAAGGCTCCTGTGTCAAAAGGATTTCATTCCCAGACAAAGAAGTGAAAGAGAAAATTAACAAGTGGCTTCTTGATATTAATGAGTTTCCATGGATACGGCAGCATTGGAAGACAACAAATGTGATTCTAATGTTGCTAGCTCCACACATTATGCCTTGGAGAGATTTAAAAGCATGAGAGGATGACAGCAGGCCTTCGGGAGGCAAGTCATTGAGATCGATTCCAAGAGCACCTTATTTTTGCTGGGGAAAGATAGATAGAGGCAGGACTTAATTCTAAATAATGAAGGTTATAAATTAGCCTGAGATCAGTTGATTTTGCTAGCTTGGACAAGGAGCACAATATTTGTGGAGACAATTACAACATCCAACAGGCACTGGCATCGGTTAGAAATTGATCCTTTCTCCTCTGAAAAACCTCATATAAATAAAATAGAATACCTGAAAAGTTCAGAATTCTGAGTCAGTTTATAACATGGGACTGCATAGATTGCTGAGGAGGCAGACTGAAAGTCACCAAAATATTAATAGATCTGTTTCACATGGGAAATGAGCAGAGGGGGTGGAGGTCTCTACTTGACAAAGGGATCGATAATTGAGTGGAATGCATGATTGTGAAATTTTGATGAGCTAAGTTGCTTAACTTATCACTTCCTTCTCTAAAAGTACCACCAGCAAGCTCGCTCATAGTCTTCTACTGAGATGTGTTATTGCTTTCAAGAAGTCGACAAGCGGTTGAAAAAAAAACATTTTGTCAAAGTTTTGCATCCTGCACTCAGCAGGGAAAAGAAAAACTTCGTACATTATGAGCACAGACAGAACACTCATTTCATGCCATGCAAGATTTTCTTTTCCCTGAGACTGACATTCTTGTGATTGTCCTGATGAGTGCAAGATAAAAGCTTTGACAAAATGACTTTATCGACCACTTGTAGATTTCTTGAAAGCACTAATTCATTTCAGTCCTGATGAGTACAAGATGGAAAACTTCAGCAAAACGGGCAGGGTTTTCCAGCCACGCGCGCCACAAAAATGGGAAAATCCTGCTCCAGGTCAACAGACATTCACATGGCTCCCCCTCCCCCCGCCTCCTGACCCGCTACAATTCCCATGGTAGGCAGGATGGGAAAATTTCAGTGAATGTCTTTTTTCAAGAATACAGAAGTTCTATGTTACTAAACAACTAAATCTATAAATCATGCCTTTTTTATTTTGCTAGTTACCCAAGCACTGTGCCAACTGTGTGATAGGATGGAATTAAATGCCTGAAATTCTAAATCCAGCTCTGGTGGCTTAAGGAAGTTATTTAATCTATAAAAAAAATGATCATTTTTAAAAAATAAATCTCTCATATTTTCTGCTCTGTAAGTTTGAGCTCATCTAAAATTCTGGTGCCCAAGTGTTACCTTGCACCAAGTACTGTTTACATTGGCTCCTGGCTAAGTCAGTCCTTAATTTTATAATGTTCATCCTTGATCTTGAGTCCCTCCATGTCCTCACCTCTCTCTCGTTCTCTCTCTGTTTTTCTTTCAAGACATTTGTGCCTGCTAATTCTAACCTCTTGAACATAAGAAATAGGGGCAGGAGTAAGCCATTTGGCCCCTCCTGCCTACTCCGTCATTCAATAAGATTATGGCTGATCTTATCACGAACTCAGCTCCACTTACCCACCACTCACCATAACCCTTAATTCCTTTACTGTTCAAAAATTTATCTATCTTTGCCTTAAAAACATTCAATGAGATAGCCTCAGCTGCTTCACTGGGCAGGGAATTCCACAGATTCACAACCCTTAGGTGAAGAAGTTCCTCCTCAACTCAATCCTAAATCTGCTTCCCCATATTTTGAGGCTATGCCACCTAGTTCTAGTTTCACTTGCCAGAGGAAACAACCTCCCTGCTTCTATCTTACCTATTCCCTTCAGAATCTTATATGTTTCTATAAAATCTTCCCTCATTCTTCTGAATTCCAATGAGCAAAACCCGAGTCTACTCATTAGCCAATCCTCTCAACTCTGGAATCAACCCAGTGAATCAGTTCTGTACCCCCTCCAATGCCAGTACATTTGTTCTTAAGTAAGGAGACCAAAACTGTACATAGTAATCCACATGAGGACTCACAAGCTCCTTATACAGCTACAACACAACTGCACTGTTTTTAAACACCATCTCTCTAGCAATGAAGGACAAAATTCCATTTGCCTTCTTAATTGTCTGCCAAACCTGCAAACCAACTCCTTGTGATTCATGCACAAGGACACCCAGGTCTCTCTGCACAAATTTATCTCATTCACCAATGGCGGCCACACCTTCACTTATCAAAGTCTTTAGGTCTAGGATGTACTCCTTAAACCTGGCCTGAGATGCTCCTTAAAACCCATCTCTGATTAAACTTGTAATAAAGGTCTTAATATCAACTTGCGCTCTTGGTTACATTCTTGTGAGAATGTTTTAATTTGATAAAGATGCTGGATAAATGCAAGTTGTCATGGCAAGTTAAAAATAGGAATCTCAACTTTAAAATATTCTTTTGGTAGCATTTGGAGTTTCATGGAATCCATGCAGCATAGAAGGATGTCAGTCAGTCCATCAACTCTGCACCGACTCTGCCCAGTGATTTATCCCTGCAACACAACTATTTACTCTGCTAATCCCCCAACCCACACATCTTGGGACACTAAGGAACAATTTATCAAGGTCAATCCATCTAACTCTTACATCTTTGTACTGTGGGAGGAAACCGGAGTACTCAGAGGAAACCCACATAGAACTGGGGAGAACGTGCACACAGTCAATCACCCAAGAATCATAGGATCCCTCCAGGCTGGGAGTTGAACCCGGGTCCTTGGTGGTGTGAGGCAACAGTGCTAGTGACTGTGCCGCTGTGTCACCACTGTTTTTGCATTTGACAAACTGAGAATTTCTTTTCCAATTTATCATAATGGCTGGAAAACTGTGGGCATGCAAAAACAGCAGAGAAAAAGTAAAGCACAGTGCAAATCTCTAATCATTTGATAATGTTTTTAATTATATGATTTCTCTGAGTGTATAGATGTGTCTAAGATCTTTATCAAAGAATAATCAAAGGTTTATGGTGACGGAAGTGCAACCACATTGATTTTGAGATAATGGAATAAGGCCAAGAGATATGATTAGCAGGTCTCCTCTGTTAGCTGTCTCATTTTGATATAATAAATCACTTGTCAAGATATTATTCAACACTCCATTTACCTTATGATGATCTTTAGTATTAACAAGATGATATACAAGTTTCCAGAGGAATGCACACAAGTAAAAGCAATGAGATGTTTTCTCTCTCACTATTCGCAAGCAGGATGCTGCTGGGAAAGGTAAACCAAAGGTAAAGGTGGGTGGCACAGTAGTTAGCACTGCTGCCTTACAGCTTTAAGAATCTGGCTTCGATTCCCGGCTTGGGTCACTGTCTGTGAGTTTGCACATTCTTTCCTTGTCTGCATAGATTTCCTCTGGGTGCTGTGGTTTAATTCCACAATTAAAGGGTATAAGGGCCAGGTGGGTTGGCCTTGTTAAATTGCCCCTTAGTGAACTGGGATGCATAAGTTCTAAAGATTAGCCGGGTAAATATGTAGGGATAGGGTCTAGGTGAGATTACTGGGGTGCAGACTCAGTGGGCGAATGGCCTCCTCCTGCACTGTCGGGTTCTGTGAAATGGTCACTTTTGTCAGCACAAACATCCATTAGGCCTTTCTAGGCCATGACCAGATGATTGTTGAGCTCAGGTACCTGGCTCATAGGACCTCATCTTCGATTTGCAGAATGGTTACAACACAAATGGTGACCTTTTGGCTCTTTGTGTCTATGCCGGTTCTGTGCAAGGCCACTTCAGCCAGTCCCACTCCTCGATCTTTCTCCTGTTGCTCTCCAAAACTTCTTTCTTCAGATAATCATCCAATTCCCTTTTGAAAGCAATGATTGAATCTGTCTCCTTTAGGCAATGGCATGGTAGCATTAGCAAAGAAAATTACCGCACAGGAGCAGGCCCTTTGACCCTCTAAGCCTGCTTCGACCATGCTGCACTACTGAGCTAAAGCTCACTCGAAGATCAATGAACTTGAGTTGAAGTCGGGAGGGTAAATCTGAGTGAGTTTAAAGTGTGGACTCATAATCAATCACAGTAACATTGACGCAACTGAAACTGCAGCAATTTATTTCCCTTACAAGTCTTCACAGTTGGTGTAACAAGGAGTTTCAGCCAATTAAATAGAATTCTGGATTGACCAAGCTCATTTAAAATAATTCTATGGAGATGAGCAGCTTCCCATAGCTGAAAAAAGAAATTATAAATTGCTCCTATATCTCCAAGGGAATGATTTATCCTCAACCCGGTGAAATGTTGCATGCTTTCAGAGCCAACAATTCTGTTTATTTGATTTTTTTTTATTTCTTAATGGATTGGTATCAGTTGGAAATGTCTATTGTTACCTTCAGTCATTAATATCTGAAAGTTTTGCATGCTAACGTGAGTTTCCCTACAATGTGCATTTGCCCTTTCACCAGCATTCTGTAAGATCATTTTCCAGATTTTGTGATATGGAAGCCTTGAAATTCATTGGTATAAAATGGATGCTTAATCATCCAATATTGGGGGTAATATGCAAACATATGCTGGAAGTGCACTGTCCACTGTATTGATAGAGGCTCCTGTATAGGGCATTCAGTACCAGTACAGCTATTAAGCCAATTTCATATGCATGGAGAGGTGGTGGTGTGATGGCATTGTCTATTAATCCAGAGATTCTGGAGACCTGGGTTCAAATCCCATCATGGCAGTTTGAATCCTGGATGACCAGGTCCTTGTACAATCGTTTCCATTTAGAAGGACAAGGACAGCGGATATATGGGAACACCACCACTTGCAAGTTTCCTTCCAAGTTACTCACCATCCTAACTTGGAAATATATCAACATTCCTTCACAGTCACTGGGTCAAAACCCTGAAATTCCCTCCCGGAATTCATGATGACCATGGAACCATTGTCAATTATTAGAAGAACGCCTTTCAGGGAAGGGTATGTAGTGTGGTTTATCCTACATGTGATTCCAGATCCACAGCAATGTGGTTGACTCTGAAATGTTCCTCTAAAATGGTCACTCAATTCAAAAGTAATTAGCGACGGGCATTTAATGATGCCAATGAATTTTTTAAACAAATATGAAGACTAAAATCCTTCATAGACAATTCACATGGAATGTGAATTTTTAATTGAGATGAGCAGCTGCTGGAAACTGGCAAAACTCTCCTTGTATGACCATTCCAATCTAAAAGGACAAGGGCTGCAGATACATGGGAACACCACCACCTGCAAGTTCCCCTCCAAGTTACTCACCATCCAACCTGACTTGGAAATCTATCACCATTCTTTGCAGTCACTTGGTCAAAATCCTGGAATTCCCTCCCTAACGGCATTGTGGGTTACCCCACAGCACGAGGACTACAGCAATTCAAGAAGGCACTCACCACCATCTTCTCAAAGGCAACTAGGGGTGGGCAATAAATGCTGGCCAGCCAGCGATGCCCACGTCCCACAAATTAATGAAAAAAAATGCAGATTGGATGAAGATATTATTGAGGTTCCATTACTATTTTGATTAGAGGACTGTGTGAGAGGCCTTTGTGGTTTTCTTGCCCAGACCAACCCATTTGAATGCTTGCTCAAGCTAAAACAGGTCTGGGAAAGTAAGGCTGAAAAGTAAAAGAAGATTTATATCCCATGGTTTTTAGTTTGAGAACACAGTCACAAAGAGCAGCACAGTGGCAAAGTCACTGCTGCCTCACAATGCCAGGAACGCGGTTCCAAATCCAATCTTGGGTCACTGTCTACGTAGAGTTTGCATGCTCTCCCCATGTCTGTGTGGGTTTCCTCCGGGTGCTCCAGTTTCCTCCCACAGTCCAAAGGTGTGTGAGTTAGGTGGATTGGCTGTGTCAAATTGACACGGGGATTAGCAGCATAACTATTTGAGGTTACGGGGATAGGGCTTGGATGGGATTGTTGTCAATAGAAGGTCAATGGACAGAATGGCCTCCTTCTGCACTGTCAAGCTTCTATGATTCTGATTCTATAAAACTATTAGAAGGATTTTTTTGTATTGGTTTTTTTCTGATGATTTCTACACTGAGAAGCCAGTAAAATAATTGGGTAAGAAGCTTTTGAAAACTAAATTAAAATTGGTAGTCATGTTTTCTAAGGTATATCTGTTTACTTAGGGATTTTTTTTTTGCAAGAAATTGAATAGCACACAGCAGCACAGTGGTTAGCACTGCTGACTCAAATCCTACCTTGGGTCTCTGTCTGTGCAGAGTCTGCAAGTTTTCACTGTTTTTGTATGTATTTGCTCCAGGTTCTTGGGTTTCCTCCCACAGTAAAAAGTTGTGCAGGTTAGGCTGATTGGCAGTGTTAAATTGACACTAATATCGGGACGGTTAGCAGGGTAAACATGTAGGGTTATGGGAACAGGGCCTGGGTGAGATTGTGGTTGGTGCAGACTCGATGGGCAGGCTGGCCTGTTTCTGCACTGCACGGAATCCTAACAACAATTTTATTTTTTGCAATGCAATGTCAAGCATCATTCACTGAAATCCGGGAGGGTTTCAAGGTGGTTAGAAAGCCCAGGAGGGTTTGGTAGGTGATTAAGAATATAAGGTTAAGAAAGGTCAAGTTGTGTTGGGCTGAAGTTGAAGGAGATCTTCTACTCAAATGGTAATGGTTAAAATACCCGAGCAGAATAAGAATGCGCTGTACAGGTAATAGGCAATTGGGAAAAAAAAGCCTGTTACTTCAAGTAAAGGTAGGTTGAGGCTGACGGAAGATGATGACGACTGTGGATAATGACTCATATCAAACACATCCCAGAGGTAAAACAAGAGCTTCACTAATGAAGACAAAACTGCCTAATGCTGCAGCCAGCTTGCTACTTAACAAATGCAATTTTATGCTTACATTACCCGAGGGACAGCCTTCAAAAAACTATCAATGTTATGTTGAATATAGACTATGAACCTAACCTTATAGTCTGAGACATGTAGTCAAATTAATGAGTGCTAGGTACCTCTGGGGCTGATTCAATCCCTACTGCTGCCAGCAAGTAAAGCAAAGTTGTGTTTCTCTTCAGTACTGTGCTCTGGTTCTGCTGTTGTCAAGCCTGGCTTGTAATGTTCTTGAAGTTCATGTGGGATCCATTCAAGCTCATGCAGCTGAAGTCATAGGGGTTTACAGCATGGAAATAGGCCCTTTGACCCAACTTTTCCATGCACCCCCCCCCTATTTCTTCAAGCCCCTAAGCTAGTCTCAATTGCCCGCATTTGGCCCATTTTCCTCTATACCCATCTTACCCATGTAATTGTCTAAAAGCTTTTTAAAGTGGTTAGACATAGTTTTAAGTCCAAAAGATTTGCTGGTTAGGTGCACTGGCCGTGCTAAATTCTCCCTCAATGCACCCGAATAGATGCCAGAGTGTGGTGACTAGGGGATTTTCACAGTAACTTTATTTCAGTGTCAATGTCTATTTGTGGCTAATAATTAAAATTTATAAAAAGACAAAATTGTTCCCACCTCCATTACTATTTCTGGCAGCTTGTTCCAGATGCTTACCACTCTCACCCTGGTGGAATCATTGCAGTGCAGAACAAGGCCATTTGGCCCATCAAGTCTCCATTGACTCTCTGACAGAATATCCTATGCAGGCCTTCTCCCCACCTTTTTCCTGTAACCCCACACTTTTTCCATCTCTAATCCATCTAACCTATACACCTTGGGACACTTAGGGGCAATTTCATGGCCAATACATCTAACCTGCAAATCTTTGGACTGTGGGAGGAAACCAGAGCACCCGGAGGAAACAGACGCAGACATGGAGAGAACATGAGAACAGAAAGTCACCTAAGGCTAGAATTGGACTCAGGTCCTCGTCACTGTGAGGTATCAGTGCTAACCACTGTACTACCATAGCATAGGCCTAAACTTTGTGAAATCCTTCAAATTCATTGTCATCTCCGATCTGCCAGCTCAGCTTTTGGTTGACTAAGGAAAAGAATAGTTTAGGAACCAGATCTTAAAGCCAAGATGAAGGTCATGGTTTACTGGATAGCAGTGATTCCCACGTTCCTGTCTGTTTGAGAGACTTGGATAATGTGCAGCAGTACACCTCAAAGCACCAGCAACAGCAACAGCCACATCTTCACAAGATCCTCTAAATCCAGTGACAAGAAAGATGGTCCAACAGCACAGTCCTCTCCCAGGCATCGAGATTTTCATCACTCTACACCAGCCTCGGTGGATGGGATGTGTCTTTGTGCCTGATACCAGACTCCCAGAACAATTACTGTGCTTGGAGTTCGGTTGTGGCAAGAGGCTTCCAGCAAAAGCATTTTAGAATGTCCTCAAAGAGATGTTGAAGAGATCAAATACCCCCACCCACTCATGAAGCGTGGCAAAGGCTTGAGAAAGCACCGAGTCTGTCACTGTGGGCATGGAGAGGTGAAGTCACACAGTCGGACAGGGTGTACAAATCTCCAAATACCTTATCATCCTTTTTTACTCATTCACGGGACATGGGCATAGCTGGCTAGGCCAGCATTATTGCCCATCCCCTGAACGTCCTTGTTCAGAGGCAGTGAGAGTCAACCACATTGCTGTGGCTTTGGAGCCAGATGTAGGCCAGATCACATTAGGGTGGCAGATTTCCTTCCCTAAAGGACATTAGTGAACCAGATGGATTCTTCTGACAATCGACAATGGTTTTATGGTCATCACTAGATTCTTAATTCCAGATATTTTTATTAAATTTAATTCCACCATCTGCTGTGGTGGGATTCGTACCTAGATCCCCAGAACATTAGCTGAGATTCTGGACTAATAGTCTAGCAATAATACCACAAGACCATCACCAGCCCTGACCGTTCAAACACCATCTACCTCATGTGGCATTCTCTGTAGATCCCACATTTCTCTAAATATCCATCGCAGAACTCACTGAAATGGAATGGTCTCAAATCATCCTCAACTGTGTGAAACAAGGGTTTGATTCCAGCCTTGGGTCATTATTTGTGCGGAGTTTGCATATTCTCCCCATATCTACATGGGTTTCCTTTGGGTGATTTGGTTTCCTCCTAAAGTCCAGTCAGTAGATTCTTAATTCCAGATATTTTTTACTGAATTCAAATTCCACCATCTGTTGTGAAGTGTAGCACAGCAATTAGTGCTGCTGCCTCACAGCGTCAGGAACTCAGTTTCAATTCCAGCCTCGGATCACTGTCTTTGGACAGTTTGCACATTCCCCCTGTGTTTGCGAGGGGATTCTCCGAGTGCTCTGGCTTCCTCCCACAGTCTGAAAGATGTACTGGTTAAATGCATTGGCCGTGCTAAATTCTCCCTCACGGCACCCAAACAGATGACGGAGTGCGGTGACTAGGGAATTTTCACAATAACTTCATCACAATGTTAATGTAAACCCACTAATAAATAAACTTTAAAAAAAAACAAAGATATGTGAGTTAGGTGCACTGACCATGCTAAATTGTTCCTTAGTGTCCAAAGACATGTAGGTTTGAGGAATTGGCTGTGGCAAATGGAGAGGATTACAGAGATAGAGAAGGATGTGGCCTGGGTAAGATTCTCTCTTGAAGGATCAGTCTAGACTCGAAGGCCTGAATGGCCACCTTTTGCAACGTAGGGATTCTATGGATTCTAACGATTAACTGTGTTCCTGATTATGTACCACTGCCTCACATAGGGTGCAGATAGGTGAGGAGAATTGTGAATGTTGCTGATTGGGAGAGCAGTCAAGACTATTAAAATAAAGCATAGCAATTCTAGTGCATTGTCAAGATTCTACTCTACACAGAGTTTAATAATTAATCATCACTTCGTAGTCTGTAATTGAAGATAGGCAAGGTGACTCAACAGTGACTTTCACACGGTTGGACCCATTACTCGATCAGTTGTTGAGGTCAATTACTGCACACATGTAATTCTCAGTAATGTAAAATTGAAGCCCCAGACATCATGCTATTATAACGACCTACATATCTGATCATTTGTTGAAAACTGGAGTCAATTTGACCTGTAGGAACCTTATCTCCTGAAAGTGAAGGCAGATTGAGTCACCAAAATTGTCAATAGTGCAAGTGACAACCTTTTTGGGCTCAAATCTCAACACTGAATGTCAATTCTGCTTTCTTCGCTGCAAACTGGAGAAGATTGCCTCTTTGAGAGGAATATCAGCCAAGATAATTAAAGCTCAGGTGTTCCATGAATGTATCAAACGTGGGTTTAACTTCTTACTCAGTACACAGACAGCGATTCAGAGATACGTACACGGATTGAATGAAGAATTTGTTTTTTTGTAATGAAAAACAACATGAACGACTGGCAAAAACGATGAAAATATAGAGAAAAACTTCACAATAACGATTTCAAATGATACAAGGAAACGCAGCACTTGGTATTAACGCACAGTGTTACATCAAGGTATTTTCATTAAATTATTTGCCCTGCCACTATGACTAATCTGAAAAAGAGGGAAATTGCTCAAGGAGTCTGGAATAATATTACGCCAAATAATTATTATGGAATAAGGAGGGAGGCAATGGCCTGGTGGTATAATTGCTGGACTATTGTTTCAGAAACTCAAATAATGTTCTTGGAACCCAGGTTCAAATCCTGCCACAGCGAATGATAGAATTTAAATTCAATAAAAATCTGGAATTAGGAATCTACTGATGACCATGAAACTTTTGTCGTTGGTTCCCTGAAAAATCCATCTGGTTCACTAATGTCCTTTAGGGAAGGAAATCTGCCGTCCTTACCAGGTCTGGCCTACATGTGATTCCAAAATCACAGTAATGTAGGTGACTCTCAACTACCCTCAGAAATGGCCCAGCAAGCTATTCAATTCAAGGGCAGCTAGAGATGGACAATAAATGCTGGTCCTATCAGTGACACCCCGTTCCACAAATAAATAAAAAATAATTATTGCTTCGGGAACGAGTTAGCCAGATAAAAGAAAATGGACTTTCACATCAAATGAAATTTGGCCAACTATTTCCAGCGATGTGATAATTTGGAACACAAAAACAAACAGAACTGAATTGAAATTAAGAAGACCGGATTCACAGGTGGCTACCACAACCTATGCCAACATCCTTGCTTCATTATTAGGAGTTACGAGTGAGTAAAGCCTCCCAAGTTCTTTAACCTTCTTGAGACCGACAAGTTTTTGAGATTTCATTCCTACATTGATATCATGCCATTCACAATCTAGGTCATAAGCTCTACAAGTGACCGTACCTAAGCTTTCTGCCTCTATCCCGCTCTTCCTTTTGAAATGATCATAATACAAAGAACAACAAAGAACAAAGAGCAACACAGCACAGGAAACAGGCCCTTCGGCCCAACGAGCCCACGCCGCCGTCCTAACGTCCTAATGACATATCCTTGTCTTTAGGCTATGCCTATTGTTGAAGATTCCCATATAGGGACCAATATAGGGACAATTTGTTACCCAATCAGCCTAAGAGCACATTTTTGGGATGTGGGAGGAAACCGGAGCACCCGGAGAAAACCCACGCAACCACGGGGAGAACGCGCAAACTCCCGCAGACACAGGCCCAAATCCATGTGTCAGCACAGCAACAGCGATAGTCTCTGAGCTGTCATGTTGCCCATCAGATGGTCCAGTTTAAGCATACACTGACGACGTGAAGCACTAGGCAACTCCTGAAGCAACCTCCAAGAGCAGCTCTCGCACGACATGCCGCATGCATGCACCTTGTTGGTCAACAAGGTGGACCGAATTGCCTGCGGAAACAAATAAGACTTAATTAAACATGCTAAAAAAAAACTAAGACATTCCCGAGACGAAACTAAAAGATAGTCTACTACTATTTGGTCCTCCCGATATTCAAACAGTCCTGCTATATCCCTCTATCTGCAGACCGCTCATGTGGCTGTCCAAGAGACCCTTAAACAACCCTAGCGTGCCTGCTCCCACCACCTTACTCGGCAGTGCATTCCACACCCCCACTACCCTTTGTGTGAAAAACTGGCCTCTAATATTCGTCTTATACATAGCCCCCCTCACCCTGAGCCCGTGACCCCTCGTTCTATCCATTTCTAATGGTGGAAAAAGCTTACCACCATTTACTCTATCTATACCCCTCATAATCTTATATACCTCTCAGCCCTCTCAGCTCCCCTCTCAGCCGACGTCTTTCAAGGGAAAACAACCCCAGTGTTTTCAATCTTTCCTCGTAAGACAGCCCTTCCATACCAGGCAGCATCCTGGTAAATCTCCTCTGCACTCTCTCCAGGAGTGTATCCTTCCTGTAGTACGGCGACCAGAACTGGACGCAGTACTCCAGATGAGGCCTAACCAACGTTCTATACACTTGCAACATTAAACTCCTACTCTTGTATTCTATACCCCTTCCTATGAAGGCTAACATACCATATGCTTTTTTTTACCACATTCTCCACCTGTACTGACACCTTCAGAGACCTGTGAACTCGCATCCCCAGGTCTCTCTGCGTCTCTATACTCCGGATAGTTTTACCTTTTATCCTATAACTCCCCTCTATATTATTCCGGCCAAAATGCATCACCTCGCATTTATCCGGATTAAATTCCATTTGCCATCTATCTGCACAATCTACCAGCCTATCTATGTCATGTTGTATTGCCAGGCACTGCTCCTCAGTACCCGCGAATCCAATCATCTTAGTGTCATCAGCAAATTTGCTGATCACACCACCTACCCCCTCTTCCAAGTCATTTATATACACCACAAATAGAAGGGGTCCTAGTACAGAGCCCTGTGGCACACCACTAGTGACAGACCTCCAGTTGGAAAAAGAGCCTTCCACTACTACCCGCTGTCTCCTCCTCCCAAGCCAGTTCTCAACCCATCTACATACCTGGCCCTGTATCCCATGCGCCTTCACCTTTTCTATCAGCCTACCATGAGGGACCTTATCAAACGCCTTACTGAAATCCATATAGACGACATCAACGGCTTGTCCTTCATCAACCGTTTTTGTCACCTCTTCAAAAAATTCCACTAGATTCGTAAGGCACGACCTCGCCTTAACGAAGCCATGTTCCGTATCCCTGATCAGATCGCAGCACTCCAGATGCTCATACATCCTGTCCCTGAGAATCCTCTCCATTAGCTTACCTATAACTGAAGTCAAGCTCACCGGCCTATAGTTCCCTGGGTTATCCCTCTGACCCTTTTTAAACAACGGTACTACATTTGCAATCCTCCAGTCCTCTGGGACCTCTCCTGAGTCCAAAGAGGAGACAAAGATTTGCGTCAGAGGCCCAGCAATGTCATCTCTCACCTCCCTTAGCAGCCTGGGATAAATACCATCAGGCCCCGGAACGTTACAAGTCTTTATGCTACCTAAAAGCCCCAACACTTCGGCCCTTGTAATGATTATTTCCTTTAACGGGTCCTCAAATTCCTCAACGCCGGCATCAGACATCAGGCCCCTCTCCCGCGTGAATACCAACGCAAACTATTCGTTCGGGATCTCCCCCATTCCCTCAGGTTCTAAGCATAGTTCCCCTCCTCTGTCCCTGAGAGGTCCAATCTTCCCTCTAACCATCCTTTTGCTCCTTACATAGGAGTAAAATGCCTTAGGATTTTCCTTAATCCTACCTGCCAAAGCCATTTTGTGGCCCCTTTTTGCCTTTCTGAAACCCCTTTTAAGATCCCATCTACACTGTCTATATTTTTCCAGCGCTGCCTCTGTCTCCAGTTGCCTGGATCTAACGCACGCCTCCCGCTTCTTCCTGACCAAGTCCTCAACATCCCTAGTAACCCACGGTTCTCTAATCCTACCTTTCCCATCCTTCCTCCTTACTGGTACGTGTCTTTCCTGCAAAAATTTTAGTTTTCCCTTGAAAGACTCCCACATGTGCAGTGTCGACCTACCCTCGAACAGCTTATCCCAGTCGGTATCCCTAAGATCCTGCCTAATCTGGCTATATCTGGCCCTCCCCCAGTTTAACACCCTCCCCTTAAGGCAGGCTTCATCTTTTTCCATTAATACCCTAAAGCAGACAGAGTTGTGGTCACTATTAGACACATGCTCCCCTACTACAACATCATCCACCTGCCCTGGCTCATTCCCCAGAACAAGATCCAGTATAGCCCCCTCTCTAGTCGGGCTATCCACATACTGCTCCAAGCACCCTTCTAAAACACACTGTACAAATTCCTCCCCATCCACACCTGCCGCTCTGGGCACTTTGCAATCTACCCCAGGGAAATTGAAATCTCCCATTACAACTATCCTATTCTTCCTACACTTATCTAAAATTTCCCTACATATCCCTTCTTCCACGGTTCGTGGACTGTTGGGCAGTCTGTAGTACACACCCAACAAAGTAACCTCTCCCTTCCTATTCCTCAACTCCACCCATATAGTGACTCAATTCCTAACTCAGCCATACTACCCTCCTTCTGCACTGCTATGATGCGATCCTTAACTAATAAAGCCACTCCCCCTCCTCTCCTCAAACCACCTCTACCATGCCTAAAACACTTATACCCCGGAATATTCAATTGCCAGTCCTGCCCTTCCTTTAGCCACGTCTCAGTCACCGCCACCACTTCTAACTTCCTCTTGAACATTATTGCCTTCAGTTTATCTGTTTTGCCAGTCACACTCCTCGCATTAAAACACATGCACTGAAAGCCCTCAGGCCCTCTCTGATCCTCCCTCCTACTCTCCGGAATTACCCTGTTGCCCATCTCTCTCCCACTCCCAGTTCCCTCTATCTTCCACCCCCCCTCCATATTAGTTTAAACCCTGCCGAAACACTCCAGCTAACCTCCCAGCTAAAATATGGGTGCCCTTCCCAGACAACTGTTCCCCGTCTTTCTTGTATTGATGCCCCTCCCTCCTGAAGACTTCCCAATGGTCTAAGAATCTGAATCCCTCCGCCCTACACCAATCCCTCAACCACGCATTCAGTTGGAGCACCTCGTTGTTCCTAACCCTGTCATTCCCAGGCATCGGCAGCAGCCCAGAGAATGCCACCCTGGAGGCCCTACACTTCAGCCGGGCCCCCAACTCCCTGAACTGCCTACGTATGTTCCCCCTGCACTTTGTTCCTACATCCTTCTCTCCCACGTGGACTATTACATCAGCCTTAGCCCCTCCACCCTTCAAAATTCCCTCTACCCTCTCCGTAACATCCTGAACCCCTGCTCCAGGGAGGCAGACTACCATCCTGGAGTCCCGCTTTTGCCCACAGAACCGCCTGTCGATCCCCTTGACCTTCCCATCCCCCACCACTATCTCACATCCCTCACTCCTACCGTCCTCCGGGGCATTCAGATCCCCCTCCCTTGCACTGTCTACCTCAGCTTTTGCCCTACCCTTGATATTCTGGGATGCCTCCTCTGGGGTGATCTTAGTGCCGTGACTCCTTTTCTTTTTCAACTTCCTATCTGTTACCCACCCATCCCTCCTCATAGGCCCTGGGGTCACTTCTGGACTATGGTCCCTGTTCATTAGCCCCTCGTTCTCTCTGACTATAAACATATCTTCCAGTCTCAGCTTCAACTGCCTCACCCGAGCCCTCAATCGTTGCAATTCCAAACACTTTGTGCATATATGGGCTTTCGGGAGACGTTGCTGCCTCCAAGAATGTCCACATATGGCAGTGAACACAGCGGATGCGTTTTATCATGGACCCTGACATTTTATACACCCCCTTTAGAGGTATGGGCCCTAGAGTTTGGGTGGGACAGGAGTCCAGCCACTTACCACGTCCAAGCCTGCGCTCGCTCAAGCCCAGTGAGCTTAAGCCCTTACAGCTCTCACTCTGCTCCCCGCCTCACTCCAATGCCCGCTCCCGATGCTGCCCGCTGTCTACCTTGGCCTTATTTATATAGTCCCGCGCTTCCTTCCCAGCAGTCCCCGCGCCTATCTCCCGCTACGGAGCGCCAAAATAAACAAAAAACCCCCGCGACCTAAATCTATTGATTAAAGAAAGATTTCAAACTTCAATAGTCTCACCAGCAAGCAGCCACTCTTCAAAATCACAGCTCCGGACAACAGAATACCTACCTGTTTAATCATAATTTTAGTCATCTATCTAAATGAGAATTAGAATTCCTACAGTATGGAAAGAGGCCATTTAGCCCATCAAACCTGAAAGAGCATCCCACTCAGGTCCTTTCCTTCACCTTATTGCCTGAACCCCATGGTTAATATGCCTAACCAAACCACCCCTGGACACTAAAGGGCAACTTAGCATGGTCATTCCATCTAATCTGCACATTCTTGGACACTAAGGCGCAAATTAGCATGGCCAATCCACTCAACCTGCACATCTTTGGATTGTGGGAGGAAACAGAGTACCCGGAGAAAACCTACACAGACGGAGGGAAAATGTGCAAACTCCACAGACACTTGAAGTGCTGCGACGCAGTAGTGCTAACCACTGTGCCGCATGCTGACCTATCACTTCGTATCTTGGTGACAAATTTTATTCCATAATGGTCTTGTGGGACACCTTGGAATATTTTATTGTATAAAAAGCGCTACTATAATGTGAGGTGGTATTGTTGTGTATTGTGCTGATAAAACATGTTTCCAATGTAATAGCATGTGGGCATGACTTTTGTGTAGTAAAATCAAACACCAGCAAAGAAATAAAAGCAGCTTTGTTGGGGAAGACAATGAAACATCTCTTTGCATGTTTCTACTTTTCACTACTGTACTTTGCATTGTTATCATGGTGGCACAGTGATTAGCACCGCTGCCTCTCAGCGCCAGGGACCCAGATTTGATTCTGGCCTTGGGTGACTGTCTGTGTGGCATCTGCATGTTTCCCCATGTCTGCGTGGGTTTCCTCTGGGGGTCCGGTTTCCACCCAGGGAAAGATGTGCTGGTTAGCTGTTTTGGCCATGTCTTGGTACACCCAAACAGGTGCTGGAGTGTGGCGAGTAGGGGATATTCACACTAACTTCATTGAAGTGTCAATGTAAGCCTGCTTGTGACATGAATAAATAAATTTTCACAAACTGAATGCAGAGACCATTTGCTCCTTTTCCTTTTTCAGGATATCAGAAAGCAGACGCACATTGTTCTCCAGAACCCAGTCTGTCAGTTCTCTCAAGTCTAGGCAAACATAATTTATGTGCACATTTTCAGTCGTCTGTCACACAAGGGATGTAAATCCAACATAAATTCAAGGCTATTAATTAGTTATTCATGCAATATATCACCATCTGACACACCATTGAGAATAATGTTTCAGAGAAGGTGCTTTCTAGATTCTAAAATATTTAAGCAAAGCATGAGTCCTGTTTGAATGCCACAACTCCCAGGGAGAGGAGCATTGCTGGAGGGACGTAATTCTTTTTTTCCCCTTTCAACAAACTGCTGGAAGGACAGGACTCAATTCTGATCCTTCCTGTTTGTGTTTTCCTTGTGTCATGCTGTGAAACTCTTGGCACAGTTAGCTCACCTTCAATCGCCCACCTCCAGGATCCTGTCACAATCCTGATAGTACATGCAATCTCCCCCCATTAGGTTTGGCTCTCCGCAGAGCACTCAGCCTGCTTCTGTACCAGCTCGACATGGGCCCCTATGTGGCTCTTAGTGTATAACCCAGTCAGTGTCCTAAGTTTAACCCCCATGATCTCCTTTTCCTTCTGCTCACAAACTGGCAAACAAATAAAAACCATTACTGCTCAGCTAATTACAATATTGTGCAGCACCTTTTCCTATATATCAGCATTGTAAAGTCATGAAGATGGCAAAATGCCAGGGTAAAACTACGTCCAGCAAATTCCGGAAAATCCCATTCTTAACGCAGTACAGAAATCAAGCCATTGCCAAGAAATCAGGATTATATGTGACGCATGTGCAATAAACTAATCTCCTCCATACAACACCATTGGCTACAGAATCATAGAATACCTACAGTGCAGAAGGAGGCCATTCAATCCATTGAACATAGAACATAGAACACTACAGCACAAACAGGTCCTTCGGCCCACAAGTTGTGCCGAATACATCAAAACCTACCCAGCCATAGACCTATCTATAACCCCCAATCCCATTGGATCCCATATACTCATCCAGAAGTCTTTTAAAAGACCCCAGTGAGTTCGCCTCGACCACCACCGACGGCAGCCAATTCCATTCACTTACCACCCTCTGAGTGAAAAACTTTCCCCTAGCATCCCCTCTGTACTTGCTTTCCTGCACCTTAAATCTGTGCCCTCTCGTCGTGACCATTTCAGCCCTGGGAAATAGTCTCTGAGAGTCCACCCTATCTATTCCTCTCAACATCTTGTAAACCTCTATCAGGTCGCCTCTCAACCTTCGTCTCTCCAGGGAGAACAGTCCCAGCTCCCTCAACCTGTCTTCATAAGGCATGCCTCCCAATCCAGGCAACATCATTGTAAATCTCCTCTGCACCCTTTCAATAGCTTCCACGTCCTTCCTATAGTGAGGCGACCAGAACTGTGCACAGTACTCCAAGTGTGGTCTGACAAGGGTCCTATAAAGCTGCAGCATTGAGTCAGCACTGATAACAATCCCACCCAGGCCTGATCCACATTAATTCATGTATTTGCCCTGCTAATACGTCTAACACTAAGGGTCATTTTAACATGGCCAATCCACCTAATCTGCACATCTTTGGACTGTGTGAGGAAACCGGAGCACCCGGAGGAAACAGATATAGGGAGAACATGCAGACTCTGCACAGACAATGACCCAAGGCTGGAATTAAATTCGGGTCCTTAGCACTGTGAGGCAGCAGTGCTAACCACTGTGCCACTGTGTTGCCATATATTGATCTATAAGGGGGAAAAGTTGGAAAAGGCTCGAAAATGGGGTTGGGTTGGTGGGGGCGGGGGGAGTGGCAGAATTGGCTGCAGAGGTGTGTGATTGGGGGACTATGATGATGTTTGATTAATCATGTCCATTTCTTCCAATGAAGGTAGCATGCAAATCTGCACTTTCTTAATTTAACAGATGGTAACATTCAGCCCACTCCGAAATGTGCCGCTGAGTGATTGCAAGCTCAATGAACAGCCGAAGTTTGCACAAGTTTTGCAATATTTGAAGCAAACATGCGCTACTTAAAGGAAGCCTACTGCTGATGTACTATGCCTCATTAACCTATGTTGCAATGTTTAATGATTTGTGAATTCATATTTCCAGTCCCCTTAACTCCTCTACCCTACTCCAATTCTTATTTTCTGAGTAATATGTGACCTCGTTATCTTTCTTCCCAAATGAAATACCTGTCTTCTCTGTGCTGAATTTAAGAAATGGCCAATCTGATGTCCATCGTATAAATTTATACATGTCTCCTTGTATTTGATTGTAGTCCTCCCCAGCATTGACCAACCTACAATCCCCACCCTCTCCACCCCACCCCACCAATGCAATCCTCCCACTGGCATAATGAAGCATAACACAAGCAAAGTATTATGGTGTACTTTTAGAGTGAGAGATTTGAGAAGTTGAACATTTTACCAAACTTGATGCAAACATTGCTGAGATAAAAGCAAAATACCGCGGATGCTGGAGTCTGTAACAAAAACAGAAAACGCTGGGAAATTTCAGCAGGTCTGAAGCATCTGTGGAGAGAGAATAGAGCCAACATTTCGTGTCTGGATGACCCTTCATCAGCTTAGAACATGTTTGGAGTGCTGTATCTGCTTCTGTTCACTGCATTATCGAAAGGATATGGATGCACTTCAGTGATAATAAAATAGATTTACAAGTATTATACCAGAGCTGCAAAATTATACCTTTATAGTAAGAATTTACAACTTGTGTCAGATCGCCCCACAGCCCTCTCCACCCCACCACAGCCTCCTCCCCTGTCTCCAATTTGCTCTCACCTGAAATTTAGACAGTTGAATGTAAAGTCTAAATAATTGGAGCAGAGATGTCATAGAATCATAGAAACCCTACAGGCAGAAGTGGGCCATTTGGCCCATCGAGTCTGTGCTGTTAACAATCGCACCCAGGCCCACATATTTATCCCACTAATACTATGCATCGCAGACACTAAGGGGCAATTCAGCATGGTGAATGCACCTAACCTGCATATCTTTGGACTCTGGAAGGAAACCAGAGCACCCGGAGGAAACCTACGCAGACATGGGGAGAACGTGCAAACTCTGCATGGACAGTCACTCAGGCTGGGAATTGAGCCCAGACCCCTGGAGCTGTGAGGCAGCTGTGCTAACCACTGTGCCACCGTGCTGCCCAATCCTGATTCAGCCTCCGAGGTCAGGGTTCATTTCAAATGCCTGATGTGCTTCCAATGGGATTTCTGACAGCAAGTGAGAGCTTGCCATCATGAGAGCTGAGAAGGGAAGGGCAAAAGAGGCTGCTATGGATTTCTGGGGACAAAATCATCCCCCACATGTCAGAAAGACACCCACTGAGTTGCCTCAAGGTACTCTCTCCCCGCTGAAGAACTTTTGCTTCTTTCCTGTGGCTTTTTGTTATATTTATTCACAGGATGTGGGCATTATTGGTTAGGCCAGCATTTATTGCCCATCCCTAAGGGCAGTTAAGAGTCAATCACATTGGTGTGGGTCTGGAATCACATGTAGGTCAGGCCATGTAAGGATGGCAGATTTCCTTCCCTAAAGGACATTAGTGAACAAGATGGGATTTTACAACAATCGAAATTAGTTTTGAGGTCATCATTGGATTTTTAATTCCAGATTTTTTTAATTGAATTCAAATTTCACCACCTTCCAGTGTGAGATTCGAACCCAGGTCCCCAGAACATTACTGTGAGTCTCTGGAATACGAGTCCCATAATGACACCATTTTGCTTCCACAAGACGATCCTGGAGAGCACAGGGGAGTATTGGATAGACAAGAGGCAGAAGTGTCAAATGACCTGGCCCTTTTCCATTGCCCTGCTGCTTTTCACATCCCATAACGGAAAAGCACAGCCATAACCGGATCCAGTGTGATATGTGAATGTTATCCTGATATTCAGGGTGGTAATGCTGGGGTACACTCACTGCCACAATTTCCCTTCATTCTTTATAATGTTAGACAGGATAGCAGCAAACTCCATGGTACAGCTCCCTTTCATTTTTATCTGAGACACACATTGGATTTGAAAGGATCTTTTTATTGTGGAATCAGTGTTTTGGCATAGCAAGCCTGTTTGCATTTGTCTTTAACTGTCATTGGAGTCAACCAGAAAATTGTTCCAAATGGATCAATATTCCATCACAAAAGAAATTCAATAATAACATTCTGTACCGTTGTGACATTGAGAAATTTTTTTTTTGAGGCCAACACACATTGGAATGGGCCTTTTACACAAATTGTGCTACAAGTTGCTGCAGGAACATAACTCCAAAGTTATGAGTTCCAAATTGTGACATGTATAAAACACTGGTCCCAATAAGGATTCAGTTTTATATGGAATTACAAAGGCCATTCAGCGCACAAACAAGTCATTAATCCAATCAGTTTATGCCACCTCTACTCATGTCTCCTCCTATCCTTCCTGATCTAACTCCATCAGTTTCCATCCCCCTCATATGTATATATCTAGCTTTCCTTGAAATGGATAGGAAAGCAATCATTCCCTATGATAGAGAATTCCACATTCCCCAGGAAAGGACGTTTGGGCAGCACGATGGTATAATGGTTAGCGCTGCTGCCTCACAGCACCAGGGACCTGGGTTCAACTCCCAGCTTGGGTCACTGTCTGTGTAGAGTTTGCATTTCTCCCCATGTCTGTGTAGGTTTCCTCTGGTTTCCTCCCACAGTCCGAAAGACATGCCCGTTAGATGCCTTGGCCATGTTAAATTCTCCTCAGTGTGCCTGAGCATTGAAAAAGGCCACAGACAGACATGTGGGCAGGAGAGCAAGATGTGGTATTGAAGTGGCAAGAGACAAGAATGTCTGGACTGAACATCAAGTTCAACCACTTCAGAGCATGATCTCTCCCCTCCACATTCACCCCATTTCCATTCTTTTAATTTTATTTCATTTCATCTCATTCATCCATTTAACATCTTTCTGTCTCATTTCCATTTTTCCATTTCCATTCCAGCTCTCCTTTTTGGTTAGCACTGTTGCCTCACAGTGCCAGGGACCCGGATTCAATTCCCTGTTTGAGTCACTGGTGATGCAGAGTCTGCACATTCTCCCTACAGTCTGAAAGACACAATGGTTGGTGCATTGGCCATGCTAAATTCTCTCTCCGTGTACCCGAACAGGCGCCGCAGTGCAGCAACTAGGGGATTTCCAGAGTAACTTCAGTGCAGTGTTAATGTAAGCCTACTTGTGACACTAATAAATTAAACTCTAGATAAAAAGTTCTGATGCTTGTTTTGTTTTTATTGTAGCATGATTGAGATACATCATGCCTTGTGCATTTTTATGCCCAGATACCTTACAGTAAGAGGTCTGACAACATCAGGTTTAAGTCCAACCAATTTATTTGATAGTAAACTTGCAAGCTTTCGGGGTTTCTCCCTTCGTCAGGTGAATGGAGAGTTCTGGCCTCAGACAGAGCATATAACAGCACAGATTAGAATGTAAGTCTTTACAATTAACCAACTATTCAAGTCTTAAAGATGCCGACATTGTGAGTGGAAAGAGCATTATGCATAGGTTAAAGAGATGTGTATTGTCTCCAGTCAGTACTGTAAGTGAGGTTTTGCAAATCATGGAGATTGCAGGTAGTGTGACATGAACCCAAGGTCCTTTTTGAGACCATCCTCATGTGTAGACAGTCTCTATGAACATGAGGAAGTCTCAAGTGGGATCTTGCGTTCATGACGCGCTATCTGTAACCCCCATGACCTGCTTGGGTTTGCAAAACCTCACTTACTGTACTGTCTGGAGACAATACACATCTCTTTAACCTGTGCTTAATGCTCCTTTCACTCGCATTGTCAGCCTCTTTAAGACTTGAATGGCAGGTTTGTTGTAAAGACTCATTCAAATCAGTAATCTGTAAACTGTGTGCTGTTATATGCTTTGTCTGAGGCCAGAACTCTCCATTCACCTGATGAAGGAAGGAAACCCAAAAGCTTACGAGTTTACTATCAAATTAAATCAGTTGGAAGAAAATCTGGTGTTGTCAGACTTCTTACTGTGTTTACCCCAGTCCAACGCCGGCATTTCCACATTACAGATACCTTACATCAGCTGTGCCCCACTCAGAATCTAACTTTCCCAAATAGTATGTGATCTTGTTTTCCTTAACAAAAAGCAATAATTAGCATTTATCTTTGCTGAAATTCTGATTTTAAGTCCTTTCACTACATAATGAGATGTTACGTTTTAAAGTGTAAAGTGACATTTGTGGAAATGGAACCAAACTTGATATAAATATTATTTTGAGGTGTCAATTATTAACTAAATAGGAAACATAACGGAAAGCAAGTTGGGCAAGTGCCATTGTTGTCCTTCTCCTCAATGGAACACGTACTATTTGCACTGAAATTTAATCTATTCAGATAATAAACACAGCTGAAGCTTTCAAGAACATAAAATCCTTCAAACGTTCTCCAATTTCAGGAGTTAATCAAATGTTCCAAGATACCAATCTAACATAATTATTTACGGAATTGGACCTGACAAATAGGATAAGGAAACATTTCACTGGGGTCGTGGTGAGCTTCTGATATTATCTTGGTGAAAGTCTGAAGAAAGAATCTAAACAGCTGTGGAAATTCTGGATGAAAGTTTTTGTTATCCAAATAAGAATGAATTTGTGGGGCCAGAACTTCCAATCTCTGGATGATCGTACCCTGAGCTTCAAGTTTTTAGATATCGAGATCACCAACAACTTGTCCAGGTCCTCCCCAGCCGACATTATATTTAAGAAAGCTCAACAACTCCTCTACTTTCTTTGAAGACTAAGGAAATTTGGTATGTCAGCTACAACTCTCACCAACTTTTACAGATGTATCATAGAAAGCATTCTTTCTGGTTGTATCATAGCTTGGTGTAGCTCCTGCTCTGGCCAAGACTGCAAGGAACTACAAAAGGTTATGAATGTAGCCCAATCCATTACGCAAACCAGCCTCCATCCATTGACTCTGTCCACACTTTCCACTGCCTTAGCAAAGCAGCCAGCATAATCAAGGACTCCACACACCCTGGACATTCTCTCTTCCACCTTCTTCCATTGGGAAAAAGTCTGAGGTCACGAACCAACAGACTCAAGAACAGCTTCTTCCCTGCTGCTGTCAGACTTTTGAATGGATTTACCTCACACCAAGTTGATATTTCTCTATACCCTAGCTATGACTGTAACACTACATTCTGCACTCTCTCCTTTCCTTCTCTATGTATGGTATGCTTTGTCTGTACAGTGTGCAAGTAACAATACTGTATACTAATACATGTGACAATAATAATTCAAATCAAATCAAATAATGGTTATTGTCACTGGGCAAGTAATCCAGAGACCCAAGAAAATGCTCTGGAGCTCTGGTTAGCATAGTGGGCGATGAAATTTGAATTGAGTAAAAAATCTGTAATTTCAAATCTAATGCTGGCAATGGCCATGAAGCTTTTGTAAAAACCCACCTGGTTTGCCAGTGGAAGGAAATTTAGGGAAGGAAATCTGCCATCCTGACTTGGTCTGGCCTACATGTGACTCAAGAACATCTCCAGACCCTCAGCAATCTTAACTACCCTCTGAAAGCCACTAAAAAAATCTCAAAGAACAAAACCAGATAGACCATCCGCAATCGACGTAAACACCAGAAGCAACAATGACAAATCCAGCCCTGTTGATCCAGCAAAATCCTTCTCAGTCATATCTCAGGGTTTGTTCCACAAATAGGAGAGCTGTCTCAAAGATTAGTCAAGCAGCAGTCTGACATAATCATACTCATGATTACAGATAATGTCCCAGACAGCAACATCACCATTCCTCATTAGGTCCTGTCCACTGGCAGCACATTGGAAGACAGTCGGGAGGGAGTTACCCTGAGAGTGTTCAACATGGAATCCAGGCTCCATGGAATCTGATGATATCAGGTCAAACATGGGAAAAGAAACTTCCTGCTGATTACCACATATGTCCCATGATGAATCAGTGCTCCACCATGTTTAATGCCACTTGAAGGAGCAAGGGCACAGAATGTACTCTGGGAAGGAGACTTTAGTTTCCAACACCAAGGATAACTTGGTAATATCATCGCAGACTAAGTTGGCTGGGTTTGGAAAGACATCGCTGAGAGACTGAGACTGTAGAGGTGGTGAGGGAACCAACAAGAGGGTAAAACATAATCCTCACCAACCTGTCTTCTGCAGGTGTATCTGTCCATTAGAGTATTGGAAGGAGTGACCACTTCAGGATCTTTATAGAGACAAGGTCTACTGTCACATTAAGGAGACCCTCCACCAAGTTGTCACTTACAATCAGTGTGTCGAATGGGATAGGTTGCACAAATAAGCACTGTAAATATCCCCATTCTCAATGATGGAGAAGCAGTGTACAATAGTGCAAAAGATAAGGCTGAAGCATTCCCAACAATCTTCAGCCAGTGTAAGTGTCAAGTGAATGATCCATCTCAGCCTCCTGCAAGGTCCCAGCATCTCAGTCTTCAGCCAATTCAATTCACTCCACATAATATCAATAAGTGGCTGAAAGTGCTGGATACAGCACACGCTATGGGTCCTGACAATATTCCAACAATAGTCCTGAAGACTATTGCCATGCTTTTAGTTAAACTGTTCCAATATAGTTCCAACACTGGCAATATGGAAAATTGTTCAGCTGCGTTCTGTACAGAAAAAGCAGGACAAATTCCTTGTAGCCAATTAGCACCATATCAGTGTATTCTTGATCATTAGTTAAGTGATGGGAGGAGTCATCAGTAGTGCTACCAAGAAGCTCTTGCTTAGCAATAACCTGCTTACTGATGCTCAGATGGCAGGGTCTGCCTGACTGAAGGCTGTAATGTTGTCAGGAATATTCAATTTGCTTGCCACTAATTCTACTCTCAAAAATGAATAAAAGAACTGAACTCCAAAGGAAGGTAAGAATGACTACTATTGACATCATTGCGGCATTTGACCAAGTGTTACGGCAAAACTGGAGTCAATGGGAATCAGGAGAAAAACTCTCCACTGTTTAGAGTCATACCTAGCACAAAGAAAGATGGTTATGGTTATTGGAAGTTAATGATTTCAGTTCTAGGATATCAAATGTGCGAGTTCCTCAGAGAAGTGTCCTATGTCCAATCTTCTTCGGCTACTTCATTTATGATCTTCTTTTCATCATAAGGTTGGAATGCAGAGAACAAGTCATCTTAGATTGTGTATTGTGTAATAAGAAAGCAGTAATTGGAAACCTAGTTGCGTGAGATGCCTTGGGTTAGTATTATAGGATTCTTCATCAAGGTGGAGAATGATGTGGTTGATTAGGAGTCGAGGCTCCTGAATCTAAATTACAGTGGGATGAAGCATGAGTTGGTTATGATAAATTGGTGAATGTTACTGAAAGGGACGAGAGTGGATAGGCAGTGGGCAAACATTCAAAGACTGCATGGATGAATTGCACAATTATTCACTCCTATCTGACACAACAGTAAAATGGGAAAATTGTCCAAACCATGACTTACACAGGAAATTGGAAATAGTGGCTGGAATTCTCTGGTCTTGCATGTCCCACCACCCTCTCATCCACCTGCTTCCCTATCCCTGCCCCCCACCCCAAACAACCTCCCAAGCAGCCAAATCTCCATAGTGGGACCAGAAAATTCCAGTTGTGGATGAGGTAGGAGAGTTCTGGCCAGTATTAGATCCAAAGAAAAGGCATATAAATTGGCCACAAAAGAAATAACAGGCCGAAGGATTGGCAGCAATTTAGATTTCAGCTCAGAGGACAAAGGGATTGATTAAGAAAGCGAAAATAGAAAATATGAAGAGGAATGACATTCACCAATCTGTTGGGACCTCCCCAGAATCTGGGAAATTTTGGAAAATTACAACGGACACATCTGGTGTCTCAATAGCCCAATTCCGGGATGATCCTCGGATACAGGCCACATATGACATATTTCTCTTCCCACAGTCTCTGAGTCTAAGGCAAAGATATCCTTCCTTAGGTAAGTAGAGCAAAAGTGTGCAGACAGCTGAGAAACTTAGAAGGGGGGAGAAAAACAAACTCTGGCATCTGGTCAATGGAAATATAACCCACAGAGCACAAGAAATTACATGTTGTGTAAAAATTTGTTAGCAGTCAAAAAGATTAGTCACTTTGCCGTGAAGAAACTTTATTAATGTGCCAGACCATCTGCTTGCATTCAGGAATTAACTAGGCCAAATCTCTGACTGCAACATGCACCCGTCTTGCAATATTCAGCATTGCGACAGACTGATTGAATAACGCTGTCTGTTTATACTTGAAATAGTTTAACATTGCTTTCTGTAATTCCCTCAAAAAGCAACCTATTTTGCCTCTCAACAATAACTGTAGCGAGTAGAATTAGTGGCGAGCAAATCGGATATTCTTAACAATAACTGATCAAAATTGATTCAAATAGTTCCTTCCTGGCAATAATGTTCTTCTAAGCAACATTATGGAGGGAGGTCTCTGGCCACACTCGTCCCAAGACCAGAAAATCCAGTTCAATGTCAACAGATACTTGCAGGCGGCACGGTAGCACAGTGGTTAGGACTGCTGCTTCACAGCTCCAGGGACCTGGTTCGATTCCTGGCTCGGGTCACTGTCTGTGTGGAGTTTGCACATTCTCCTCGTGTCTGCATAGGTTTCCTCCGGGTGCTCTGGTTTCCTCCCATAGTCCAAAGATGTGTGGGTTAGGTTAATTAGCCATGCTAAGAAATTGCCCTTTAGTGTCCAGGGTTGCGTAGGTTAGAGGGATTATTGGGTAAAATATGTAGGGATATGGGGGTAGGGCCTGGGTGAGATTGTGTTCGGTGCAGACTCAAAGGCCCTCCTTCTGCACTGTAGAGTTCTATGATTCAGATAACTCACTTGCTTTGATTCCTGTGGCGGACTGGTTGAGAAAATGTGTATGTGAAAACAAGGGATATTGAAGCTATATTGTTCTCCTGATGGGCAGATGCTAACTACTGAGTTAATCCGGTCACAAACTCAGACCAACACAAACTTTCATAATATTGTTCAATGAACTTTAACAGTGACACATTTACCTGCATGAACCCACCTGCAACATCCAACATATACTCTCTCCTTCTATATTCTTTTATCAATGAAATCATAGAATCTCTACAGTGTAGAAGGAGGCAATTTGGCCCATCGAGTCTGCACTGACAACAATCCCACCTAAGCCTTAGTCCCACTGCCCCACACATTTATCTCGCTAATCTCTCTAACGTACACATCCCAGGACACTAAGGGGCAACCTAACCTGCACATCTTTGGAAGATAGGAGTAAACCAGAGTACCCAGAGGAAACACACGCAGATACTGGGAGAATGTGCAAACTCCACACAATGACCCAAGCCAGGAATTGAACCCAGGTCCCTGGTGCTGTGAGACAGCAGTGCAAATTACTGTGTCACCTTGCCGCTTAACCCAGCAAGCGACAGAGATGATCCTTTCCCACCTAGTCAAAGACTATTGGGATTTGTTATGCTTCCGAGCAGAGTCTGTTCTTCACTGAATTTAGAGAGGATAATATCATGTAAAATTTTAAAAGTTTATTTATTAGTGCCACAAGAAGGCTTACATTAACACTGCGGTGAAGTTACTGTGAAAATCCCCTAGTTGCCACACTCCGGTGCCCATTTGTGTACACTGAGGGAGAATTTAGCATGGCCAATGCACCTGACTAGCGTGTCTTCTGGACTGTGGGAAGAAACCAGAGCACCTGGAGGAAACCCACACAACATGGGAAAAACATGCAGACTCTGCCTTGACCCAAGCCACAAATTGAACCTGGGTCCCTGGCACCTTGAGATGGCAGTGCTAACCTCTGTGCCGCTCTTTAGTAGGAAAACCCCAACATTGCATCCTCTCTGGGTAAACTTACTGAGTTAGATTACCCAGAGAGGAAGATCAAAGTTGCATCACACAGAATTCTGTGATGTTCTGACAAATGCAAGTTTTGCTCGGAAAGAAATGAGGCGTCTTTTATCAATTATTTCCACTGAAATGATAATAAACCTTATTACAGAACACAGAATGACACATTGCAGACAATAGAACAAAGCTCAGTGAAAATTAATGCAGGTTTTTAAACAAGAAATTTAAAGTAATGCTTTTTAGTACACATTGAGGTAAAAATTAAAATGATAGTTTTCAAAAAGTGATTCATTACTCCATCTCAGATTTCTGCTTTTGTCCTCAGTATCTCCTTACAAACTTTTAGATGAGAACTGTAGGTTTTTGCCCATGGCACTATTTCTAATGAACATCCAGACCAGAAACTGAACTGGATTAGCTATATAAATATTATGATGACCAGAGTAGGTCAGAGGCTGGGAATCTTTTGGTGAGAAACTCCCCTCCTGACTTCCACAGCTTGTCCACAACTTCCAAGGTGTAAGTCAGGAGTGTGATGGAATACCCTTATCTTTCTTGGATGAATACAGCTCCAACAACACTCAAGAAGCTCCATGCTATCCAAGACAAAGCAATCCATTTGATTGTTACCCTTTCCACAAACGTTCGATTCCTCCAACACTGACGAACAATGGAAGCCATGTGCATCATCTACAAAATGCATTGCAAGAATTCACCAAGGTTCCTGTGCTAACACCTTCCAAACCCACACCACCATCACCTGGAGGTTCTGCCTCAGTCACTCATCACCCTGACTTGGATATACACCACCGTTTCCATCATTGTCACTGGGTCAAAAACCTGAAATTCCCCCACCAGCAGTACTGATGGGCAATATGGACTGGCCTAGCCAGCGATACCCCCATCCCACGAATGAATAAAATAAAAATAATCATGTGATTCAGTCTTTGAAATGAAGAAAGGATCTAACTGAATTCATGGTGGTTATTGCAGAGAAGTGAAGAATGTTAAAATGGTAAAAATGGCAAAATATATGGGAATATTTTCTTTTCTGCCTACTGCTTTCTTTGTCTCAGTTGGGGGCTGCTGAGTGTTAGATATCATAAAGCCATCTCTATGTTAAGTCTCAAAACAGGCACAACATCATTTAACTGGCATTAAACATGCAGCTGATGAACACAATGTAGAATTCTAGAATTGTTACAGCATGGGTAAGTGTTTAGCCAGCTTAGTGCAGGCAGGAACAATTCACCTAGTGCCTTATTCCTTTGAAGTCACTCTAATAAATCACCGGTTTTCCATTGTTAAACCTCATGACTAATTTTCTAGTCTATTCACCACAAGAGACATTGCTGGAAAATCTCAGCAGGCGTGGCAGCATCTGTAAGGAGAGAAAAGAGCTGATGTTTTGAGTCCAGATGACCCTTTATCTATTCGCCTCTCCTACATTTAATTATTGGCCCGATGTTTGTTTTTTATGTTTATTTATCAATGTCACAAATAGGCTTTTATTAACACTGCAATGAAGTTACTGTGAAAATCCCCTAGTCATCATACTCCGGTGCCTGTTTGGGTACACTGAGGGAGAATTTAGCATGGCCAATTTACCTAACCAGCACTCTTTCAGGCTGTGAGAGGAAACCGGACCACTCAGAGAAAACCCACGCAGACACAGGAAGAACGTGCAGACGCTGCACGGACAGTGACCCAAGTCGGGAATCGAACTCGGGCCCCTAGCACTGTGAGGCAGCAGTGCTAACCACTCTGCCACTGTACCAAGACATATGAACATCCACCTGCTAAACAAAATGATTCTTTCTCCAAGATGTTTTCATTCAGCAATGGCATAAGGAGAGATGCATCAAATTGTTCACAAAGTGACCCTGAGGTTGTGGCATCCAATCCACCCATAGCAAGTGGTTAAATTAAATTTAAAAATGGTTTGGCACCAAGAATATAACCACATCCAGGACAAAGAGCCCACTTGACTGCTACCCTTTTCCACAAACATTCAATTCCTCCATTACCTATGAACCACATTGTCGTAAGAAAAAAGTATCTGGGTCAGTAAACCCCTCCTGGGAAAAAATATGTATCATGCATACAAAGTCCAGTTTGTGCTGCATGGTGAATTCTTAATGACTTCTTAAGTACCTTAGCAAGCTAGTTAGTTTTGATCAATCATTATCAAAATAAAGATATATTGAAGATGAAATGGAACATCAGCAATGATCCCAAGATAGTTTAAGGGTAAAATCAAACCAATTGCATCTCAATTTATCCTGCACAACCTTCCTCACTAATATCTGGAGGAACTGTCATATCAAACATTCCAGATTCCTTCATCATTGCTAATGGAGACGTTCTGGCCGCGAGAGATGAGGCTTGTTTTTCTGCAATGTTACAAGAGGACTCCAGCCAAATCAAACAAAGAACAACAGGCATTCTCTGAGCACTCCTCCCTACCTCTGTAATCTTCTCCAGTCCTCAGATATCCGAGCTCCTCTCATTCTGGCCTCCAGGGTATCCCCAATTTTAACCAATCTGCCATTAGTTGTTGTGCCTTTGGCTGTCTAGGTTTGAAGCTCTGGGATTTCCTCAGTAAATCTCCAAACCTTTCCACCTCACTTTTCTCCATTCAGACATTGCATAAAAACCTATTTCTCTGAGAAAACTTTTGGTCACCTGCTCTAATATCTGTTATGGAATGCTCTCCTTCATTGGCAGAGGGAAAGAACATGAAAGTAAGGATATAATGCTGGAATTGTATAAAGTATTGGTGAGGCCACAACTGCAATATTGTGTGCCAGTCTGGTCACTATATTTCAGGAGGGATGCCATTGCTCTGGAGAGAATACAAAGGATGTCAAAAATGTTACCAGAGCCAAAAAGGTGTAGCTGTAAAGTGAACTTGGATAGATTGGGATTATATTCCAGGGAACAAAGACTTGATCAAGGTGTACAAACTTATGAAGGGAAGAGAAAAAGTGGACAAGATGAAATTATTTTTCTTGGCAGAGAATTTTAGAATCGGGGATATAGATTCAAGATTAGTGGTGGAAAGTGTACAGAGTTCATGAGGAAGAACTTTTTAACATAGAGGGTGGTGAGTGTCTGGATTTTGGTGGTCAAGTTAGTAGTGGAGACAGAGGCCTTAAACTTTTTTATATAGTACCTGGATCTGCACCATAAATGTTGTAAGCGACAGGGCTTACAAGCGACAGGAAGGTGGAATCAGAGAGGACACATAGTGCCTTTGGACTGAGGTGGACAAGATGGGCTGAATGGCTTTCTTCTGTGCTGTCACTTTTCTATGATTCTATATGATTTGGTATTACATTTTGATTTATAGTGCTGCTATGAGGTGTTTTTTTTCACATAAATGTGCTATATAATTCCAAGTTGTTGTTGACCTAGTACTGTGCCATTTAATTGGATGGTTTGCTTGGGAGAGAGAATATAGACTTAATAATTCAAATTATCAATAGCAATTAATTATTTTGATTACTTTCTAAAATTAGAAGACTTTTTATTGGATTATTAGTGATCCACCCATTCTTGTTTATGACCTAAAGCATTAATTCATTGCAAACCTAGCTCACCAGTCCATTTGAAATATTCCAATGAATTATAATAAGCTTGTGGTGATTGTCCCTTTATGTTTTAAAGTTTATTTATCAGTGTCACAAGTAGGCTTACATTAACGATGAAATTACTGTGAAAATCTCCTACTCGCCATGGTCTGGTACCTATTCAAGTGCACTGAGGGAGAATTTAGCATGGCCAAATCACATAACCAGTACATCTTTCAAACTGTGGGAGGAAACTGCAGCATCTGGAGGAAACCCAAGCAGACACAGGGAGAATGTGCCGACTTCGCACAAACATTGACCCAAGCCAGGAATCGAACTCGCGTCTCTGACACTGTGAGACTACAATGCTAACCACTGTTCCACCATGCCACTCTAGCAGATTAGCAAGCTTCCTCATGATACTTAACTGTGTGCATGTTGCTCTGTGAGGGGCCCATGTAAATTTTGAGATGTACCACAATGGCCGAGGATTCAATCCCTCATTTCCAGCTGGTGTTTGACCATACACTGGTTACCATGTAGATAACTCCACAGGCGACACAGTGGTACAATGGGCAGTTTGATGGCACAGTGGTTAGCACCACAGCGCCATGGACCTGGGTTCAACTTCAGTCTCGGGTTACCATCTGTGTGGAGTTTGCACATTCTTCCCGTGTCTGCGTGGGTTTCCCCGAGGTTATCCCTTTTCACCCACAGTCCAAAGATGAGCAGGTTATGTTGATTGGCCATGCTAAAATGAGGATGAAAAGTGAGATGTAATAACTGGAAATGCGAAAATGACTAAGGCATTGAACAGGTATTTTGTGTTGGTCTTCACAGTGGAAGACACAAATAACATGCCAAAAATAAATGATAGGAAGGCTATGGCAGGTGAGAACCTAAAAACTATAATTATCATGGAAGATGTAGTGTTGGGCAAGTTAATGGGGCTAAAGGTAGACAAGTCTCCTGATGGAATGCAAAGAGATGGCAGGAGAAATTGCAAAGGTACTAGTGGCAATTTACCAAAATTCACTGGGCTTTGGTATGGTTCCCACATATTGGAAAACAGCAAATGTGATGCCACTGTTTCAAAAAGGAGGCAGACAAAAGGCAGATAACTATAAGCCGGTTAGCTTAACTTCTGTAATAGGGAAAATGCTTGAATCTATAATCAAGGAAGAAATAGCGAGACATCTGGATATAAACTGTCCCATTGGTGAGATGTAGCATGGGTTCATGAAGGGCAGGTCATGTTTGACTAATTTGCTGTAATTTTTAAAGAACATTATATGTGCGATGGACAATGAAGAAGCTGTGGATGTGGTGCATCTGGATTTCCAGAAGGCATTTGACAAGGTGCCGCACCAAAGACTGCTATATTAGATAAAGGTGCACAGTGTAACAGATAATGGAGAGAGGATTAGTTAACTAACAGAAGCAAAGAGTGGAGTTAAATGTGTGTTTTTCTGGTTGGTGATCAGTGACGAGTGGTGTGCCTCGGGGATCAGTGTTGGGACAGCAATTGTTTATGATTTACATAGATGATTTACAGTTGGGGACCAAGTGTAGTGTGTCACTAAGATGGGTGGAAGAGCAAAATGCGCAGCGGATGCTGAAAGTCTGCAAAGGGGATACAGATAGTCTAAGTAAGTGGGTGAGGATCTGACAGAGGAAATACAATGTTGGTAAATGTGAGGCCATCCATTTTGGTAGGAATAACAGCAAAATGGACTATTATTTAAATGGTAAAAAAATTGCAACATGCTGCTGTGCAAAGGGACCTGTGCATCCTTGTGCAGGAATTTCAAGGAGTTGGTTTGCAGGTATAGCAAGTAATTAAGAAGACAAGTAGAATGTTGTTCTCCAAAATGTTAGATGGACGGAGTTTAAAACCAGTGAGATTATGTTGCCGTTGTATAAGGTACTGGTGAGGCCACACCCAGAGTATTGTATACAACTTTGGTGTCCTTACTTGAGAAAGGATATACTGGCACCCGAGGGGGTGCAGAGGAGATTCACTAGTTGATTCTGGAGTTGAGAGGGTTGTTTTATGAAGAGAGACTGAGTAGACTGGGGTATACTCATTGGAATTCAGAAGAATAAGGGGAGATCTTATAGAAAGATATAATATTATGAAGGGAATAGATAAGATAGAAGCAGGGAAGTTATTTCCACTGCTGAGTGAAACTAGAACTAGGGGGCATAACCTCAAAATAAAGGGAAGCAGATTGAGGACTGAGTTGATGAGGAACTTCTTTGCACAAAGGGTTGTGAATCTGTGGGAATTCCTGCCCAGTGAAGCAGTTGAGGCTACTTCATGAAATGCTTTTAAGGCAACGATAGATACATTTTTGAACAGTGAAGGGAGTAAGGATGCGTAAGTGGAACTGAGCCCACAAAAAGGTCAGCCATGATCTTACTGAATGGCGGTGCAGGCTCGAGGAGCCAGCTGGCCTACTCCTGCTCCTACTTCTTTTGTTCTTATAAAACAATGGATTGAGAGTGGGTAATCACTCCAGGCGCAAGACTCCAATCTCAGGCAGAAGATAGTCTGAAGGCATCTAAAAAACATATAGTAGACATATAGGGACTGTGGCATCTGGTGGGCAGTTTTAAATCTGTAGCATGCATCATTTTGGAGCTCAAGGAAGCAACCAAGCGTAAAGTCATAAAGGTTTACAGAAAGAGAACTTCGGCTCAACTTGTCCATGCTGCTCTTTTTTAAAAACTTTTAAGCTACTCCCAATTGGGCACATTTGGCCCATATTCCTCTATACCCATCTTACCCACGTACCTGTCTAAATACTTTTTAAAAGACAAAATTGTTGCCTCTACTACTACATCTGGCAGCTTGTTCCAGACACTCACCACTATCTGTATGAAAAAAAGCAGATCTCACTAAAACACTAAGGTGGGATAAAGTGCTTGCTTCACTTGGATCAGTCCTTCCAAAACAAGAAAATCTATCAATTGTTTTGGGTGCAAGCACACTTCGCTGCTTACCTTTCTGTTGGTCTGGTAAAACGGAAGCCTGGAGCTGTTTTTTATTGATTGCATTCCATTCTCCATGGTTCTGGGAGGGTTGATGTTCATAAAGGGAGGCTGGTTTTTCAGAACTCCAGACACACAGAGTTGTGCCACCTCTTTTAAAGCTTTCAGCTGGGACTCCTGTGACAATGAAGATCACACGCTGATTAGATGCCAGTGAACAAGCAAATTAATACCTTCTTTGAACTATCGCTGTTAGTCGAGGTATAGTTGCAGAGCCATTTCTTTAAACAGTTTAACAATTGGTTGATTTCATTGTTTTTTTCCTGCACACCTAAAAACAATTCAGCTTAGGCATTCACAAGGATTTCACAATCCTATCTGACACTTCCACCAGTCCAGTCCAACGCTAGGGAAAGATCTCACATAAATTACTGTTCAAAACAGCTTGAAAGGACAATTAAATTCACTACAAACAAGCAGCAGATACTCTTAAATTGAAGTACATCAAAATTCCAAGCAAACTTAAATTTCTATCTGCAAATAGAATATAAGCTTAATTTTATTGTAAGAGGCTAGTTCTCCCAGTTTTGGCAGAAGCCCCCAGATGTTAGTGAGGAGGACTCTGCAGGTTTGACATGGCTGGGTTTGCCATTTTCTTTTCCTCTGCCTAGATCGAATCCAGATGGTCTGTCCAGTTTTGTTACTTTCTTTCTCTATAGTGGCTGAATACAATTGGGTGGTTTGCGGACACATTTCAGAGGTCATTTAAGAGTCAACCACTTTGCTGTGTGTCTGGAGTCACATGTAAGACCAGGTAAGGATGGCAGATTTCCTTCCCTAAAGTGAATCAGTTGGATTTTTATGACAATCGGCACTGGTTTTATGGTCCCAGTCTTTCAAAGATCTCTTGATTTGTGCTCTCAAATTCAAAATTTATTTTTGCCACTATTATTTATGAAGGGCGGGAGGGAGAAACCAGATAACAGGAAGCCTGTGATTTTATCATCAGTTGCTGGAAAGCTACCAGAATATGTAGATAAAGAGAAATGATTACTTCTGGTGGAAAAATCAAGAACAAAGAGATGTAATCTTAAAATTATAGCAGTTTTATTCGGGAAAGATATTGGAAAGCTTTTTTTTCCCACTCAAAGGGTAGTCGAAATTTTGAACTCGTTCTGCAAAAAGCTTTGATTATGAGGATAATTGGAGCTGCCAAGATTAAGATCAATAGATTGTTGTGAGGTAAGGATATCAAGGGATATGGAGCACAGACAGGGAACTGGACTTGAAACGGAAATGTGCCATGACATAATTGCAGAGAAGGCCCCCAGGTCTGAATAAATCCCACCCACCATTCCTACATTTCTGATGTTCTTAATTGCGCCTTTGTAGCTCTCCTGAACCAGCAGAGGACAACTTAATTTTAAACATTGTTATTCGGTGGCAAATCATATTTTTTTTCTGGTTTCACAGCTAGTGGCAGGCTGCACTAATTATGTTATTAGAAGAGAGATGGTTTTTGGTCATTACATTATCAAAAAGATGCAAGTGGATTATCTGTCAAAACACTGGCCAGCTTGGAGCGACTAGAGAAATGTTACAGGTCTGCGGGCCATTCTGGGTTGATGTGTCATTCTGGTTTATGTTGTTCTGTTGGCTAAATGTTGCTTCTTTTTTAATAACCCTAAAATGCAGTGATGTCTGCCTTATGCTTGAAGTGCCCTGCCTCCAGATAAAATTTGTATTCTAGCCATTCGCAAAGCTGAACAAATGCTTTCCAAGACACAGATATTGCATTGAATTGTGACAAGCTCTCACAAAAATAGGACAAGCAAGTGCTGATATATTTGACCATAGTCTAACACTGATTATAACAAACTACCATAGAACCAAATGTGTGCAGGTTGGATGGATTGGCCATGGCAAATTGTCCCTTATTGTCCAAAGATGTGCGGGTTAGGTGGATTAGCCATGCTAAATTACCTCTTGCTGTCCAAAGATGTGCAGGTTAGATGGATTGGACAAGGCAAATTGCCCCTTACTGTCCAAGATATGCAGGTTAGTTGGATTAACTGGGCTAAATTGCCTCTGAGTGTCCCAAGACATGTAGGTTAGGTGGATTAACCATGGGAAATTGCCGCTTACTGTCCAAAGATGTACAAGTTAGGTGGATTAGCAGTGCTAAATTGCCCTTAGTGTCCAAAGATGTGCAGGTTAGACGGATTGGCCATAGCAAATTGCTCCTTACTGCCCAAAGATGTGCTGGTTAGGTAGATTTGTTGTGCTAAATTGCCCCTCAATTTCTGAAGATGTGCAAGTTAGGTGGATTAGACACGGTAAAAATGACCATGGGCCAAGGGAATGCTTTTACAGAGAGTCATTGCAGATTGATGGGCCAGATGGTCTATTTCTGCACAGTGGGGACTATATGGATCACTGAGAATTTGGATGATATTTATTCTATACAATAAAAAAAAAGAAAATTACGTGAAGCGAAACACTATTCAGTGTGTTTAAAAATGCAAAATACTTCGAAAATGTATATGATTATTTTTACGCAAGGTTATGTAAAAGGCAATAGAATAAACACTGATTTTCCTGATTGTGATGGAGAATCTGAAGCATAATTTATGACTGGCTGGTGTCACAGGAAGACTGGAATATGCACTGGCATTTTACCCTCATTTGGATTGGACATAAATTTTGTTTGGGAAGGGTAGGGGACATATCTTTCACTTGCCCTCTGTAAGATATTTGTTGAGGATGTTAAGGAGTTCCCAAAGGATGTGCCTTGGGAGCTCCTTGACATCCTCAACAAATGCCTTATAGAATGAAAAGTCAACAGATGGAGTTTGTTATTGTATGATGTAGATGACAATGTACCACTGACATCAGTCAATCATGTATGGGACTCTCAAGAGAGAGGCTTGAATTATGCTTAGGAGATATGTGTCTACTCTGTGAACTGTTTAGAAGTAGTTATGTAGAAACAGAGCTGGAAGCAGGAGTAGGCCTTTTGGCCCTTCAAGACTGCTCCGTCATTCATTTTGATCATGGCTGATTATCGAATTCAATATCCTGTCTCCCCTTCCCCCTCATTCCTTGATCCCTTTTGTTCTAATAAACAAGTGTTAAGTTGATGTCTACAGTCTGTTTAAGAATCAACTTCCAGGCCTAGTATCCAAAATAGAATCACCCAATCTCAATATATTGCTTTCTTCATACTCTTGAAAGATGTGTGTAGTTTGTACGTTCTCCCCTATGTCTGCTGGGTCTGCTCCGGTTTCCTCCCACATTCCAAATATGTGCGGGTTAGGTGGATGGACCATGTTAAATTGCCCCTTTATGTCCAAGATATATAGATTAGGGGGATTAGCAGGATAAATATGTTGGGTTACAGGTATAGGGCCTGAGTAAGATACCTTGTCATGGACTCGATGGGCTGAATGGTCTACTTCCGCATTGAAGAGATTCTATGGCTCTATGGGATCACGGGTGATTTGTGATATTTGCCTTTGTCCAATGCCCCTTTAATACCTTTACTTAACAAAAATCTATCAACCTTAGATTTAAAATTAATAATTGACCTAGCATCAATTGACAGTAGTGACTCGGGGATTTTCTCAATAGCTTCATTGCAGTGTTGGCATAAATCTACTTGCTATATTAATAACTACCTTAAGCTTAAACTATTTTTTTTTCAGAAGATAGTTCCAAACCTCTGGCAGCCTTTACATGTAGAAATGCTTCACAGTTGCACTGCTGAAAATCCTGCCTCTAATTTCTAGGGTATGTCCCCTGGTTCCAGGCTCCACAACTAGAAGGAATAGTTTCTCTTATTTAGCCTATCAGTTACCCTTAATATCTTGGAACCCTTGATCAGATTAGGGGCAGCACGGTCGCACAGTGGTTAGCACTGCTGCCTCACAGCTCCAGGGAGCCAGATTCAATTCCAGCCTTGGGTCATTGCCTGTGTGGAGTTTACATGTTCTCCCCATGTCTGCGTGAGTTTCCTTTGGGTAGTCCGGTTCCCTCCCACACTCCAAAGATATGCGGGTTAAGTTGATTGCCATGTTAAACTGCCTCTAGAATCAGAGGGATTGGCATGTAAATATGTAGGTTACGGGAATAGAGGCTGGGTGGGATGTGGTCGGTACAGACTCAATGGGTCGAATGGCCTTCTTCTGTACTGTAAGGATTCTATGATTCTAAGATTACATGTTAAGCTTCTAATTTCCAGAGAATGCAACATTAGTTTGTATAATCTCTCTTCGTAAATTGACTTAAAATCTAAGTAT
Organism: Sphyrna mokarran; assembly: GCA_024679065.1. Lineage (NCBI taxonomy): Eukaryota > Metazoa > Chordata > Chondrichthyes > Carcharhiniformes > Carcharhinidae > Sphyrna > Sphyrna mokarran. The sequence continues at coordinate 114,905,436 of JAGIQG010000008.1, read as the reverse complement.
CATTCTCAAAAACCTACATTGAATTGCCCCTGAGGCCTGTATATTTTTCCTGAAGTTTGGGCCCAGAACTGTTTACAGTCTTCCAGACTGCAGTCAAACCAGCATAAATGAAAGTTAACTTCTACCCCTTTGTATTCTGGTCTTCTTGATATAAAGCCCAACCTTCTAATTGCCTTTTGTTTGTTTTTTTTATATCTATCCATGACATTATCATGACCGTTTTACATGGACACCTGTGTCTCCTGACTCTCCCCGATATTGAAAGTGTTCTGAGGGCTGAATTTTCCCGCCCTGGCTGCTACGGGTGGGACAGAAAATTCCACAAAGTTGTCCGTTGACCATGGACGGGAGAGCATGGATGCAAAATCCCACCCTGAATATTTTTTAGATTCAAAGTAAATCAACTCACACTGACCAACTCCAAATCTAGTTGCCAAAGTCTTCCTCTAACATTTAATCCATTAAAATATCTTTGTAATACATTCTAAGTTATCTTCCAATTGCCAAAGTATATATGGCAAACAGTTCAGGCCCCAACGCTGATCCTTGTGGGTCATCGCTAGTGACAATCTACAAGTCAAGATACTAGTCCATTATCCCATTCTCTGCCACCTGCCACTCAAATACTTTTCTCATCAAATCAACAATTCCACAAGCCTCAATTTTGTCTGGTGATCCTTTCTGTGAGACTTTAACAAATGCCTTCTGGAAGTCCATATAAATCACATCCACAGCCATTTCCATCACCTCCTGAAAGGAATTCAGTCAGACGTGATCTGGCTGTTACATATCCCAGCTGGCACGCTCTGACCAGCTGTGATTTTTTTTTAAGATTATAAAATAAATCACAGCCAAAATGCCTGACATAAATGTTGTGTGAAATGTGCACAAGTCATATACAAACAGTATCGTATCTTTTATCCTGAATAACTTTTTTTTAATGCAGAAATAAAACGTCAAACAACACTATATTATTTCCAAACAAATTGTAGACCAATGCCCTCAGTGAATGATCTGTTTTGTTCCCTTTTGTTATTTCCAGTATATTCCAATGCCATTGTAACAGTTCCCATTGATTAATGGTCTTAATGTCATGGTATCTGCAACAATACTGAACACCTTCCTTGTCTGGAAGCAGCTGATTGCCTCTTTTACTTTCTGTCTCTCCTTTGGTACCAATTCAATATATAACTTACATGTAGAATCATAGAATCCCTACAGTGGAGAAAGAGGATATTTGGCCCATTGAACCTGCACCAACAACATTCCCCCCAGGTTCTATCCCCATAACACCAGGTATTTACCTGGCGAATTCCCCTGACACTAATTCATTGGATAAGCATGTAGATAATATTGGAATAGTTTAGATTAGAGGATCATTAGATTGGTTCCACTGGTTGGTGCAACATCGAGGGCTAAAGGGCCTGTACTGCGCTGTAATGTTCTATGTTCTAATGTGGAGCTCTATCACTTCACCCGCCATGGAATCGGAGTGGGCAAGGATCCGACAATGGAAAACTGTGCTGACCATGAGCAGGAATTTCCAGTCCCGCTCGAACGAGGCAGTAAAATCCCATCCTAAGCGTCAATTTAGCATGACCAATTCACTAACCTGCTCAACTTTGGAGTGTGGGAGGAAACCGGAGCACCGCAGAGGAAACCCACGCAGACACAGGGAGAACATGCAGATTGCCCACAGACAAGTGACCCGAGCTGGGAATTGAACCCAGGTCCCTGGCGCCTCGAAGCAGTAGTGTTAATCACTGCGCTGACCTTGCATAAATGTTATGCGTGAAAAACTGGGTATCAACTGACCATTCCGTTTGATAGAAGCATGATCACTGTGTGTTGTTTTGTCAAGAAACAAACCAGAGATGCTTTCTTTCAATGTGATTACAGTCAGCCAAAGATCGAAAGCAATAAGATTTGCACTGGCAGGTGAAATATTTTGGCTTGTAAGTAGCATTTTGTGGTCCATGATGAGTTTACATCTTCAATATTAACACACACTTCTGCTTCTACATAATTTCTCTCCCCAGCGCTAATAGCTACAGTTAGAAAGCATTGCAACAGAGCATTCTGCAGATAACCAATTATTGCAAGGAAGAGGGCAGCAAGTTAGATCAAACAGCAAACGTGATCCAGTTTTTATTGACTCTTGATGGATGGTTTACTGCCCCGCACAAGACTGTTTGAATCTGACAGGGAAAAATCTGTAAAATGAAAACATAAATTTTGTCAGGGAGGGGATTAAAGGCTCTGGATTGTAATGGTAAGGTGAGGAAAATCATTGGAATCATCTTACTCATAAGTATCTTCACTAACCACTGGCCAGTCCTAAGGAAAGAAGCATTGAGGAGCAGGGACAATTTTCAAGGAAATTCATTTTTTGTCAGTAGCAATTTAACAATAACAGAGACAACACAGAAGCTATGTTGCTTGCAGAAATGTCACACAAATGGCAATAGAATCTTGCTGTAATGTCATTGCCTGAGGGGTATAAATTTTAAGTGTTTTTTTAAGCTCATTTATTAGTGTCACAAGTCGGCTTACATCAACAGTGCAATAAAGTTACTGTGAAAATCCCCTCGTGGCCACACTCCAGTGCCTGTTCAGGTACACACAGGCACGGCCAATGCATCTAACCAGCACATCTTTCGGACTGTGGGAGGAAACCGGAGCACCCGGAGGAAATGCACGCAGTCATGTGCAGGCTCCATACAGAAAGTGACCCACGCTGAGAATCAAACCCGGGTCCCTGGCGCTGTGAGGAAGCAGTGCTAACCGTTGTGCTCCATGCCACCCTTATATAATGTTGTGGGCAGGAGATAGAGCAGAATTCATCTAGTCTTCCTCAAAATTGTGCTGCATGATCCACCCAACTGGGAAGGGAGGCGGATCTGCATAGAAAGAAGACACTTCTGACAGTGTAGCACTCCCTCAGCGAACTGGGATTTCAGCCCGAGTCACTTGCTCAAACCTGGAATGGGACTCACTTTCAAAGCCCACTGACTCAGTTTCGAGACTGCTGCCAAGATAAGAACAGGAACTCAGTCCTTTACCTCTGGGCTGACATTTGTGCTACACTTCTTTAACAACTCGGTCCCTCCTTCCCACAGCCAGTCCTGAATTGGCACAGATACAAGGAAACAAAGTCAAATGATTTCACAACAGTTACATCTTAAAAAGAGCAGAAAAGTGACGGAACAGTGTCAGAGGAATAACAAGGTTCACAGTTGCCTGATATTGGAACGGAAGTTCAATGTACTCATTTATAAAATTCTTGTCACCTTATCACCTGCTGTCTTTTCCAATTCCTGTTTAGCAGCTAACAGTTTGCGTTCCAGATCACTCAGTTGCTGTGCCTGGGCAGAGAAAGATACAATAAACTTGTGGAGCACAAGAGCAGAACGACATTATCGCGCAATCAACAATCTGCTTCAGCACAGTGCAGGGTAACAGCACAATCTCACCAAATCATTAAAAGGTCAAGGGTTGATTAATAAACACTGCTAGCTAGTAATAGGCTAATCATAATGTCCAATGTATTGAAGTGAATTTAGGTCTCGGTCCAGAAGATGGATAACTTTAGATGCGAAAGGCCATTTTAAGCTTGTACATTCGAAATAACCTTGGCGTTCTACTATATCTAACAACTCACCAAGCACCTCTTTGTCAATACATTACCCTCACAAAGGAGGCTAATGAAAGAACACTGGGATTTGCAATAGTGGGTGGCCTCCATTTATGCCCAGGACATTATAGAGTTCTGATGAAAGCAAATCAATCTTTAACTCTCTCCACGGATGCTATTTGACCTGCTGAGTTTCTCCAGCATTTTGCTTTCTTGGTTATTTTAGTTATCTAGCTGCTATGAGGTCTTGTGGCACAGTCCTACCTCAAGGGCAGAAGACTTGGGTTCGGGTCCAGCCCCAGGATGTTATGGCCGTGGAATCATAAAATTATAGAATCCTTACAATGCAGAGGGAGGCCATTCAGCCCATCTAACCTGCACCATGACAATCCCACCCAAGCCTTGTCCGCTATGGTCTTCTACGTCGACCATAAGACGTAGGAGCAGAATTTGGTCATTTGACCTGTCAACTCTGCTCACCATTCAATTATGACTGATATTATTTTCATCCCCATTCTCCTGCCTTTTCCTCATAGCCTCTGAACTGCTTATTAATCAAGAACCCTATCGATATTTATTTTTCTAATACCCTTAACACTAAGGGGCGATTAAGCATAGCCAATTCACCTAACTTGCACCCCAAGGAAACACACACAGACATGGGAACAATGTGCAAACTATATGCAGGAGGGACCCAAGATCCAAATCAAACCCAGGTTCCTGGTGCTGTGAGGCAGCTATACATTTATATTGTGGCTAAGCAGTTTGCAAATCCTTCAAAGTACAGCAGTGTGAGACAGGAAGAGATTCCAGTGGAAAGAATGTTGGAGCCCCCACCATCACTATCCTTAACTGCAAGTTATAACACACAAGTAAAAAGCACATGTTACCACAATAGAGTTATCGAGGTTTACAGCATGGAAACAGGCCCTTTGGCCAAACTCATCTATGCCACCCTATAACTCAGACTTCTTGGGTGAACAATAACAGAGCACCACCACGTAGTTACTTTTTTATTTATTCATTCGTGCGATAAGACCGTCGCTGGGTATCAGCATTTGTTGCCTCTCCCAAGTTGCCCTTGTTCAGAGGGCAGTTGAGAGTCAACCACATAGGTGTGGCTCTGGAGTCACATGTATTCACAGACCAGGTAAGATTTCCTTCATTAAAGGACATTAGTAAACCAGATGGATTTTTCCAGCAATCGACAATGGGTTCTTGGTCATCAGTAGATTCTTAATTCCAGATATATTCGAATTCCACCACCTGCTGTGATGAGATTTGAACCCAGGTCTTCGGAACATTAACTGAGTTTATGGATTAATAGCGTAGTGACCCTATCACTAGGCTGTCGCCTCTACTGATTACCAGGGAAAAGGCAGCAGTTTCTGGGAACAGAGAGGACTTCAGGAAGGAATTTAATATGTGCATTTCTGATTTAAATAAAGTTCTTGATAGACAAATAGTTGCTACACTTTCATAGTGGATGAATGCTAAGCTGGCCAGTGAGAAACCATTACTGGTGAGATTGTGAAGGTCCAGACTCTACAGTGTCAACGGTAGGAAAACTATCACTGTTTGTGTTACTTTTCCTCTTGTTAAGATACCAGATTGGAAACTCCAAAGTATGTTAGGTTGATTGGCCGTGCTAAAAATTGCCTCTAAGAATTGTGAGATGTGTAAGTTAGAGGGATTAATAGGTAGATTTGTAGGGATATCGGGATAAGACTTGGGTGGGATTGTGGTCGGTGCTGACTCGGTGGGCCGAATGGCTTCCTTTTGCACTGTGCGGTTTCTGTGAATCTTTATTCTATCTCTATGTTCTGAACACTGACTGGACCCCAAATATTTTGCTATTTTGGCATTCAAGTAGGGATAAAGATTTTCACTGCAAATGTGATTCCATTGTTGTTAAGGTTGTTAAGAAGGTGTATAGTGTGTTAGCATTTATTAGTAGAGGGATTGAATTTTGGAGCCAAGATGTCATGTTGCAACTGTACAAAACTCTGGTGTGGCCGCACTTGGAGTATTGTGTACAGTTTTGGTCGCCACATTATAAGAAAGATGTGGAGGCATTGGAAAGGGTGCAGAGGAGGTTTACCAGGATGTTGCCTGGTATGATGGATAGGTCTTATGAGGAAAGGTTAAGGGATTTGAAGTTATTTTCATTAGAGAGAAGAAGGCTAAGAGATGACTTAATTGAGACATATAAGATGATTAGAGGGTTAGACAGGGTGGATAGTGAGCCTTTTTCCTCGGATGGAGATGGATAACACAAGGGGACATAGCTTTAAATTAAGGGGTGGTAGTTATAGGACAGATGCTAGAGGTGGATTCTTTACTCAGAGGGTAGTAAGGGCGTGGAATGCCCTGCCTGCAGCAGTTGTGGACTCGTCAAGTTTAAGGGCATTCAAATGGTCAGTGGATAGGCATATGGATAGCATTGGAATAGTTTAGGTTAGAGGGTCATAAAATCGGTTACATTGGTTGGCACAATATCAAGGGCCGAAGGGCCTGAAACGCGTTGTGATGTTCTATGTTCTATTGAAGCACAAAGAAGCTTAACACTTTAATTAACAATATAGTTTAACTATAACAAATGAATTAGCTTTAGCAACAATCCCACTACTTCGCTACCTGCCCATGTTCCAACTATATTATACCACACTCTAGTGCCACTGGTGATTGTTGTATGAGATGGCCAAGTTAAAACCCTGGGGTTTTTCAACTTCATACTTTATTAACTGATCCATTCACAAATTCCAACTTACAATCTTAAAATACCATTATATGATAAAAATATTATAATATGCTCTGGTTTCCTTCCACAGTCCGAAACTATGCGGGTGAAGCTGATTGGCCATACCAAAATTGCCCTTAGTGTCCTGAGATGCACAGGTTAGAGGGATTAGCAGGTAAATATGTAGGAATATGGGGGTAGGGCCTGGGTGGGATTATGGTTAGTGCAGACTCAATGGGCCCAATGGCCTCCTTCTGCACTATAGGGATTCTATCCTATTCTATTCTTATAGATGTAAGGGTGGCATGATAGCACAGTAGCTAGTCTCACAGCGCCAGGACTCAGGTTCAATTCCGATCTTGTGTGACTGATTATGCGGAGTTTGCTCATTCTCCCCGTGTCTGTGTGGATTTCTTCTGGGTGCTCGGGTTTCCTCCCACATTCCAAAGATGAACGGGCTAGGTTGATTGGCCCTGCAAATTGCCCCTTGGTGTTCCAGGATACCTAATTAGAGGGATCAGTGGGATAATTATATGGGATTGGGAGGATAGGCCTGGATGGAATTGTTATCAATGCAGATTCAATGGGCTGAATGGCCTCCTTCTGTACCATAGGGTTTCCATGGTTTTATGATTCTATGGCCGTCTGTGTAGTGGAGTCTGCACACTCTCCCCGTGTCTGCATAGATTTCCTTTGGATGCTCTGGTTTTCTCCCACACTCCAAATACGTGCAGATTAGCCGTGCTAAATTGATCCTTAGTGTCAGGGGAATTAGCAGAGTAAATACATGGGGTTACGAGGATAGGGCCTGGGTGGGATTCTTGTCAATGCAGGAGAAATGGGCCGAATGGCCTCTTTTTGCTTTGTAGGGATTCAACGATTGTGAGCAAAAATTATAATAATTAAGAAATTGTGAAAATAGATGAAATATGCATCCTGATTTGTGATTTGTAATCACATTAATTAAAATTAATCAATTGAGAAAGCTTACTAATTGTCCCTAAAATGGACTATTAAGCCAGAAATGTACTCACATTTTGTTAATGATGCTTCTTCTACACTGACGAATGCATTCAGAAATTAATGAGTTCAATTTGGCTTCTTTAATAAGATATTGAAGCATCCTTGTGTAAAATGTTTATTTTTTGGCATGACAATTAAATTAGAATTCCATGTACAAAGATGTAATTCAGTCACAACAATTTGAACATAGAGGGAAGAGAGGCTGTGGAGCACAATTGGTTCGGAAACCATTCTTACATCTTTAATGTTTGGATCTGGCTGGTGACATTAAAGCATGTAGTCTATCGGCGATAGGATTTCACTGTCCGCAACCAGTTAGCACTAATCCATGGTGCCAAACTGCTTAATGTGGCACTAATTGGCAAGGATAGGGGAACGGGATTCATGAATGTCAGACTCAAATAGAATCTTCCTCTCAATGGTGGCATTTGCCTAATAGAAGTCCGTTTAGTCAAATCGGTGGGGCGGTAGTCAGTCTTTTGATGAAAGGTCAATTCTTGTATGCTCTGCATTTGTAAAATAAAATGCCATTGGTTGGATCTTTAGCCACGTCTTTTATTCCACCGGATCTACATGACATTTACCTGACTTGGAACTGATACAGAGTGCCAGATTGCAAAGAGTATTACATTTCTCCAGCACTAGGATCCTTCAACTTAATGAGGACATAAGTCTGGCTAAGATATATATGCAGTCACTGCAGGCCTTCTTCATGTCAAGCTAAATAAAAGAATTGTGAAAAATTTAATCTTCAACAGGAGCAATTAAGAAGCTCCGTCAGCCAAAGGTAGAGATTAAATGTTATTCAGACATAACAGGCCAAAAGAGTCATGATTATTCCTTAGCTAATGCTAATTGCACCAGGCTGCATGTCCAAAGATGTGCCGATTGGTAGATTAATCATGATAAGTGCCACATTATGGGGATAGAGCAGGATTAATGGGCCTGGGTAAAATGCTTTTTCAGAGCGTTGGTGTAGACTCAATGGGCCAAATGGCCTCCTTCTACACAGTAGGGATTCTATGTTTCGAAAGCTCCATGTCAATGAGACAAGATTATTGCACACGCATGTTAGGGAGAAGAAAACTAATCAATGAAAAAGCATTCCTCATTATAACTATCCAGGATGGCACACATTGCAGATATCAAGTAGGGGGTTTTATGGTGCAGTAGGTAGTGTCCCTGCCTCTGAACCAGAAGTTCCAGGTTCAAGTCCCATCCCAGGATTTGATGACCAAGAAAGGTGTATTCATAATAACCAAACAGGTTGAGGGTCAACCTGTAAAAATCCTTCCAATGGTGATATGAGTGGGCAAGAATCCATGTCAGTCATGCTTGATGTGGAGTGGTGCTCCTCAAGCTATAAGTCACTGATGACAAACAGGCAAGCTATGCTGGAAAGCTATGGAAATGGATGAAAGTCTGCCTTAATGCACCAGCAGTGAGGGAAGAAACCATAGAAACTCTACAGTGCAGAAACAGGCCATTCAGTCCATCGAGTCTGCACTGACAACAATCCCACCCAGGCCCTATCCCTGTATCCCTACATATTTACCCACTAATCCCTCTAACCTACGCATCCGGGGATGCTAAGGGGTGATTTAGCTTGGCCAAACCACCTAACCCACTCATCTTTGGAAGAGAATTGGAGACTCTGCTGAAGAATGATGCACTTTCAGAAACTTCATTTGTCAATAATAAGGGATTTACTGATAAAGATTTCCAACAGCAGGAACATGTCTGTAGCTCATTCTGGAATGCCTCCTGCCTAAGAGATATCCTACCTGGGGAGGGTGATTCCCAATCCCGAGTCCTGATTGGTCACCCAGACAAGTTGACCCTTACACCGTGTGTCTGCCTTAAAGGGACAATCGCCACCTGAGGATAGGGGTGCAGCCTCAGTTTTGAGATTGGCATAATCAGAAGAACTCTGTGAGATGTTTTACCTGACTGGGACTCAGAAGTAAAGAATGCTAATTTGGGTGAGCCAATGGAGGGTTGTAGAAATCACAACTGCAGTGCGTTAAAATATTGATGAGGGATGGGAAAAGTGGAATGAAACAAGGAGTTAGTTTTAAAAATAACTGTTTTACATAAATATCTTGTGATAGATTATGGAAACTTCTGAATGGATCTGACTCTAATAATAATGAGGCATTATATTCCTTATACTTAGTGAACTTGCAGGCGGTGATTTGAAGGATTATGTTGCTTTATAAGAAAGGGGTTTGTGAAACAAAATATATCATTGTGAAGGCAAGCATCCTCGAGAAAGCATGAAATTTTGTCAGATTCTTTCTGATGTTCTTTACTGAGTGATGCTGACCATGGGGACTTTGATTCTGAAATAGATAAGAATACTGTGTCCAGGCTGGAGTTGAGGAGATCCCTTTGAACAGTAACGAAGCATCAAAATATGATTCCTCTTGCTTCAACCAGTTGCATGAGGTGGATGTTGTTTTTTCCATTCTAGCTCCTCTTCCCCCAGAGATGTCCTCCAGATTTGACAATAGTGGTTGAGAACTGTAAGGATCCAGAAGCCAATACACCATCAAAAACATACTGACCCTCCCAGGTATGTACTGCATGATTATGCAGAGTGATCCGAACAGCAAACCTTTGCTTTAGGGGATCAATAACTTGCCCTAGCATGTTCTGTGTGACTTAATGGCTTTCATTGAAATTCCCCCTGTCAGGTAACAGAGGTTGGATTAAGTGATCTATATTTGTCTTGTCAAATATTGGAAATAAGGTGTAGATTTAAGTGGATTTAATTTAGATTTTTGCATAAGAAACGCTAGTTAAATTCATGTTAGTCAAAAGCGTTTGCACATATGGGGGTTTTTGGTTTCAGTTCAAACTGTTTTCTATTGTGCTGGAAGAGTTTATGATGGGAAAAGTAAATGCAAGATTGGACAAAAGAATGAGATGTTGCTTAGCAACCAGAGATACTTTTAGGGGAAATACTTTTTGAGTTTGCTTTAAGCAGTGGTTAGCACTGCTGCCTCATAGTGCTAGGGACCTGGGTTTAATTGCCACTGTCTGTACGGAGTCTGCACATTCTCCCTATGTCTGTATGGGTTTCTTCCATATGTTCCAGTTTCCTCCCACAGTCCAAAGATGCATGGATTAGATACATTGGCCATGCTAAATTTTCCCTTAGTGTTCCCAGACAGGTGTTGGAATGTGGTGGTTGGGAGATTTTCACAGTAACTTCATTGCAGTGTTAATGTAAGCCTAATTTGTGATGCTGATAAATAAGTAAAACATAGGCAGTTGGAGAAAGGAAGCTAGACAAGGAACAGCAGGCCAGCTATACAATGTAGCAATGGGAAGCAGTGGGAGGTGCCTTCATGCTGCAGATTTTCTGAGATGCATTACAGCACCACGAGAAGCAGTGCAACGCAAATGTATTTTGCAGCCGAAATATCCTCTTCCTTCCGAGCAGAATTCAATCCCTTGAACTGCATGGTCGGATTTGAAGTTTATATTTTCTAGATTTAATAGTGTGTGGCATGGTAGAATCCACTGCCTTTGTTTGGGGCAGAAATGACCAATCATTCGTGAGTCGGCATCAGATGACTTTATTAACTATTTGCAAGTTGAGCTAGTGGACAACTTATTATTGCCCCCACCTCTGGTTCACTGCTGGCAGCTTCTCATGGGCTAAGTGGTCTGATTATTTGCAATTGCTATTGGCATCCATTACAAAATTATTGCCAAAGCTACAGCCAGCAGGGTCATCTATTCCGGGAGCATTCAAGCAACTGCTCAAAGTCACCTTCTGAAAGTCTCAGATACGATCACCCACCTTATAACAATATATCATGGAATCCCTACAGTGCAGAAGGAGACTATTCACCCCATCGGTTCTGCACCAAACAAAATCCAACCAACACCCTATCTCCATAACCCCATGTATTTACCATAGCTCGTCCCCCTGACATGAAGGGCAATTTAGCATGGCCAATGCACCCAACCTGCACATCTTTGGACTGTAGGAGGAAACCAGATTACCCTGGAGGAAGTTCTTGCAGACACAGGGAGAATATGCACACTCACACAGATAGCCAGGAATCAAACCTGAGTCCCTTGCACTGCGAGACAGCAGTGCTAACTATTCTGCCCCCGCGCCACCCTTCAACTAGACAATACTTTGTGAAATGAGGCATGATCTGAATCATCCAAAACATTGCCAAACATCATACCATGAAAGTATTAAAGAGGTGGCTGAATGGGATTAAAGATTGTGGGGAGAAAGCAGGATTAGGCTATTGAGTTGGACGATCAGCCATGATCATGATGGACGGTGGAGCAGGCTCAAAGGGCCAAATGGCCTCTTCCTGCTCCTATCTTCTATGTTCCTTTGTTTCTATCCCATTAACTAAACAATATTGGGTACAAGATGCTCCAAAACACAATGGTCGCGGATCAGGTGCACTGAAATCACTCTGGGCAACTCGCAAGCAGCGAGTGCCACTGTCTTCAAAGTTCTTGATCAATTTTATTTCCCATTTAAATCCACAAAATATCATTTTTAATTCTTCAGAGTGTATCTACCGCATGGGGGTTAAGGCTGAGAAGTGACTCAAGCATTTCTCTAGATGAGTTCCCCTGCTACCATAGACCTCCCCCCACCCCCCCGTGGACCTACGGTTGACCGTACAACACGGGCAAATGTTGCTAATACAAATTGGCTCATAGAATCTGGTGGTGCCTGTAATTATTTTGAGATGAGGGTCAAGAGAACTAATTAATTATGTTCATTCATTACTGATAAATTAAATTGGTGCATGGGGAATGGCAGCAGCAGAATAAAATATATTTACGGAGTGCCACACAGTGTATTTGATATTTCCGCTCAGTAATTAAATGCCACAGGATGTATTCATTATTTGGAGGTTGGGTTCAAGAAAATTCCACCCCCCACCCCCCGACTTCAGGTTGACCTTCCAATAGTAATGACAGGATTAGTGGAGCATTAGGTTCATTTGTCTTCTCGGGCTTTTTAATTTCATGTCTGCTGTGAAATATATCACAAATTCTTTTATACTAGCAAATGGGGCGACATGGTGGCACAGTGTTTAGCAGTGCTGCCTCACAGCTTCATGGACCCAGGTTCAATTCCAGCCTCGGGTTGCTCTCTATGTGGAGATTGCGCATTCTCCCTGTGCCTGCTTGGGTTTCCTCTAATTTCCTCCCACAGTCCAAAAATGTGCATCTTAGGAGGATTGGCTGTGGCAAATTGTCCCTTCATGTCCACAGATGAAGATGAGATGAGATTAGCTATGGTTAATGTTAAAGAGAAAGGGTAGGGTAAGGATCTTGGTAAAATAATCTGTCAGAGAGTTAGTTCAGACCTGATGGGCTGAATGGCCTCTCATACTCTGTAAGGATTCTATGATTCTCCTTCTATGAAACACAGCTGGCAAGATTATGTGTTACTCAACTGGGCAGGGGCTCCTGATAAGTAGACCTAATGAATGTAAGTGGCACAGTCAATGCCATTTTACCACAGGGAGGTATCAGACAATTCTTGGGCAACAAATAACAATGATCACCAGACAGGCATGAACTTAAATATTGTGATACGAGGAAGTCATTGATTCCTGAGGTACATATAAAGTGAGTCCCATTTTCAAGATTACAGATTCCTGGATATTTTGAAGGCACCTCCTTTCAGAATTGTCCCTATTGATGAATAGTGGGGCTTGAAATTTTATTGAGATGTTAGAGATCCCACACCTGGGGTCAAAGCAGGAGTAATGACCCGCTTTGTAGTTACTTTGTAGTTTCCCATTCCTGAGGCATTTTATCCACACTTAGAGAGTTGCCACAATGGGTCAGCAACCTGATTGCCTCCCTGTGGATTCCGGAGTTGGGGGAAGGGTTGGTTGGGATTAAGGTCCATGTGCTTTAAATCCCGTTGCTACTACAGGAGCCCACCCTATTCACAATCATCAAAGTCTTCCTGCCTTGTGACCCAGGGTTTAATTTTGCTGTTGACAGTCAATTCAGTGACACTGCCGTGACCACTATCCAGTTAAGGAGAGTAGCCCGCCTCCAAGTATTGTCAACTCCGATGTGACAGCCAGCCACTCTTCACTTGCCTGGGTAGATGTAGCTCCAGCAACACTCAAGAAGTGTTACAACATCCAGGACAAAGCACCCCCCTTGATTGGCGCTACATCTACAAACATCCACTCCCTCCACTCCAGTGCTCAGTAGCAGTGCTGTGTACTATCTACAAGATCTACTGCAGAAGTTCACCAAATATCCTTGGACAGCACCTTCCAAACTCAAGGGCAGTAGACGCTTGGCAACACCACCACCTACAAATTCCCCACCAAACCACTCACTACTCTAACTTGGAAATATATCATCATTCCTTCACAATCACTGGATTAAAATCCTGGAATTGCCTCTCTAATAGCATTGTGGGTTAACTCACAGCACGTGGACTACAGTGATTCAAGAAGGCAGCTCACCATCACCTTCTCACAGGCAAGTAGGGATGGGCAATAACTGTTGGCTAGCCAGTGACATCTATATGCCACAAATGAATGAAAAGACGCTCAGCAGAGCTGGACCTTCAAGCTAGGGTGTTGCCGAGCATCTTCAAAGACAGGCAAGTGAAGATTGCCAAGGAAGATTTGAGGAAGGGGAGGAAGGAGGTCACAAGACAGGGAGACTTTGATGATTTTGAATAGGGTGGGCTCCTGTGATAGCAACAGGATTTAAAGCACATGGACCTTAATCCCAACTGGCCCACCCCCCCTCCAGAATCCACAGGGATACAATCAGGTCGCTGACCCATTATTGCAACAAACTCTCTAAATGTGGATAAAATACCTCAGGAATGGGAAAGCAGCCCTTCACTGACTGACCTGCTAACTTCCCCATTGCTGGTAAACTGACCTAGAGGCAAGAAGATTTTTGTATCGTCTAATGCCTTACTCTGCCATTTTGCCAACTCCCAGGCCATTCCCAAGGGCCCGGAAAATTCTGATCTGTTACTCCATAATAATCTGCTTTCCTGTGATGCTCAAATTCACAAGTTCATGAGATATAGGTATATATCTCATAAGATATCTCATAAGATATCTCATAAGATATCTCATAAGATATCTCATGAGAACTCTTAGGATAAGGGGTAACAAATTTAAAACAGAATTGAGGAGAAATTACTTCTCCCAAAGGGTTGTGAATCTGTGGAATTCTCTATCCCAAAGTGCAGTGGATGCTGGGACAGTAAGTAAATTTAAGGAGAAGTTAGACAGAAGGTAGGAAAATGGGGATGAGGAGCATCCCCAGAAGGGCCATTTGGCTCATTGGATCTGTTCTTACCATTTGACCTTGGCTAATATGCTCCTCATCCCCATTTTCCTACCTTCTGTCTAACTTCTCCTTAAATTTACTTACTGTCCCAGCATCCACTGCACTTTGGGATAGAGAATTCCACAGATTCACAACCCTTTGGGAGAAGTAATTTCTCCTCAATTCTGTTTTAAATTTGTTACCCCTTATCCTAAGAGTTCTCATCATAGAATGCCCCACAGGAAGAAGCAACTGCTCCACGTCTACTTTATTCATACCTTTCATCGTCTCGGATATCTCAAGGTGGCCGTGGAGAGATAGGAAGACATTTAAAACATCATTTTTTTTTAATTCACGGCCATTTCCTCTGCAACTCCCCAGGCCAATAGAGATTGCTCTGCATGCGGGATGTAGTCTCAGATTTAACGGAGATCCCTCAACTAACCTCGCTGAAAAAGATTATTGAGGTTTATGAGAGCTTGCTCTTCAATGATTGACATTTCCAATATTAAAACTTCACTTCAAAAATACTCCCTATGGCTGTGAGGCACTAAAGCACTAAAAATGTAATATAGAATTCAGAAGAAAGTTCTTCACCTAGAGAAGTGACAATATGGAATTCATTCTCACAGCACATAAACTAAATCAGAAACTAGTAAACTACAAAGGGAGAAACTTATGATGCTGGGTTTAAAGGAGAAAGATGGGAGGGGTTCGATTGGAGTATAAACACCATCATGTACTGGCTGGGTTGAATGCCCTGTTAGTGTGCCCTATAGAATCCCCACAATGCAAAAGGAAGACATTGAACCCATTGAGTCTGCACTGACTCTCTGATAGACCACCTTACCCAGGCCCATCCCCTGACTATCCCATAACTTCATATATTTATCCTGCTAATCCCCCTAAACTACATATGTTTAGATATTAGGGAGCAATTCAGCATGGCCAACCATGACCTACACATCTTTGGACTGTGGGTGGAAACCCACGCAGACATGGGGAGAACATGCAGACTCCCCAAGACAATCACCCAAGGCAGGTGTCTACGTCATTCCCTGCAATAACTTTAATTCAACTCATAGTGCCACATTTTGCAAAATTATAAACAGATCTTGCCGATCATAAGTATGCTTTAGTTAAACGGTATGAAGTCATGTGATCGTAGGCACCATTAGAGGACATCTGTATTGAGCGTCACAATGACACAGTTGTTAGCATGTTGCCTCACAGCATCAGAGACCTGAGTCTGATTCCCTACTTGGGTCACTGTCTGTGTAGAGTTTGCACATTCTTCCCATGTCTGCGTGGGTTTCCTCCAGCTGCTCCGGTTTCCTACCACAGTCCAAAGATGTATGGGTTAGGTGCATTGGCCATGCTAAATTGTCCCTCAGTGTCCCAGGATGCCTAGGTTAGAGGGATTAGCAGGTAAATATGTGAGGTTAGGGGGATAAGGCCTGGGTTGAATTGTTGCTGGTACAGACTTGATGAGCCAAATGGCCTCTTTCTGCACTGTAGGGATTTTATAATTCTGTCAGTCTGAGCTGGTTACAAAAATGAAAGGTGACAGGCTGACCCATGTCACCAAAGTTTTCATTGCTTTAGATATCAAAAACAGGAATAAATTAGTATTCGATAAAGAGCACGTATAGATTCATGGTGGAAACTTACATGCAATACACAAAAGCTTTCGACAGTAGTTGCTCCCCCAGCTTCCTGCCTGATATTAACATTCAGTATATCATTCAATTTCTACCCAGAGAGTTCCTTTGGTTATGTATATTTAATCATGATATTCACTCCAAGGCCTGTTGCCTTGCCAATAGACCAAAATGTGAGAAAGATTGAATGAGTTGAATTTTAAGACACAAGTATAGATTTTGAAGCAGTTGTTATTCTGAGCTCCAATGATAACCTCTATGTCGGAGCTTGGTTGTTGTCTGTTCCTCCCTGTGTGAAAGTGAACATTGAATACCAGGAGCTTAATTTCTGGGGAAATTACTCTTTTTTCAAAATAAAGATATGAGTTGGAAGTTTCCCAGCACTGGAAATGGGTCGGGTGGGGCTTGCAGAACGGAATTCTCCCTTGACCTCGGGTGAGCTTTTCCGAGCCTCACCCAAGCGAGGTGGTAAAATAGTGACTTGTATGTTGTTGCATTGTTAAAAATGGTGAAGCTGCTTTCAGACCCTTCAGCCAGGGTGATCACGGCAACAATTGATGCGACAAACCTTTTGCAACAAGTGTGAGGAATAAGAATACACATCTCAGGATAACATTGCAAAAGTGTTGCCGTCAGTTGGAAGGGAATTGCAAGTTTGGCAACAACAAATCTCCAAATCTCCAAATGAGTCTTTAACCCGTTGGCACTTCTCTTCCAGGAATGTCTTCTCTGAAGAAGTGCTGCTTTTCTTTCCATTTGTCTTTTATACCCAATCACCATCACTACTTTCCATAAGACCATGAGATATAGGAACAGAATTAGGCTGCTCAGCCCATTGAGTCTGCTCCACCATTCAATCATGGCTGATTTCCATTTCCCTCCTATTAAATCACACTCCCCTACTCGCCACCTTCATAGTATAAATATTTCCTGTTTTTTTTTGCTCTCCCCTCTAACAAAAGACCATCCAGGTTCAAAATGTTGCCTCCATTCTCTGTCCAAGATGTTGTCAATCCTGCTGAGATTTTCCAGTGCTTTCTGTTTTTGTTTCAGATTCCAGCACCTTCGGTATTGTGTTTTGTATTGCCAAGTAAAACGTTGTTTTTAACATAACACTGAATGGAAATACTCTTCTTATATTTACTTAATTAAAAGTGGTGAGTTTGATTAAGTTTAAAGGGCTCACAAAGTGGTGGTCTCCATTGTACAAGTTAGCCAACAGTTGGCACTCATTGGTTCTAGGGACTGGTATAATAGACCAATTCAAACTTGACTTCCTGATTTTTGCAAACAATATGTTCATTGAATTCCTGATGTAGAGATGCCAGGTGTTGGACTGGGGTAAACACAATAAGAAGTCTGACAACACCAGGTTTCAGTCCAAGTTGTCAGACTTCTTACTACATTGAATTCCTGTCAGGTTATACGTTCATATCATTGATATTAGTCTTTTGTTCATCAGATTTTCCTGGTACTGAAAGACCTCTTGGACAGATGAAGGTTTCTTTAATAATGAAGCTAATGTTACAGACACATTTAGGTATATTTTAGTGATTGGGAAGCTCACCTATGGTCAGCTGGTCAGCCTCCTATTCAAGCGGAGAAGAGGCCACACTTATTTCTGTCCTCATTGGACCTTTAACAGCGAGCTGTCGGGTGTCAAACAGGCACAATGACACAGCCCTCAAGTTTGCCATCTAAAAATGGAACCTGAACTGCCTTCAGCAAGACAAGTTGACTTACTTGAGCCAGCTGAGGAATTTCTTCATCCGAAGGTTGTGAATCTGTGCAATTCCCTGCCCAGTGAAGCAGTTGAGGTTACCTCATTGAATATTTTAAAGATAGATAGATTTTTGAACAGTAAAGGAATCAAGGATTATGGTGAGCAGGTAGTTAAGTGGAGCTGAGTCCACAAAAAGATCAGCCATGATCTTATTGAATGGCGAAGCAGGCTCGAGGGGCCTGATGGCCGACTCCTGCTCCTAGTTCTTATGTTCTTACGTAAGTTATAGGGGTATAGAGGCACACAATTGTCTCAGTACCAATGATGTTTGATTTGATTTATTATTGTCATGTCTATTAGCACTCAGTATTGTTTCTTGCACACTACACAGACAAAGCATACCGTTCATAGAGGAGGAAAGCAGAGAATGCAGAATGTAGTGTGACAGTCATAGCTAGGATGTAGAGAAAGATCAACTTAGTGTGGGATAGGTTCATTCAAAAGTCAAATGGCAGCAGGGAACAAGCTGTTCAGTTGGTAAGTGACCTCAAATTTTTGTATCTTTTTCCTGACAAAAGAAGATAGAAAGAGAATGTGTGGGGTCTGTGGGGTCCTTAATTATGCTGGCTGCTTTTCTGAGGCAGCAGGAAGTGTAGCCAGAGTCAATGGATGGGAGGCTGGTTTGTGTCACGGACTGGGCTACGTTCACAATCTTTTGCAGTTTATTGCTGTCTTGGACAGAGGAGAAGCCAAACCAAACTGTGATACAACCAAAAAGAATGCTTTCTATGGTGCATCTGTAAACGTTGCGAGAGTCATAGCAGACATGCCAAATTTTCTTAGTCTCCTGAGAAAGTTGAAGTGTTGGTGAGCTTTCTTAACTAGCGAGCAAATACGTGGGATTATGGGGATAGGGCCTGTGTGGGCTTGTTGTCACTGCAGCTCGATGGGCTGAATGGCGTCCTTCTGCACTGTACTTATTCCATGATTCTAAACTGGACATTCTTCCATGTTGTAACCATTCTGCTCCATAAGAAGCTTGTCCTGAATTAATTCAGCTACATTTATAGATTTTCATAGTAACTTAATTGCAATGTTAATATAAGCCTACTAGTGACAGATAAATAAACTTCAACTTTATCATTTCAGGAATGATTGTAAAATCTGTACACAGTTTGCAAGCCTGAGAAGATGTGATGGATGTTAAAATATTGACTGAATTCCTGTTTCTCCAAGCATGATAATTTAAAATGAAGATTCCAGAGAAGCTTCTGGCCATTTAGTACTCAAAGATGACTTGGTGAAGAAACTCTGTGGAAGTGGAAGATTTGCATTTCACACTGTATTATTTTTCACATTCTTTCTGTTTGTATCACAGCTTGGTGTGGCTCCTGTTCTAACCAAGACCAGAAGGAACTACAAAAGGTTGTGAATGTAGCCCAATCCATCACGCAAACCAGCCTCCCATCCGTTGACTCTGCCTACACTTCCCGCTGCCTCGACAAAACAGCCAGCATAATTAAGTATCTCACGTATCCTGAACATTCCTTCTTCCGCCTTCTTCCATTAGGAAAAAGATTAAAAAAAGTCTACGGTCACGTTCTAATCGAGTCAAGAACAGCTTCTTCCCTGCTGCCATCAGACTTTTGAACAGACTTGACTTGCATTAAGTTGATCTTTCTCTATACCTTAGTTATGACTGTAACACTACATTTTGCACTCTCTCATTTTCTTCTCTATGAATGGTATGCTTTGTCTGTATAACCTGCAAGAAACAATACTTTTCACTCTATGTTAATACAAGTGACAATAATAAATCAAATCAAATCTTGTGTGCAAGATAATTTGCAACTGAGTCTATCAATAAATGATAACCTTAATGTAAATTTAACAACTTGAAGAGCTCTGATTGGAGCTAAATTGACTATTTGTGATGGACATGAATGGAAGCTACTGGGATCTAGGCCAATGTTGCCGGCACGGCCCTCAAAGTAAATTAAGCAAAGCTCCCTGAGCTAGCTTTATGCAGTTTTTTTTTAAGGATTATACATGACAGTAAACAAATTCTTGCATAGGTGGATCCAGTATCCCCTTTCTGTATTTTCACTTATGAATTGTTAGATATTCATATCTGTGAATAAATCTTTGCAGATGTGTTGAGGGATTAAATATAGATTTAATAATTAAATATAGTGTTGTTGGACAAAAGTTTAGTTAAAGCTTATTTGTTTAGTTTATTTATTTAAACTTCGCACATGTTCTCTAAACCTTTCCCCATGCACCTTAAACCTATCTTTCCCAAGTATTTGACTTTTCTACCCAAAAGAGCATCCAACTATCCAATCTGTCCATCCCATTCGTAGTCTTGTAAACTCCTACAAGGCCACCGATAGAAGGCAAGTATAATAGCGTCATTTAAGGGGCAACTAGACAAATACATGAATATAATGGGAATGGAAGAATACAGACCCCGTAAATAGTTTAAGAGGTATCAGGATCAGCACAGGCTTGGAGAGTCAAAGGACCTGTTCCTGTGCTGTACCTTTCTTTATTCTTTTTCACAAGTAGGCTTACATTAACACTTCCATTAAGTTACCATGAAAATCCTCTAGTCGCCACGCTCCAGCACCTGTTCGGACACACTGAGGGAAATTTAGCATTGCCAATGCTCCTAAATCAGCACCTCTTTTGGGCTGTAGGAGGAAACATGGGGAGAGCATACAAATTCCACACAGCCAGTGACCCAAGCCAAGAATCGAACCCAGGTCCCTGGTGAGGCAGCAGTGCTAACCAACGTGCCAACCTTCTAAGCAGGGTAGCAAGACAACACACACACCCAGAAATCTAAATCCAATTAGTAAGTAATTTATGTATTAATCCATATGAAAGCATATAGGCAAATTAATGTTTGTGAAAACAATGGCATAGTGGTTAGCACTGCTGTTTCAAAGCACCAGGTTCCCAGGTTGGATTCTAGCCTAGGGGCTTAAGTATGCACATTCTTCTCATGTCTGCATGTGTTTTCCTTGGGTGTTCATGTTTCCTCCCACAGTCCAAAATTGTGTGGGTTAGTTGCCCCATGCTAAATTGCCCCTTAGTGTCCCATGATGTGCAGGTTAGGTAGATTTGCCGTGGTAAGTGCACAGTTGGATTTGTTGGGCCTGGATAAGATGCTCTGTTGGAGATTCAGTGCAGGCTTGATGGGCCAAATGACCTCCTTCTGCACCAAAGGGATCCTGTGGTCGTAAAACAGAAAAGATTCTAGTTGTCGTGGGCTTCACACCCAGTTGTTAGTCAAAATCCAAATCGGGTGCATTGTCCACGAAGAATTTTCACAGAGCCAGACACGCACACGCAGAAGTCAAACAGCTTCCCAGCTTTTACCCTCAAGCTTTCTCTCTTCACAGCACTCTGCTTATATAGTCTGATAAAGCAGCAGAGCTGGTCCTTGCTGGCACTGATCCCTCATCAGTCTGTCACGTGACTTCCTGTAGCCATCATCGTGGGCGTGGTTGCAAAACCATGTTGAATGAAGGGGGGAGGAAACATGATCCAGGAAATGGAAAGGCGAGTGTTGGAACTGACCTCCTCCCGCCCTTGTGACATTGCAATATATATATATACATTTAACTGTGATTTACTCCTCCTGCTAAACATTGTCTGTATGAACACACACAGCCTCTCTGAGCATCCACCCACTTATCTAAAAGTTAATTTATGTAATTAAGCTGAATTGTTTGGCCTGCAAAAAACAACACTTAGCATTAAAACATGGACATCTGCTCACTCCGTTTGTATCTCTTGGCCCCAGATAAGTGATTAGAATTTGAAAGCCTCTGTTACAATGTCCTTCCCTGACTACCAGAAATCACAGACTCTCCACAGTGCAGGAGGAGACTATTCAGCCCATCAAGGCTGCACCAGCAACAATCCCAAATAGGCCCTATTCCTGTAACTCCATGTGTTTACCCTGCTTATCCCTCCGACACAAAGGGTCAATTGAGCATGACCAATTCACCTAACTTGCACATCAGTGGACTGTGGGAGGAAACCCACACAGACACGGGTAGAACGTGCAGACTCCACACAGGCAGTGAGTCAGGCCAGGAATTGAACACGGATGCATGCTGTTGTGAAGCAGTTGTGTTAACCACTGTACCAATCTCTGTTGTCTGTTGGTGAGACAGACATGGCTTGGCTTACCCTACCTCCATTGGCAACAACACATTGACCACAATCTGTGCAAAGTTCAAGAAAGTCAGTCATGCAATGTCGATGCAGGCTTTGTGTATAAACTAAGGGAATTGGTACTTCCAAACGACATTGAAGAATGAGCAATCGGTGTTACAATTCCTCTAGATAATGTCCTCTCTTCTCATGCAGGTGCAGCAGGCAGTAAAGAAGGCAAATAGGATGTTGGCCTTCATTGTAAGAGATTTCAAGCACAGGAGCTGAGGAATGATGTTCTTGCTTCGAGGGAGTGCAGCGAAGGTTTACCAGGCTGATTCCGAGGATGGCAGGACTGATGTATGAGAAGAGATTGACTAGGTTAGGATTGTTTTCACTGGAGTTCGACAAAAAAGGACAGAATCTCAGAGACTTATAAAATTCTAACAGGACAAGACAGGGTTGATGCAGGGAGGATATTTCCGATGATGGGGGAGTGCAGAACCAGGGATCACAGTCTCAGAATTTGGCATAGATCATTTAGAACGGAGATGAGGAGACATTTCTTCACCAAAGAGTGGTGAGTCTGCAGAATCCATTACCACAGGAAGTAGTTGCTGTCAAAACATTGAATGTATTCAAGAGGATCAAAGGTTATGGGGAGAAAGCAGGATTAGGCTATTGAGTTGGATGATCAACCATGATCGTGATGAATGGTGGAGTAAGCTAGAAGGACCAAATGGCCTCCTTCTGCTCCTATTTTCTATATTTCTATGTACACAGAATATATATTAAGGCAGCGATGTAACTCAAGTAGGTGTTGCTGTCACTTTACTTCTCCAGCTCCCTTTGCAGGTTGTCACCCTGGTTAATAATTGTATGTAGATTGGCATCATCAGCAAGTTTTAATCACTGAAAAATCCCAGACAGCTGCTCCCCAACCATTTGCATAACTTTGCAAAGAGTGAGATGAAGATGGTTACACCCCCACCATTTCTAATGCTCTCTCTTTTAAGTGATTCATGAATAGTGGGAGAGTTAATGGACTTAGGTCATGACTGTATGCAACCATTCCTGCACTCTGTCCCCTGTGATGGAGGACACTTCAGTTTTCGAATCATCCTCCTCCTATCGGTGACCATGAACTTCCATCAGTATGATTTAATGCTTGGCAAAATGTTTTGCATTGCTTTCTGTAGTATGGCCAATCAAAACACTCTTCCATTCTGATCGCCTACTATCAGGCACAATGCAGAGATTTACAGGCTGATATTCAACTTGTTTGGCTAACTTATGGATGCACAATCAAGACTTAAAATGGGATACAAATCCAGTGCTTCTGGCCCAAAGGTAAAACCCACACAACAAGATCTCCCGCATAGAATTTTACACAGAAGTATGGTATCTATCATCCACCCTATCCCCATGGGGATTCTGCTCAAGGTGGGAGGTCATTCTCCCAATTGAAGGTCAATTGATGCCCTTAGTTGGCCAAATATATCCATTTAAAGGCCTCCACTGGGATTCTACCAGTGTGAGGCTGGTACCAACTGTCAATAAAGGCTGGTGAGCTTTGTGATCTAAGAATGGGAGTGGTAGGGATGAGATTTTCTCCAACCTGTGCGCATCAGAGTTCTCACCAAGCTTTTTTCACATCAACTCTTCAACAGAACATCTTACCCAACCCTCAAGCGCCCTATCTCTGTAACCCTGTGCATTTGGCATGGCTAATCTATCAAATGTACACGTCCTTAGACATTAAGGTCAATTTAGCATGGTCAATCCACCTAATTGCACATCTTTGGACTGTGGGAGGAAACAAGAACACCTACAGGAAACCCATCCAGACACAGATGTAAATGATGTAAGACCAGAATGAAGGGAACCAAAACTCTTCACAGTATTCCAGTGTGCCTTATATAGTTTTAGCAATACTTCCTACTTTTAAACATCATTCTCTTTGAAATAAAGCCAACATTCCATTTACTTTCTCTATTACTTGCTGAATTTGCATGCAAGCTTTTTGTCATTTATGCCCAAAAATCCCCAAATTCCTTTGTGTGGTAGCTTTCTGCAGTCTTTCTTCATTTAAATATTATTCAGCTCCTATACTTTTCCTACCAAAGTGTATTCCTTCACATTTTCCAACATTATATTTAATCTGCCAAGTTTTTGTCCACTTACTTAACCTGTCTGTGTCCTTCTGTAGACTCTTTGGCCGGAATTTAACTGCCACGGATGCTTTGATTCCAGAGTGGGCTCGGAGAATAGGGTTCTCTGTTGGCCTTGGGCAGGATCATATGAAGTTTGGGTGGACGTGTTGGTAAAATTCCGCCCTTTGTGTCATACTCACTATTTGCCTTTTCACCTATTTTTGTGTCATCTGCAAACTTGGCAATAATACATTCACTTCTCTGATGCAATTCATTAATATATATTGTAAATAATTGTGGCACTCCACTAGTTACGCTTTGCCATCTTGAAAATGGCTTCTTATCCCAACTCTGAGCAAAATCTTATCAAGTAGCCTTTTGTGCAGTCCCTTATCGAATGCCAATTTCTTCACATCACTGAAATTCCTTGTGTCTTAGAATGGTTTTGTCACTGGACAAGTAGTCCAGAGACTCAAGGTAATGCTCTGGGATCTGGGTTCGAATCCCACCAGGGCAGATGGTGAAATTTGGATTCAATAAAAATCTGGTATTAAAAAGTCTAATGATGATTATGGAACCACTGTTGATTGTCTTAAAAGACCCATCTGGTTCACTAATGTACAAAAGGGAAGGAAATCTGCCATCCTTACTTGATCTGGCCTACATGTGATTCCAGATGCATAGCAATATGGTTGACTTTAATTTATGGGCAATAAATGCTGGCCCAGTCAGTGACGCCTATATCCCTTGAATGAATAAATAAGAAAATTCTTCCCTATAACACGTTAGAGTCTGCATCACACCAACGCACCACGCACACTGAGTCAAGACAATTATTATCCGTGAATTTAATTTTGAGAATTTGATCAGCAATTGAATTTGACCAGAGGATTGGTTATCTAACAGGAAGCAGAGAGTTGGTATCAATGAGTGCTATTCTGGTTGGCAGTTGGTGACTAGTGGGGTGCCGCAGGGATCAGTACTGAGGCCTCAACTGTTTATCATTTACATAGATGATCTGAAAAAGGGGGCTGAGTGTAGGGTAATGAAATTTGCTGATGACACAAAGGTGAGTGGAAAAGCAAATTGCGTGGAAGGCACGGAAAGTCTGCAGAGAGATCTGGATAGGCTGAGTGGGTGGGCAAGGACTTGGCAGATGGCAGATGCAAATGTGAGGTTATCCACTTTGGTAGAAATAATAGTAGGAAGGATTATTATTTAAAAGGTGAAAAGTTACAGCATGCTACGGGGCACAGGAACTTGAGGGTCCTTATGCACGAATCGCAAAAACCCAGTCTGCAGGTGCAGCAGGTGATCAAGAAGGCAAATGGAATGTTGGCCTTTATAGCTAGGGGGATAGAATATAAAAGCAGGGAGATCTTGCTGCAACTGTACTGGTGAGGCCGCAACTGGAGTACAGTGTGCAGTTTTGGTCGCCGCATTTGCAAAAGGATATATTGGCCTTGGAGGGAGTGCAGGGAAGGTTCACTAGGCTGATACCGGAGATGAGAGAGTTAGCCTATCAGGAGAGATTGAATAGACTGGGTCTGTACTCGTTGGAGTGTAGAAGGCTGAGGGGGGATTCTTATGGAGACATATAAAATAATGAAGGGGATAGCTAGGGTAGAGGTTGAGAGCTTCTTCCTGCTTAGAAAGGATAGCAAGACAAGAGGGCACAGCCTCAAAATAAGGTGGGGGGATGGGGGCAGTTTAGATCGGAGTTGGGTCTTCCAGTCCCAATGATATGACAATGGTTTTGTATGCCACTGTTTTTAGCCACTTACTCAAAGGGTAGTGAATCGCTGGAATTCTCTGCCCTTTGAAGTGGTGAAAGCTTCCTCGCTGAATATATTTAAGTCACGGATAGATAGGTTTCTGATAGGCAAGAGAATTAAGAGTTATCAGGAGAAAATGGGAAAGTGGATCTGTCCACTTCAGATCAGCTATGATCTTATTGAATGGCAGGCTCAAAAGCCTAGATGGCTCATTCCTGCTCCTCTGTTCTTATTGGAAGCTAAGGAAAGCTGGCATTCATGGGCCAACAACTCAAACTAATCTGACCCACTAAACTGTTCATCTTAAAAGTTGAGGGCAATCACAAATTAACAAAAAATATTAAAGCAAATTAACTGCATCATTTAAACTTTTGTTCAAACTGCTTTCGCCTGTTATCTTTCTTAGTTACTCAAATCAGTACATGTTTAATAGGAAATAACATTTATAACATTATTAACTAGAGGAAAATGGTACAATGCTCAACAAAATCAATAAACTCATTTAGTCAGTCCGTCCTTTCACTCAAAATGCGTGTGCTAACGATCTGCTGACACGAAAGGACAAAAGTCAGCAAGAAAACAATAAATCTGCAGAGAGAAAAATTTATAATGATGTAAGCATCTGAGGGAAGAGTTTTGGTAGAAAGGAGAGAGAGAAATACTTTGCACATTAAGCAGATATTGCGGATTAACTGTGGGAGTCAAAGTGTTAGTGCAAAACTAACGGGAGGAATTTTCCAGCCACCCCGACACCTCTGCACATGGCATGTTTTCCAGGGGCAGAGATGACCCACCATTGGCTAAATCTTCCAGTCCCAATGGTATGACAATGGGTTTTGCACGCCACTGTCATTAGCCACTTACTATATGCTTTATACACCTTTGACTGCATAGCAAAATTCCCTCCAAATCGATTTACAAGCTTGCTGATGACATCTCCATTATGGATCATGTCAAACAATGATATGGCAGAGTGCAGGAAAGAGGGAAAATCTGGTAAACTGGTGCAAAGACATTAATCTCTCCCTCAATAAAATAAAGGAGATAGTCATAAGAACTAGGAGCAGGAATAGACTAATTGGCCCCTCGAGCCTGCTCTGCCATTCAATAAGATCATGGCAGTGCAGGGTAATGGGCAGATTAGGCGTGGCACAGTGGCATAGTTGTTAGCACTGCTGCCTCACAGCGCCAGGAATCTGGATTCAATTCCAGCCTCAGGTCACTGTCTGTGTGGGTTTTCTCTGGGTGCTCCGGTTTCCTCCCACAGTCAAAAGATATGCGGATTAGGTGGATTGGCCATGCTAAATTACTCCTTAGTGTCAGGAGGATTAGTGAGTTAATGCATGGGGTTATGGGAACAGGACCTGGGTGGGATTGTGGTTGGTGCAGACTCAATGGGCCGAATGGCTTCCTTCTGCACTGTAGAGATTCTATGGTTGATCTTTTCATGGACTCAGCTCTACTTACCCACCCACTCACCATAACCTTTAATTCCTTTACTTCAAAAATATATTTATCCTTGCCTTAAAAATATTCAATGAGGTAGCCTCAACTGCTTCACTGGGCAGAGAATTCCACAGATTCCCAACCCTTTAGGTGAAGAAGTTCCTTCTCAACTCAGTTCTAAATTTGTTCCCCCTTATTTTAAAGCTATGCCCCCTAGTTCGAGTTTCAACTGCCAATGGAAATAACTTCCTTGCTTTTATCTTACCTATTTCCTTCATAATCTTATATGTTTCTATAAGATCTCCCCTCATTCTTCTAAGTTCCAATGAATATTGTCCCAGTCTACTCAGCCTCTCTTCATAAGCCAACCCTCTGAATTCCAGAATCAACATAGTGAATCTCCTCTGCACCCCCTTCAGTGCCAGTACATCCTTTCTCAAGTAAGGGGACCTCCCACATCTGGCCAGTTCTGACCCACAACAGAGATGTCATCAACTTCAGAAGCATAGTAAAGGGTACGCCCCTCTCTACGTCAGTGGCGATGAAGTAGAAATGGTCAAGAGCTTCAAGTTCTTTCCCTACGAATAGTATGCTTTGTCTGTATAGTGCACAAGAAACAATATTTTTCATTGTACACTAAGACATGTGACAATAAATCAAATCAAATCAAACCACACACCCTCTTCATCCAGGGAATGCGCCGTGGGAATGTCATCGTCGGCAAGATCATAAGATCCCATTTTCGAGATAATATCAACCAACATCTAAATCTTAAGCAACTGAACGAGAAGCTTCAGGGAAGGAAAAACGAAATGTTACAAAAATCTTAAAGTATTTTTAGAATGGTAGATTTTGTATAATAGGTATGACATCTGGTGCCTGAATCTCTCAATATCAGTGATGTGTGATATTTTTCATCGAATGATCATCAATTTGCTGGGAGGCATTTACTGCACACCTCCTAGCGGCATGTTTTGTGGCCGACTGTTGGGACCTGGATTTGAAGCTGGGTCCCTGGTGCTGTGAGGCATTAGTGCTAACCACTGCGACACCAAGCTGACCACTGTGTTGTTTTGCGCCCTCTGCTGCTGGGTTCCTGTGGTAGTCATGATGTAGAGATGTCGGCGTTGGACTGGGGTAAACTCAGTAAAGTTTTGCAACACCAATTTTAAATCCAACCAATTTATTTGATAGTAAATCCGTGAGCTTTCGACACTATGTTGTGCCTTCGTCAGGCAAATGCAGTGTTGCCTGACGAAGGCACAACATAGTGTCGAAAGCTCGCGGATTTACTATCAAATAAATTGGTTGGATTTAAAATTGGTGTTGCAAAACTTTACTGGGTTCCTGTGGGGCATGGGGTCAGTTGCTGGGGCCAGAAGAAAGAGTTGGTAAAAGTTTCAGCCCGTGCCTTCGCTGTGTGGTCTGACCACAAAGGCTGTAGAGTCTGGCAGAGTTTACCCCAGTCCAACGCCGGCATCTCTACATCCTGACCGCAAAGGCTGGTGTTTATATCATAACCTTTAAGATAGTAGAAAGATCATGGTATCCAGAATGGCCACGCTAATGTGGGAGCACAAAAAAAATTGAAATGAAAGAGAAATGTCAATTGAGAAGTGACTAATCACCGACAAAAATGTCCGGTGCTGAATTTTATCTGAAACTTGCCTGAAATCACAAGGTGGCTGGATAAATATGGATAATGAAGGTCATTTGTCCCATCTGAGCTCATTCATCAACAAAATCAATTAATCCTTTCAACTGCCCAGCTTCTTATTTTAAGTGTTAATCGCTTTTTTATGTCATGAAATTCTTGCCACGCGTTCCAAATTTGCCTTTTACCAGAATGAACTCATTCCTTTTCGTCCTTTGTTCGTGATTAACCTTGAAGGTGTGATTTGGATTTCTGTGCAACATAAAATATCTTCCAAACCTCGACAAGGCCTCTCTCATCAGACCCTCGGTTTCACTAGTTTTCCTCAGTATCTGATATTAGGGATCGGTTTCTGGGTGGTTTTCCCCTATTCCCAGATCATCTCCACGAGACAAATGTTTCTTTTGTGCTTGGCTGGTCATTTCTGAACACGATACTGTACAACCCAAGCTAAAGAATAACTAAAAGCCCTGCGCACTTTCAGCATGATAGCCTCTGGTTTATCCTCCACTGATCAAGCAATGTTATATTAGCTGGAATGCATCCATCCACTGATCCAATTATTCTCCCTTGAACTTCAGTAGATTTCTGAGACTTTAGGGTAAATTTGATGTTTTTGCAGTGGAACTGCTTCTGAAGGAGATATGAAGGAAAAAATTGACACTGCATTGTTGTGGATCTCTTCTTGTCCCTCACTCCTTTCAAAAACACATCCGTAATCAAGACAGGCAAACTTAACCTTGTAGTCAATGGATTATAAAATCACATAAATGACACACTCAGGTGTTTATTGAACATGCATTTTGTTTGACTTCCCACCAAAGTGTGGCACCTGCCAAACAGGTTTTTGGGAATTTCATAGTAACTTCATTGCAGTCTTAATGTGAACCTTACTTGTGACTAATAAACATACTTTAACACAGCTGGATTGGGCGGCATGTGCACAACACTGCTACCTCAAAGCGCCGAGGACTCAGGTTCAATTCCAGCCTTGGGTCACTGTCTGTGTGGAGTCTGCACATTCTCCTCGTGTCTGCGTGGGTTTTCTCCGGATGCTCGAGTTTCCTCCCGCACTCCAAAGATGTATAGGTTAAGTTGATTGGCCATGCTAAATTGTCCCTTAGCGTCATGGGGGATTAGCAGGCTAAATAGGTTGAGGGAAATAGGACCTGGGTGGAATTATTGTCAGTGTAGACTCAACAGGCCAAATGCTTACTTCTGCAATGCTGGGATTCCAGGATAAACCTCTCCACACTCTGTACCATGAACATATATTACAAACAACAGAACTTTCACTATTGTAATGGTGTGGTGCTTACTCAATTCCTCACACAAAAGACCTATCCTAACCATGTTTCATTGAGAAATGGAATTATTAAATCACTTATGTGGCTTTCTTTCATGACGAACTGGATTGAGTTGAGTCTCAAGTTGTTTAAACTGGGAAAAACATTATCATCCCATCAGTCAAGACTGGCGTTGTAAAAAAATGCGGAAAACACTTTGCTTTTCTCTTCAGGTCTTACGACACTCTGCTGGCAAAAATCAATGTGTATTTCACATCTTAATACAAGGGACACGGAGCCACGGCACACTGATAAAGCCTTGGTTCTCAGAGATTGCCATCTTTAAAGTGTACCCCAAACATATCCTAAGTAACCTCCCCCCATGGAGGTCACAGGAGCTCCCCTTTGACCCCCAATGGGAGTCAGTACTTTGCTATTATCAACCCTCCTCAATCATCAACCACTTCCTTCCCCACCTCCGATCATCGGCCCCTTTCCCCTCCGTTGCAACACCCTACCCCTATCCCAACCCAATTGCCATCCCCAGTTTCACTGTCAGCTCTAAGCCACCACTGCCCCTAAATAAATCCTTCCCTACCCCCTCCCTCTATGAGGCTCCATTAGGGCCCACTCCTTGGCACAGGTTGGCACTGCCAAATTGACATTGTCAAGTTAACATGGTGCCAAGCTGTGCCAAGGGGCAGTGCCAAGGAGCATTGTTTGGCTACTGTCTGGTAATGTCTCTCTCTCTGGGGGAACTCTACTTACCTTAAGCCCCTCCATTCCCCCAAATAGAGCCCCCCAAGCTAAGTTCATATTGGATCAGTATCCATATCAGGCCAGGGGGAAGGTCAATGTCTGGTGAGATGCAGGTGAATAACATTTAAATACATTCAAATTCACATTTGCAGAAGGGTGAGAAAGGTCCGAAATCACATTCACGTTGGCAAGAAATGCAACATCGAAAACTTGGGCACCCACCAACATTCACAAGGATGGCAAACAGGAACTCAAGTTCACCCCCTATGAATAAACAAGCATCAATTCATCAAAACAGAAGCAAAATACTACAATTGTTAGGGGAGATAATAGCTAAGTGGTACTATCACTGGGCTATTAATCCAGAAACTGGGAACCTGAGTTTGAATCCCACCATGGCAGATATTTTTTATTGAATTCAAAGTCATCTGGAATTAAGAATCTACTGATGACTACAAAACCATTGCTGATTGTCAAAAAAACCCACCTGCTCCTTTTAGTGAAGGAAATCTGCCATCCTTACCTGGTCTGGCCTACATGTGACTCCAGAGCCACAGCAAGGTGGTTGACTCTCAACTGCCCTCAGGCAACGAGGGATGGGCAATAAATGCTGGCCCAGTTAGCAAAGGCTACATCCCACAAATGAATAAAATAAAATCGTTGGGTGTCTGAAATGAAAACGCTGGATATTTTGAACACATTAGGCAGAATCATCGTTTTAAAGATCTACTGACACACTCCTAATGTTCCCAATATTAGTCTTCTGAAACCAATAACAATGTATGTTTTGATGTCTCACCCCATGATAGAATCATAGAATCCCTACAGTACAGCAGGATCCGTTTGGCCATTGAGTCTGTACTGACCACAATCCCACTCAGGCCCTATTACTGCAACCACACCCATTTATCTTGCTAATCCCCCTGACGCTAAGGGGCAATTTAGTATGGCTAATCAATCTAACGCACACATTTTTGGACTGTGGGAAGAAACTAGAGCATCCGGAGGAAACCCACGCAAACATGTGGAGTATGCTGCGCAGATAATGACCTGAGCCTGGATTTGAATCTAGATCCCTGGCGCTGTGAGGCAGCATTGCTAACCATTGTGCCACCATGCAATAAATCCCTTTCCCTGATATTGAATTACTCAATGGTTCACAATCCTTTACTTTGTTAGGAAATAACTGAAAAAATGAAGGCAAATTACTGCGGAAGCTGGAATCTGAAACAAGGACGAAAAACGCTGGAAAATCTGGTCTGACAGCATCTGTGGAGGGAGAATAGAGCCAATGTTTCAGGTCTGGATGACCCCTCATCAGAGCTCAAACTGTATCAAATAACTATTTTCCCTAACATGATAATTGTTTTCATTTATTAAGTAATTCAATTTACTTTGAAAATAATTCAGAGGCTATGGGAACAAACCCATCAAATTTTATAAAGATTTAACGTTGGTAGTTTTATGTCAAGGAAGTCCAATTTAAAATAGTCAGCTGCTTTGTACATTGTCAACTCAGAAATAAGTGACCAAAGGGTCACTTATTTGGCCCATTGAGTCTGTCACTTAACGGTCTAAGGGTCACTTAGAGGGTGATTTAGCTAATTGGATTAGGAATTGGCTGGCAGATAGAAGACAGAGGGTGGTGGTTGATGGGAGATATTCATCGTGGAGTTCGGTTACAAGTGGTGTACCTCAGGGATCTGTTTTGGGGCCCCTGCTGTTTGTAATTTTTATAAATGATCTGGATGAGGGTATTGAAGGATGGATTAGTAAATTTGCAGATGACACCAAAGTCGGTGGAGTGGTAGATAGTGAAGAGGGGTGTTATAGTTTGCAGAGGGACTTGGACAAGTTGCAGAGCTGGGCCGAGAGGTGGCAAATGGAGTTTAATGTGGAAAAGTGTGAGGTAATGCACTATGGCAGGAATAATAAATGTGTAGAGTATAGGGCTAATGGTAGGATTCTTAGTAGTCTTGATGAACAGAGGGATCTTGGTGTGTATGTGCATAGATCCCTGAAAGTAGGCAGTCAAGTCGATAAGGTTGTTAAGAAGGCATATGGAGTCTTAGCTTTTATTGGTAGGGGGATTGAATTTCGGAGCCGCAACGTCATGTTGCAACTGTACAAAACTCTAGTGCGGCCGCACTTGGAGTATTGTGTGCAGTTCTGGTCCCCACATTATAAGAAAGATGTGGAGGCATTGGAGAGGGTACAGAGGAGGTTTACCAGGATGTTGCCTGGTATGGAGGGCAGGTCCTATGAAGAGAGGTTGAAGGATTTGAGGTTGTTTTCGTTAGAAAGGAGGCGGCTAAGAGGGGATCTTATTGAAGCATATAAGATGATTAGAGGTTTAGATAGGGTGGACAGTGATAGCCTTTTTCCTAGGATGGAGAAAGCTAGCACGAGGGGACACAGCTTTAAATTAAGGGGTGATAGTTATAGGACGGATATCAGAGGTAGGTTCTTTACCCAGAGGGTGGTTAGGGAGTGGAATGCCCTGCCTGCGGCAGTTGTAGATGCGCCAAGTTTGGTGGCGTTTAAGAGGTTAGTTGATAAGTTTATGGAAGAGAAGGGAATGGTTTCGTTTGGAGGGTCATTGCTTCTTTTTTTCATAATTGGTCGGTGCAACATCGAAGGCCGAAGGGCCTGTTCTGCGCTGTAATGTTCTATGTTCTAAAGGAGAAACTGCTGGAAAATCTCAACAGGGCTGGCAGCATTGGTAAGGAGAGAAAAGAGCTAATGTTTCGAGCCCAGATGACCCTTTGTCAAAGCTAAAAGGCATAGAAAGTGGGAGATATTTATACTGTAGGAGCAGGGAATGAAAGATGAGTCATAGGTCATAGCCTCAAAAACAAGGGGAGAGTCTAAGAGGTGCTAATGGCAGGTAGTCCACAGAGAGAATAAAGGGTGTGAATGGCCAAACAGTAGAAAAGTGAAATCAGAGAGTAAGAAATGACAGACTAAGATGTGGGGGGAGGGGAGATGGGTGGGAGAGAGTTAAAATTGAGAAAAGTGGTGGGGGGGGGGGAGGAGGGAAGCAAAGGGGGAGAGAAAAGGGAGGAGAAGTGATGGGGAAAGAAAACTAATAAAATTAGTGACTGTGTCTTAGTAATCAGCTCTGCTTTTTCCACTGTCATGTAGGAGCTATCAGCCAATAAAGCATTTGGGAAATGCCATGAATCCAGCACTTTCTCCGGGGTGAAAACTATAACATAAGCTCTTATCAATATGCTGCACATTACCCTATTTAAATCACACTGACTCGCATGCTTGCCGTCTCACCTTAAAAATTAAATCCTTCTTCCCGTAGCGTAGCTCCTTAAGCTGTGACTGGATTCTTCTGGACTGTAGAAGTGAGATAAGAAGGGATGGAAAATATCAACTCTCATTTAAATGCCCGAAAATACTTTTCGCCCGTTCAAGCGTGCTCGCCGAGTCATGACGAATTAAACGTACCTCCTCCGCGTGAATGCCACACTGCTTGTTTCCCGACAGAAGTTTGTTTTTCAGACTTTTATTCTGTGTGAGAGAATTATTTAAAATGCCTTGAATTACTTGAATGAGCAAGTAGAATAAATATTTCACCATCCCTGATGCATGGCTTACACCCTGTGTCACGTATTTTGTAATTGAAGTGTCTGGACTTTTCATTAAAATGCTCTTTAAAGTTTCTAAGATATGTCAAAGAAAGTTTACAGCATGGAAACAGGCCCTTCAGCCCAACTTGTCCATGCCACCCTTTTTTTTAAATCCCTAAGCTAGCCCCAGTTGCCCACATTTGGCTCACGCCCCTCTATACCCATCTTATCCATGTAACTGTCTAAACTCTTTTTAAAAGACAAATCGTTCCTGTCTCTCCTCTGCCTCTGGCAGTTTGTTCCAGACATTCACCACCCTCTGTGTGAAAAAAATGCCCCTCTGGGCCCTTTTGTATCTCTCCTCTCTCACCTCAAATAAAGGACAGTACAGCACAGGAACAGGCCCTTCAGCCGTCCAAGCCTCTGCCGATCACGTTTAGACCAACTGCTTATATTCCTCTATTCTCTATTTGTTCATGTGTCTATCCAGGTAAGTCTTAAATGTCACTAACTTATCTGCTGCAACCACCCCACTTGACAATGCATTCCAGGCTCCCATCACCTTTCCCCGTATATCTCCACTGAACCTTTTCCCCCCTTATCTTGATCTTGTGCCCCCTTGTAATTGTCATTTCTGTCCCCGGAAAAAGCTTCCAACTGTTCCCCCTATCCATACTTCTCATAATTTTGTAAACTTCTATCAGGTTGCCCCTCAGCCTCCATCTTTCCAGGGAGAACAATCCCAGTTTATTCGAATCTCTCCTCAAAGCTAATACCCTCCAAATCAGTCAACCTCTTGGTAAATCTTTTCTGCGCTGTCTCCAAATAGTGATAGTGATAGTGTGGTGACCAGAATTGGGTGCAATATTCCAATTCCCTCTAGTTTTAGACTCCCTCCCCATCCCCGTCGTGAAGGGGAAGGGGCAATATTCATGCGATATTTGCTTGGGCCTAGTTCCTCGCCAGGACACAAGTCCGAATGTTTTGCACCCCGTGTCCACTCGCTGCAGTGTTTCTGCATTTTTGTTTTAAATTTCTGCTGGAAAAGGTTATGTTTTATTAGTCTGATTACTTGCAGGAGGCCGCCGTCAAAACTCATCTTCTTTAAGTATTTCTAAATCCGCCATACTTAAGCAGACCAGCAATTCAGGACGGTTCAATTTGGAATGATTTTTCTACAGAACTATCAGTGAGCAAAGCTCAGCTTTTCAATTCCATGGATTGTAACACTGCTGAAAATTTATACTGCTGAGGGAAAAGAATAACCTATTCTGAATTGCCTTAAGCAGGGCTTTGAGCAGGAGATCCGTATGACAGAGAGAGAAGTCCATACTGAATGATTTTAATTCAATTGATTTTTTTTTTAACAATGCTTAGTCTCTTTTTTCCAATTCCTGACTTGAGCTGGCTCCTTCCAGTCTGAATTCAGTTGAGAGGCATTGAAGCATTGTACAGGCACTCAAAGTCACTTGCTCTGATATTCTGCACGTTCTTCTTGTGCATAACCATAGTGCTGTTTTGCATGTCTGCTGATGACAATATCGCTATGGTAACAAAAGGCATTATTCTAGAAGAAATACCTTGTTGATTCATCATTCATTGCGGCAACTAATGTATCTGGGAGATGAAGTTCCTTTACGACAGCATGACAGGTTTTGTGCGATATTTGCTTGAGCCTGGGCTTCTCACCAGGGTACTAATCCTCATGTTTTCCACCAAATGCACACCACCGCCCACTCTCCTCCACACTCCCCAGGCCATGAGTATTTGTGAAACTGTGTAGCTCAGGTTTCAAATACATGCTTTCAAACAGTAACTATCAAACCTTTGTTCACATATAGCAAGGCAACCAAAGCTGAACACAATACTGAGGCCGCACCTGGAATAATGTCCTGTGCAACATAAACTCCGAACTTCCGAACTCAATGCCCTGACTGAAGGTCAGCGTGCCAAAAGTCTTCTTCACCTTTGACTCCACTTTAGAGAACTGTGCTCCAGAACTCCAATGTTTCTATGTTCCACGATACTGCGTAGGGATCATCCATTCACTGTGAAAGTCCTACCTTGATTTTATTTTCCAAAATGCAACACCTCACACTTCTCTGTATTGAACTCCATTTGCTATTTCATGGCCCACTTCCCCGAGTGATACCACAGAATTCAATTTCATTGATGATCGACAGATAGCCCAATTTCATGGCCAGAAGAAACTAACAGCTAAGTAAATACAAAATATAATTTGGGTTTAAACGATGAGAAGACAAATGGAGTGTAAAACAATGCCAATGTACTAAAAATGATTAAGTACAGGAGGAATGATGTGGGTAAACACATTAGCGTAAATATTGATATTATTCATAAGCCCAGATATTTTTAGTCTTGTCAAAATTTTAAAAAACTACTTGTCTGATGTTTAGTTCTGAAACTGAGACAAGATAGTTCTCAAATAGAAATTTATCTGGAATTCTAAACAATTGCTTTAAATCTGCTTAATTATAAAATAATTTACCAGAACATGAAGTGAACCTTAAAAAAGTAGCAACAAAGTTACCCATGTAACTGTCTAAATGCTTTTTAAAAGACAAATCTGTAAAGCTTTAAAATGTTATTTATTAGCATCACAAGTAAGCCTACCTTAACACTGCAAGAAAGTTACTGTGAAAATCCCCTATTTGCCACATTCCGGCACCTGTTCGGGTACACTAAGGGAGAATTTAGCATGGCCAATGCATTACAACCAGCACATCTTTCGGACTGTGACACAGGGAGAGCATGCAGACTCCTTGCAGACAGTGACCGAAGCCAGGAATCGAACCCAGGTCCCTGACACTATGAGATAGTAGTGCTAACCGCTGTGCCACCATACCGCCCTTAGAAGGGGCTTTCACTCTCATCTGGACACAAAACAGTTCAATCAAAATCATTTTTTATTGACTCTGTCGGGGAGAATTTTCTGAATGTGTGCTTTCAACTTGGAGCTTTTCTCACTGGGAATGTTTATCAGGAATTTAGGTATGTGCTCTGCATGGTTTACCTTCCTTTAAAGAACAGATTACAGCAATTTATGATGAATCTTATGATATTCCTGGTGGAAGGATGCATTTTGTTCAAGCGATGTGCAACCTCGCATCTCTAATTCCAATTGCGCTCCAGGATCTCCCAGTGTGCAGTTAAACAGGTGGGCAAGATCTCACACATTTTATATATAATCATCAGGCTGTCATTTCCAATCAAGCAGAGTTCCTTCAGTGGTGCGATGGACAGTCAGCCTGGATCACTCAACTGGTTTAAAAAAATCAGGTAATGGAAGTTTACAACATGGGAACAGGCCCTTCGGCCC
Source organism: Sphyrna mokarran (assembly GCA_024679065.1). NCBI lineage: Eukaryota > Metazoa > Chordata > Chondrichthyes > Carcharhiniformes > Carcharhinidae > Sphyrna > Sphyrna mokarran. The sequence continues at coordinate 114,867,177 of JAGIQG010000008.1, read as the reverse complement.
AATTTATCTGCCTATTTTAATCACTAAGCTGGTCCTAATTGCCTTCATTTGACCCATATCCTTCTATACCCATTTTACCCATGTAACTGTCTAAATGCTTTTTAAAAGACAAATTTGTACCCACCTCTACTACCGCCATCACTGGCAGCTCATTCCAGCCCTCCACTACCATCTGAGTGAAAACAATTGCCCTCCTTTTTGTATCTCTCCCCTCTCACCTTAAAAGGTAGACTCTCTCCCATTGGGAAAAAATAATACCTCTGCCCCTCATTCTTTTATAGAGTTCTATAAGATCACTCCTAAGTCTCCTAGTCTCCAGAGAAAAAAGTCCCAGTCTATCCAGCCTCTCCTTAAAACTGAAACCGTTAAGTCCCGATAGCATCTGAGTAAATCTTTTCTGCACCCTTTCATGTTTATTAATATTCTTTTATAATAGGATTTCCAGAATTGTACACAATATTCCAAGTGTAGCTTTACTAACGTTTTGTACAACTTCAACAAGACATCCCAACTCCTGCATTTAATGTTCTGACCAAGCATACTGAATGCTTCCTTCACCACCCTGTCCATTTGTAACTCCACTTATAAGGAGCTATGGACCTGTACCCATAGATCTCTTTGTTCTATAACTTTCCCCAATGTTCTATCATTAACTGAGTAGGTCCTGACCTGATTTGATCTACCAAAATGCATCACCTGACATTTACCTAAATTAAACTTCATCTGCTATTCATTAGCCCGCTGACCCATTTGATAAAGATTCCATTGCAATCCTAGATAACCTTCTTCACTATCCACTTATTAACCATAGTTATAGAGAAACCTCTATAAGGTCACCCCTCAGCCTCCTACACTCCAGAGAAAGAAATCTCAGTCTATTCAACCTCACCTTATAACTTGATCTATCAAGTCCTACTAGCATCCTAGTAAATCTTTTCTGCACTATTTCTATTTTAATAATAATATCCTTTCTGTAATAATGTGACCAGAATTGCACACAGTATTCCAAGTGTGGCCTTAGTAATATCTTGTACAACTTCAACATGATGTTCCAACTTCTACATTCAATAAAATTAAATACTTCTGTATTCATTAAAAAATGTCTGAAATTAAGAATTTATTGATGACTATGAAACTATTGTTGATTGCTGGAAAAATCCACCTCGTTCACTAATGTATTTTAGGGAAGGAAATTTGCCATCCTTTGTAGTCTGGCCTACATGTGACTCCAGAGCCACAGCAATGTGGTTGACTCCCAACTACCCCCCAGAACTGGCTTAGCAATTTGCTCATTTCAAGGGCTATTAGGAATGAGCAATAAATACTGGCCAGCTAATGACGCACATGTCTCAGGAATGAATTAAAAACTCACTCCACCACTGGCACTCACGGCAGTAGTGTGTGCAAGATGCACTGCAAAACCTCCTAAAGCTCCTTCGACAACATCTTCCAAATGTGTGAACCTTTTCACCTGGAAGGGGACGGGAAGCAGATGTATGGGAGCAATTTCTTCCCTAAGTCCGTCAAAATCCTGACTTGGAAATAGATTGTTGTTCCTTTAATGTCACTGGGTCAAAATCCTGGTACTTCATTTTTAACAGTGGGTCTACCTGCATCACATGGACTGAAGTGTTTCAAGAAGATGATGAACCACTGCCTTCTCAAGGGCAATCAAGGATGAGTTAAAACAAATGTTGGCTGTGCCAATGACGCCTATTCCTCAGGAATGAATAGAAAGAATGTGGAGGGTTTTCTATCTCGCCATTTGCTTCAGATCTCTTTATCTCCTGCAACAGGAATTGTTACGGCAAGTTAAGTAGACTTACTGTGAGATGTAATCCTGATGAATTAGTCCTGTTCAGGTGGCTGGTGGCCATCTGGCCCACGATCGGTTTGGTATTAAAGAGCTGCTCAAGTGTTGATTCGCAGAAGAATATTCGGAGCATTTTTGATTAGATCATACATCTGTGTTTGATCATTTATTTAATGCAGCAATAAAGCATGGAGGGCAGCAGCTTAACATTTTGCCAAAAACACACCCTGCAGCACCAATAAATATCCTGAAATTTTCATGAGAGGTAATAATTATTCAGTCTTTAGATATGGTTGCCAACAAGAATATTGTTACATATTCTAAACACATTCCAGAAAATTTATTTTTTAAGTTCTGACATTCAACCTTTCCAAAATGGGTCATTAACACCAAGTACAGAAGTAATTAATATAAAAGTACAGATGACTGTATATGGAAATTACAAATTACTCAAAGCATCAGTTTATATACTTACTGTAATAGGCAAGTTAAAATCTAAAGTGATGGACCCTCCCTCAAGGGGATTCGTTCAAATGAATTTCTGAGTCTATATAAATTCATTGGAAGTTGGCAGAGTGAAGAGGAAGGCAGTGGGGTGTTGGAATCTGCTGATGATAGCTGATGCATGCATCAGTAAGGTAAGTGGACACAAATCCATGGCAATAATCATTGACTGAAGGGAAAATTAATTAGGAAAAAAAGGTCAGGAAACGGAAGCATAGTGGTAAAGTTACTGGGTTAGTTTTCAGACGTCTTGCCTAATGATCAGGTGACACAAGTTCAAAACCCCCTCAATGATACCTGGGGAATTTCAATTCAGTTCAGTATAAGGCTATTTTCATACTAATGGTGACCATGGAATTACTGGATTTGCATCTGGTTCACTCAGGCTCTTTCAGGAAGGAAATCTGTCACTCTTGCCTCATCTAGTCTACATGTGTCAACAGCAATGTGGCTGACTCTTAACAGTTCACTTAAAAGGTGCAGAAAACAAACTCCTCAGTTAAGGGTGATTAGAAATGGACATTAGGGGCAGGAGTTTATGACCTAGCTCACCCCAAAACCGTAAAATCCCACCCAAGGTCAATGTAAGTTTCCATGGTCTGCCCCTTGCCTGCTCTGATTCTGTGGTGGGCGGGACAGTAAAATTCCAGCCAAAATGCACACAAGCAAGACATAACTACAACCTTCTGGACTGAACATTGAGTTCAACAACTTCAAAGCGTGAATTCTCCCATCCAGCTCTACTCCATCTCCATTTATTTCACTTCATATTTTCTATTCATCCAACTTCATAAATTTATATTCTTATTTTTATTTTTTCACTTCTAAAATTTTCCTTTTTTTGTTTTCCAGCCAATTGCCTCCACCCCACTGGGGTCAAGTGCCACATTTCTATACTCTGTTTATTACTTTTATTGTGCTATTTACACATTCCGATCTCTTAATGCATGCCCTTAGCAATACTCTTGCCTTTATCATCAACATTTATATTCCCTCTTTCTTTTTGTGCATGCTTTTCCTATCAATTACAACACCACAAAACCCTCCCTCATCCTCATAGTATTAATCTTGTCCAATTTTCCTTGTCTTCAACGCTGACGAAGGATTTATTCTCTCCCCACAGATGCTGCCAGATCTGCTGAGATTTTCCAGCATTTTCTGTTTTTGTTTCCTATTCCAGCATCCGCAGTATTTTGCTTTTATTTAAGGTGTAAATGCTGATGGATTAAAGACTTTCACATAATCTAATTGAAAGGTTTGCCTATTCGCAGAACTAGAAATGAACTGCTGATTTGTAGATTATGGTTCTATAAATGGAGACAAATGTACAGGCTGAAGTATGCATCAATGTCTTCAAACCTGGGCTCCTGCTCATAGATAAGAAGCAAAATGCTGCAGCTGATGGATGTCTGAAACCAAAACAGCAGACGCTTGAAATGTTACATCAGTCGAAAGATCTGGAGAAAACAGACATGGCATTCTATTTATTTATTTATTAGTGTCACAAGTAGGCTTACATTAACACTGTAATGAAGTTACTGTGAAAATCCCCTAGTTGCCATACTCCAGTACCTGTTTGGATACACTGAGGGAGAATTTAGCATGGCCAATATACCTGACCAGCACATCTTTCGGACTGTGGGAGGAAACCGGAGGAAACCTATCCAGACACGGAGAGAATTGGGCGAACTTGCAGTCTCTGCATGGACAATGACCCAAGCTGGGAATTGAACCCAGGTCCCTGGTGCTGTGAGGCAGCAGTGCTAACCACTGTGCCACTGTGCTGCCCCTGTTGTCCGTAGTCTTCCTTCAGCTGGGTTGAAAGGGAAAGCCCAAAACATCTCATCTGTTCTCTCCTCTGATGCTGCCTGATCTGATCTGAGCTGAGAGAAAGTGAATTATCTTTACTGTCAGGTAAATAATGTGAAAAACCACCGTATTGAAAATGCATGACCATTGCAATATTTGAGTTGGGAGTGAATCTGGTCAATTAAGTCAGTGGTTAGAAAAAATTGGGACACATGAGCTTGAAAGGAGATGAATGATGGGGGATCTGAAGGTAGCATGTAAAGTAGAAAAGAGTTTTCCTGAATAACATCGCAAGTTAAATTATGACTTGCAGGAAGATGGAGGTGAGGTAGAAAGTGCTGAAAGATGAGCTCAGGGCTGTTGACAGGAATTACTTCTTCACACAAAATATGAGTTTTCCCTTGAAGAGTTTTATAAGTTAAGGGTAGTGAAAACAAAAGCTTGTGAAGTCCTTCAAATTGCAGCAAGATTTGGTAATTTGGCAGAATTGGCTCCGATGGATGATTGGCTGGACGATTCTCCTCACCTTTAGTCATTTGTGTATCTATTGTGATTCTCCCTGGATCATTCCTGGTAAACCTGGGTCAATAAAAGCCTAATACAAAAGTGATGTGGTACAGCCTCAGAGTTCCAACACTGACATCTTATCATAGAACCACCAAAGAATTATTTTTCCCCTTTATTATTTCATGGGATTGGCTGGCAAGAACAGCTTTTGTACCCGATCCCTAATTTCCTTTGGACTGAGTGGCCTACTAGGCTATTTCAGAGAGACAGTTAAGGGTCAGCTACATTGCTGTGGATCTGGAGTCACATCTATGTGTTGTCCCCCCTGTAAGGAGCAAAGACCAAAGAAAAGTATAGCACAGGAACAGGCCCTTCGGCCCTCTAAACCTGTGCTAATCATGATGCCCAAACTAAACTAAAAAAACTTCTGCCCTTACTCAGTCCGTATCACTTTATTCCCTACCTCTTGGTTTACCCATCCAGATGTCTCTTAAATGTTACTAATATGCCTGCTTCCACCATCTTCTCTGGCAGTTGGTTCCAAGACACCAACTCTCTGCATGAAAAACTTTTCCCACAGATTTCTCTTAAACCTTCCCCCTCTCACCTTGAACTTGCGCCCCCTTGTATTTGACACTTCTACCTTGGGAGAAAGCTTCTGACTATCCACAATGCCCGTGCCTCTGGACAGAGTTAATTCATGCCAGCTACAGTGATCACCACTATAGAGACAACCTTGATGTTAAATTCCACCAACTCTCACAGATAGATAGAATCTTTGTAGTGCAGAAGGAGACCCAACAAATCTGCACCAACCTTCTCTGAGACAGTATCTTATCCAGGCCTATGGTTTTCTATTGGGAGAAAGGGGAAGCAAAAAAATTCCAGGTGATGCTCTGAGTTTCAGGAATTTAACTGTTCACTCCTCTATTTGCATTTATCTCCTCGATCGGTGACCGCTGCCTGTGTCCAAGCCCAAATTTTATCATGATCTTATGAATTACTTTAATGCGGCAATGTTTGAAAGATAGAACTTCAGCATAGACTTTTGGAATTAGCCTGACTGCATCTCAGCATCAATCTGATGAGCCACAGTGTTAAGATTCTTCTTCACGTATTAGAACATAGAACATTACAGTGCAGAATAGGCCCTTCGGTCTTCGATGTTGCGCCGACCAATTAAAAAAAAGCAATGACCCTCTAACCTAAACCATTCCCTTTTCATCCATAAACTTATCTACTGACCTCTTAAATGCCCCCAAACGTGGCACATCTACAACTGCAGCAGGCAGGGCATTCCATACCCTTACCATCCTCTGGATAAAGAACCTACCTCTGATATCCGTCCTATAACTACCACCCCTTAATTTAAAGCTATGTCCCCTCGTGCTAGCTTTCTCCATCCTAGGAAAAAGGCTATAACTGTCCACCCTATCTAAACCTCTAATCATCTTATATGTTTCAATAAGGTCTCCTCTTAGCCGCCTTCTTTCTAACGAAAACAACCTCAAATCCCTCAGCCTCTCTTCATAAGACCTGCCCTCCATACCAGGCAACATCCTGGTAAACCTCCTCTGTACCCTCTCCAATGCCTCCACATCTTTCTTATAATGTGGGGACCAGAACTGCACACAATACTCCAAGTGCGGCCGCACTAGAGTTTTGTACAGTTGCAACATGACGTTGCGGCTCCGAAATTCAATCCCCCTACCAATAAAAGCTAAGACTCCATATGCCTTCTTAACAACCTTATCGACTTGATTGCCAACTTTCAGGGATCTATGCACATATACACCAAGGTCCCTCTGTTCATCAACACTATTAAGAGTCCTACCATTAGCCCTATACTCTACACATTTGTTATTCCTGCCAAAGTGAATTACCTCACACTTTTCCACATTAAACTCCATTTGCCACCTCTCGGCCCAGCTCTGCAACTTGTCCAAGTCTCTCTGCAAACTATAACACCCCTCTTCACTATCTACCACTCCTCCGACTTTGGTGTCATCCGCAAATTTACTAATCCATCCTTCAATACCCTCATCCAGATCATTTATAAAAATTACAAACAGCAGGGGCCCCAAAACAGATCCCTGAGGTACACCACTTGTAACCGAACTCCATGATGAATAATTTCCATCAACCACCACCCTCTGTCTTTTATCAGCTAGCCAATTCCTAATCCAATTAGCTAAATCACCCTCAATCCCATACATCTGCATTTTCTGCAGAAGCCTTCCATGGGGCACCTTATTGAACGCCTTACTAAAGTCCATATATACCACATCAACTGCCTTACCCCCATCCACCTCTTTGGTCACTTTTTCAAAAAACTCAATAAGGTTAGTAAGGCACGACCTACCCTTCACAAAACCATGCTGACTATCCCCAATCAATTCATTTCTCTCTAAATAACTATAAATCCTATCCCTAATAATTCTTTCCAATACTTTGCCCACAACAGAAGTAAGACTCATTGGTCTATAATTCCCAGGAAAGTCTCTATTCCCCTTCTTGAACAATGGCACCACATTCGCTATCCTCCAGTCTTCCGGCACTATACCTGTAACCAACGACGACCTGAAGATCAGAGCCAGAGGCTCTGCAATCGCCTCTCTTGCCTCCCAGAGAATCCTAGGGGAAATCCCATCCGGCCCAAGAGAGTTATGTATTTTCAAACCCTCAAGAATATCTAGCACCTCCTCCTTATCTACTTCAATACTTTCCAGTTTACAACCCTGTATCCCAGTGTTCTCCACAACTACATTTACGTCTCCCTGCGCGAACACCGAAGAGAAGTATTTGTTCAGTGCCTCTCCAATCTCTTCAGGCTCCACGCATAACTTCCCACTACTGTCTCTGACTGGCCCTAATCTTGCCCTAACCAATCTTCTATTCTTAACATATCTAAAGAAAGCTTTAGGATTCTCCTTGATCCTATCAGCTGAAGTCTTCTCGTGAACTCTTTTAGCTCTTCTCAACTCACTCTTTAGCTCCCTCCTGGCTAATCTATAGCTTTCCAGTGCACTAACTGAGCCTTCAAGCCTCATCCTGACATAAGCCTCCTTTTTCCTTTTAACCATTGAATAGAGCCGATTGCAAGAAACATTTCAGTTCATCAATGCTGTTTCATAGAAGATAATGGAATGTGAAAAGCTGGGGGCAAACTTACCAAAAAATTCTAAGTGCTGAGCGGGCATAGAAATGGGAAAGAATTGCTTTTTTTTTGGGTGAGTTCCCAGACACTGTCTTATGTCTCTTAGAGAGAGAAAAAAAAATCCCAAATTGAGATTCTTGCCAGTAGGTGGAGTGGGCAGAGCTTAATCATGCCAGGAAGCTGGCTGCAGATTGCTAGAGGGTGTTATTGAGCATGCGCACTTGTCTCCCATCTGTTACCCCACTCCCTGGACATTACACCTCCATCCCCTGATGGGTAGCCCCCTCTCCAAACCGATTGCGACCCCTCCCCCTCTGATTGCTGCTCCTGATTTCATATCCCTGGCCGATAGGCACCTCCAATTCCCCTCCAGGCCTTAGCCGACCTCCTGCAAACCGCTCCTCGCACCCCCACCCCTCACTCCTGGCCAATCCCCAATGCAGAGTAGGTTGCCTCTATTCAGCTCTCCATGCCCTGTCATTCCTTCAAGTCTCTTAATTGCCTGGCCCTTCAGGCCCTGCTCCTTGGCACTACCTGATGCCCTGTGGTGCCCAGGATGCACTGCCAGCATACCAGACTCGCAGTGCTGGGGTGCCATTGGGCAGTCCCAGGGTGACAGGCTGGCACTGTCAGGATAACAGGCTGGCACTGCCAGGCTGATATTGTCCATGGGACTCTGCCCGTCCCTGTCCCTAATCACCCGGGGAGCCTCAATGGCCTCCAGTCCCATCTGAATTTTGTCAAATTCCCAGTGCATGATATGGAACTTGCCCCTCATGAAAAGCAAATCATCTTTGCCCTGTCTACATAATGCTTTCTACTTGCATGATGTAAACATGGGAAATATAAATGTATTCAATATTGTAAACCAACTTATTCTGTTCTGACTTTCTCATGCTTGGTTAAATGTAATGTAAGCAAAAATGAGAACAAAACACCTATGGACTGTCTAATTATAACCTATGATGGAATCAGAAACTTATTACATAAACTTCTACTTTCCCTCTGAAGGTATTATTCATGATGTATTTAGCAGATGGTAGAATGCTCCTCTTAGTATTCAGAAGGCACATTTTGCAGAATGTTTTTTTAATTATTTTTTTGGCGTGACAATTACAAGAAAACAGTTGAGTCACTCTATAATGGAAATGCCAGCTATTATCAATCACACTTAACATTATATTTCTAGACACTTCCTTTGCTGTTATTGTGGGTAATTTAAGAACTTGGATCCATATGGTATTGCATTCAAACCCAGTCAATGATGATTTCCTACTCTTGCTAATGGCTGAGTGAAAATAATTGGAATAGCTCAGTTTCAACTCACTTCCCAATGGACACATCTGCTGTCACAGACTGTCTATCATTCAATACTAATTGAACGATTTCACTTAAAAAGTATTGAAGACAAATTCTATGCAAAATTGACTGTTGAGATTCTTCTATTGGTGGGTTTTATGGTGATAGTGCCACATTCTTTTGCCCACTGCCTGAACATTGGTTCTTGGTGATTATTCATTGAAACTTACTGAACACCAAAAGGCCTGGATAGACTGGACGGAAGGAAGATGTTTCCATTAGTTGGAGAGACTATGATCCAAGGGCACAGCCTCAGAATAAAGCGATGACTCTTTAGAACTGAGATGAGGAAGAATTTCTGAGCCAGAGAGTGGTGAATCTGTGGAATTCATTGCCACAAAGGCTGTGGAGACCAGGTCATTGAGTGTATTTAAGACAGAGATAGAGAGGTTCTTGATTGGTAAAGGAATCAAATGTTGTAGGGAAAAGGAGGAAGAATGGGGTCAAGAAACTTATCAGCCATGATAAGTGTTGGAGCAGATATGATGGGCCAAATGGCCTAATTTTTCTCCTATATGTTATGGCCTTTTTCAACAAACCACAGTGAAATGCCATGGATGTTTATTCTGGGTATGTCAATAAGACAATGGCCTATTCTACCTCAGCCCAAACAGAGATTAATCCCTGTGGTGTTAATATTATTCTGATCCATATCCTTTTCCACTTTTCCACTGTCCACTCATGTGAAATCCCAATGAACTCACTTCTATCTGCTTCTGGAAACCAGATTAACCATAAAGAGGCCAGAAAACTTCTGTTAATTGGCTTAGAACCTCTGGGAATGTATTATTATCCAATCTTTGACTGACTGGGATTATTGAAAGGAAAACTTGAATTTTGAAGATCTCAACCATTGATGGATTCTTCATCAATCCCCTCCCAGATGCTTGTCATGCTATGAGCCAACTGGTCTTCCTGGAATTCTGACTTCCATTAAGAAGTCTCACAACACCAGGTTTAAGTCCAACCAGTTTATTCGATAATAATCTTACAAGTTATCTATTACTATCACACAAACTGGTTGGACTTAAATCTGATATTGTGAGACTTGTGTTTATCCCAGTCCATCTCTATATTCTGACTTCCACACAGTGTTTCAAAACTGCATTCATGGAAAACATGCTTGGAATCTTCTGCCTTTTCTCTCAGATGCCTTCATCAAAGAGACACTTCCAAGATTTCAAGCATTCCTTTCAGTATTCTTTTACCTCAGATATTTTCCCCCTGAATGGCAGGCAGTGACAAGTGGGGTACTGCAGGGATCATTACTCGGACCCCAACGGTACATGATATACATATATATATATATATACATGACCAGGATAAAGGAACTAAATGTAACATTTCCAAGTTTGCTGATGACACCAAACTAGGTCAAATTGTGAGTTGTGAGGAGGCTGAAAGGTGATTTTAGACAAGCTGAATGAGGGGGTAGAAGATGGAAGACGCTGTGTAATGTAGCAAAATGTGAAATTATACACTTGATGTGAGAAACAGAAAGATTATTTGAATGTAATATCTTGGGAAATATGGATGTCCGAGGGACCTGGGTATCCTTGTACACCAGTCAATGAAAGTGGAGAGGCAGGTGCAGCAAGCAGTTAGGAAGGCAAATAATATGTTGACCTTCTTTGCAAGGGGATTTGAGTTCAGAAGTAAAGATGTTTGACTGCAGTTATATAGGGCTTTGGTGAGACCACACCCGTTATATGCAATTTTGATCTCTCTAAGAAAGGATATACTCACAGTAGAGGGAGTGCAACAGAAATTCACTAAGCTTATACCAGGGTTGGCTGGACTGTCCTACAAGTGGAGGTTGGTTCGATTGGGCCTTTATTCACTAGAGTTTAGAAGGATGAGAGGGGATCTGATTGAAACAAATACATTTCTTCCAGAGTCGGACAAACTCTGGAAGTTTTCACTAGTTGGCGAGTCTAAAACAAAGGGGCACAATCTCAGGATACAGGATAGACCATTTAGGACTGAAAGGGGAAAACTTTCTTCACTCAAAGGGCAGTGGACCTGTGAGATTCTCTACCACAGAAGGCTGTGGAGACCACGTCACTAAATGTACTCAAGAAAGAGATAGATATCTTTTTAGGTTTTAATGGCACCAAGGGGTATGGGAAGAAAGCAGGAGCATAGCATTGAGATTGAGAATCATCCATGACCATACTGAATGGCCTTTTCTTTCTCCTAGTGAGTATGTTACTTCTAGGCCTTGTGCATTCAAGTTTATAGATAATCTCTCTGTATTGAGATGTCACCAAACTTTTGATTTATCCCGGATGTCTGCGTTGTTGTCTAGCTGACTTTAAACCTTTTTTTTTTAGCAGATTTAACTCAGAGCATTTTCTCAGTTTTTTACTTTAACTTCACCAAATGGTCCCTTGTTCAACTTATTGTTCTTTGATTATTTCACTTAACTACCTTCTTGAGGCGCTCCTTTTGTCCCCAGCTGCCTGGAATCTGGACTTCCTTTGTTCCTTTGGGAAGCCTGCTTTCTGCAGGTCAGAGAATCCCCCCACCCCATAATCAACTCTTTCAAATATTGAAACATAAAATTAAGCTTACTTAGCTAAACTACATTACTTCTGATACCCATGGGCAGTACGGTAGCATAATGGTGAGTACGGCAGCTTCACAGCACCAGGGACCTGGGTTCAATTCCAGCCTCGGGTGACTGTCTGTGTGGAGGTTGCACATTCTCCCCATATCTGCATGGGTGTCCCATGCAGATATGGTTTCTTCCCTTACTGCAAAGACATGCTGGTTAGGTGCATTGGCCATGCTAAATTGTCCTTTAGTGACAGAGGCATTAGCAGGATGGATGCATGGGGGGGTAGGACCTGGGTGGGCTTGTTGTTAGTGCAGGCTCGATGGGCCGAATGGCCTCCTTCCACACTGTAAGGATTGTACAATTCTATTATTCTATGAAATAAATAGATTTATTTAAAACTATTTTTCTTTTCTGATAATGAGGGGGGAGTTCTCCCATCCAGCCTGCCAAGGGAATCGTAGCAGGCAGGGGACGGGACCATGCAAAGTTCCATTAACCTCGGATGGGATTTTCTGGTTTCTGGAGGGAGCGCGGCTAGAAAATCCTGCCCTGGCTACTTCCAGGCTGAAGCTGGAGATATTTGCAACATCTCACAGCTTGCCTTTCACTGAGGTTACTGAACAGAATAGAGCTTCCCACATTAGAGTCAGGAAGCAAGCATGCAGCTTTACTGTGATGCACGGGCCTACCGACTGACCACATATCAGCTTGCAGTCTCCACACGGAATTATCAATATTTACTGCAATTAAAAGAGATTTTGCTCCCTCAGCATGCAGCTGGAGGATGACCACAGGTAGAGCAACATGCAGGTTAATGCTTGGTATCTGAGCAGAATCATGATGTCTCCATTCTGCAGCAGGCTGCCATGGCAACTATACTCGTACGCCACAGTAAACCCAAGGATCACTACTGAGTGACACTTGCTTCTTCTGCTGATTCTAATGGACAACATATACATGCATCTAACATACACACAAATGTGTAACATTGCGTGATTTCAAGAAGAAATTAGATATAGCTGTTGGAGCTAAAAGGATCAAGAGATATGGGGGAATCTAGAGGAGAAATTGGGATGAGGATATTGAATTCGATGCTCAGCCTTGATCAAAATGAATGACTCGGAGGGCCTACTGGCCTACTCCTGCTTCTAGTTTCTAACGTTTCTATACACACACACGTACAGAGTGCAAATGACGAAAGCATGCAGCCAGCCGAAATGTGAGGAAGTAGACCATTGGAGTGCCTAAATCACCTTTCCACTACAGTGCTTGGCAGAGTGGCTATCAAGTTTCACCATAGTTGGCTGCATGGTGGCTCTCAGCATGCTCTCCATCTTGAAGGGGGCAGGCAATTTACAGGGTGCACAGTTGAGGAGGATGAGATAGAAGAGAAGGGGCAGAAGAAGGGAGAATGGAGCCATTCAACCTGGCTACTGACTATAGTCTCAATGCTCATCCCAATAATTTTTGCCTTTATTCATTCGTGAAAAGCGGCTGTTGCTGGCTGGGAATTTATTGCCATTAAAGGAATGGCATTTCGGAAAATCTGGAGTCACACATAGGCCAGGCCGAGTAAGGATGGTAGATTTCCTTCCCGAAAGGATATTAGTGAACCAGACTTTTAATTTCAAACTTATTTTAAATGCTATTTTCATGACCAACCATGCTGGGATTTGAACCCAGGCATTTCCTGGCTCTCTAGATTACTAGTCTAATGATAATCCAATTACACCATCAACTGCATCATATTCTCCATGGGAATTAGAACATGCAGGTATTCCTGTCTATCTCTGATTAGTTCCTGCTGCCTCTGGTTCTGTACCACCTAGTCTTGCAAGAAAAAAGAAAAAGTGTCAGTGTGTGCATGTCAGTGCATGCGTGTCAGTGCACGCGTGTCCATTCACGCATGTTCGTGCGTATGTGTCAATGCATGTGTGTCTGTGCACACGTCAGTGCCAGCGTGTCAGTGTGTGCATCAGTGCACACGTGTCTATGCGCACGTGTCCGTGCACACGTGTCCGTGTGCGCGTCAGTGCATGTGTATCAGTACAAGCATGTCAGTGCGCACGTGTCAGTGCAGCCATGTCAGTGCGAGTGTATCTGTGCAAGTGAGTCTGTGCACACGTGTCAGTACACGTGTCAATCAGCAATAGATGAATGTTAACTTCATTGAAAGGAGCATGACGTTGGCAAGTGGGTGCCTTGCAATCAACAAGTGGGGGGTTAGTCACACAATGTAATCCTTACACACGTGCCATAAAAATTAACACCTCTCAATATGAGGCAGAAAACCAGATAAGGGATTGAGAAAAAAATCTTCTTTAATCAGAGATTTGTTAGAATCCTATGAAAAGAGTTAGAAGGGAAGAAAATGCGGTGTAATGCCTACAATAATCATTGAATCTCTACAGTACTGAAGAAGGCCATTCAGCCCATCACATCTACACTGTTCTGTGACAACATCCCACCCAGACTCTATCCCCGTAACCTTACATATTTACCCCTTAACCTACACATCTTTGGACATTAAGGTGATATTTAGCATAGCCAATCCATTTAACCTGCACATCTTGGGACACTAAGGGGCAATATAGCATGACTGACCAACCTACCCTGCACGCCTTTGGAGTGTCGGAGGAAACTGGAGCCCCCCGGAGGAAACCCACGCAGACACAGGGAGAACATGCAAACTCCACATAGCCAGTGACCCAAGGCCGGAATTGAATCTGAATCCCTGGCACTGTGCCACTGTGTCACCGATGTAAGATGATTAGCACAGATATATTTAAATGGATGTCAAATACACAACAGGAAGAAATAAAAGGCTGTGTTGATCAGGTGAGAGGGAGTTGGTTGGCTGGAACCTTACATGGTGCATTAACCCTGGTATAAAACCATGTTAGAAATTCAATATAATAACCACAGCCAGACAATTCTTTTCAGGATTTACTAGGGGCTGATTACAGCTAGCGTTCTACAATAACACTGATTAGTTGTTCCTCTGAGTCTGCGTCATGCACCTATGGATCGTAAGGAGTTATTGCTGATATTATTATCAGTCCAGAGGATGCCTGAGAGTCTCTTTCTTTATCAGATATTCTCCTCATTTGACCCCAAGGCTGCCAGAACAGTAGGCTGAACATTTAGAAAATAATGTCTGTGTTCTCAGAATCTGAGTATTCTATTATAGAGGTTATGGAAACCAGTGAGTGGTTAATGGTAAACTGGAGTGTCGACAGCAATTCACCCACAGGCAGTTGTGCAGAGCTAGTTAACACCCTCTATGTTTCATGAGACCCTGCCAAGTGTTTTCACGCAGGCACTGGTGGCTCATATAGTCTAATCCAGTCACCAGTCTCCCGACAGAATATTGCACCTTCTTTGACCTTTGGATAACACAGAACATTTTATGGACAATGATGTTTCTTTTGGAGTGCAGCAATTGCCACAAAAGCATTATGTGCACAGCAACATCCCACAAACAGCATTCTAACAATCAGATAATTTGGTTTAGTGATTGATAAATATTAATCAGGACCCCAGGAGTAACTTCCTTCTTCTTTCTCAAAAGACTGCCACATTTTTATTTGTGAATGGGCAGCAGGGTAGCACAGTGGTGAGCACTGCTGCCTCATAACACCGGGCACTTGGGTTTGATTCCCGGCTTGGGTCACTGTCTGTGTGGAGTTTGCATGTTCTCTCTGTATCTGCATGGGTTTCCTCCAGGTGCTCCAGTTTTCTCCCACAGTCCAAAGATGTGTTGGTTAGGTGGATTGGCCACACTAAATTGACCCTAATGTCAGAGTACTGGTTTGGGTAAATGCATGGGCTAATAGGGAGAGGGCCTGGGTGGGATTGTGGTCAGTGCAGATTCAACGGGCCAAATAGCCTCCTTCTGCACTGTGGGATTCTATGATTCTATGAATGTCTACCTTAAAGTCTGAAGTTAATCCAGATATTTTTTGTGCTCACGTCTTTAGAGTAGGACTTGATCCCACAACCTTCCAATTCAGAGGCAAGAAATTTACCAATACTCCAAAGGGTAAAGCAGTAAAACTTGGAAAGAATAGGTATTGGTCTGAACTGGAGTTTTATTGCAAGGAATGCAGGACCAGTTTGAACCAGTACCAGTCATTTCTAAGGTTAAGTAGTTTATCCTTCAAGGAATTGGAATTAATACTTTTAAAATGCTGTAAAGTCTTCTGGCTAAGGTCAAGCGTTACATCAAATCTACAACAGGTACAATATCACAGGAACACAGCAACAGGAATAGGCCATTCAGGCCATCGAGCCTGCTCCACCATTCAATGAGATTATGGCTGATCTGTGGCACAACTCCATGTACTTGTCATTGGCCCGTATTTCTTAATACCTTTACTGAACAAAAAAATTATCGATCAAATTAATCTCCTTTTTTGTTCCAAAAACCAATTCAAATTGAATCCAATTCAAGGACATACAAAATTCAAGTTGACAAGACTTTGGGATTGAATTATCCATGTGATCAACTAGATCAACGAGCAACTGATTTAGCATCAACTGCTGTATGTACAAGAAAGTTCAGAACCTCTCCCAAACTTCGTGTGTAGAAGTGCTTCCTAATATCTCTCCTGAATGGCCTGGCCCTCATTTTTGACAATGCCCCCCTTGTTCTAGAATCACCAACCAGTGGAAAAAGTTTATTTTTATCTACCCTGTCTTTTCCTGTTAGTATCTTGATGGTTTTGATCAGGTCACACCTCAACCAAATAGATTCTAGAGAAAACAGGTTTAATTTGTATAATGCTAAATCATAATTAAACCCCTTAAGTCCAGATTAAACCCTCAGGACTGGGATTTTCTGGGCATGCTTGCGCCCAAACCAGAAAACCCCCCCCACGTTCAATTGACCTTTGCATAGTCCATCCTCTCCAAACCACTCCCAGCTCCCCCGCCACCTCCCTCGATCCACTACAAGCCACATGAAAAATTCCATTCCAAAGTCATGTCAGTTTGAATTTTGTATGTCCGTGATTCAATTTGAATTGTTTTTTGGAACAAATAAGGAGATGAAATATAGAACATAGAACATAGAACAATACAGCACAGAACAGGCCCTTCGGCCTTCGATATTGTGCCGACCAAAGTAAAAAGCAATGCCCCTCCTAACTAAACCATTCCCTTCTCTTCCATATACTTATCAACTATGGGATTGCCCTGTCCACTCTGCACATCACCTTTGTAATATTAAGAATGGAACAACATTAAAGGGAGGCACGGACAGCTAAGCATCCTAAAGCATCTCAGTAGAGGCAGAAATCACATTGGCTTATCAAGCAGAAGACTCTTATTCCTCCACTGCCACTAACCCTGTGTATACTTCTTTATCAATACACAATGATTATTGCAAAGCTATCTTCTCATTCTCACTATCAAAACAGAAAGGACAATAGACATGGAATGGATGCTAAATGCTAAAATCTGTATAAAAAGCAGGAAGAAATTAAAAAGTTTGCACTTGCTATCTCAGAACATCCCAGAGCACTTTCTTGGACCTTGAATGTGTGATAATTTTGTTTTTTGTGGTGAAGACCTGAAACTCAAACTTAGATATAGAAATCCGTAAAAATGAAGGGCGTGTTGATAAAACCAGAAAAGGGGAAAAGAACTGCTGCAAGATTTCATAAATTCAGAGATTTGGATTCTTTTCTGATTTGTCAACAGCTGTTCAGACTTGTTATCGCATTCCCTGCTCAAGTGACCAAGGTATTGTGGGAGTTATAATGTATAATATCCACATGAAAATTAGCAAGAGTTACCAGGACAGATGATAATTCCTGCAGAAACTTGGAGTAACCACATTTAATCATTGAATAACATAGCCATCTGTTGCTGAGTCGATATTATAGCGGATATTAATATAAAATGAGTAACCTCACAGTTTTTTCACCCACTTCAATCTGCTGGAGCACATCTTCATTCAATCTTCCTCTACATTTCTATTTGTTTTTTTGGCTTCCACAAACTTCTGCAACTCTAGCACTCAAGAGGTAACTTTACAAAGCAATACCCCCTAGTGTGATCCTCACTTATTTACAGAAGCTAAAGCTTCCATGATTTCTGTTCATTCATTCATTCAGAAAAGCATGGAGAAGTCACACCAGAATTCCTAACATGGTCCAACATGTCTGCACCAACTCAACATCTTTCCCAGGCCCACACATTCCTGCCTGTCTGCCTGCCTGCCCAACCCCTAATCCTCTTTTGCTATACAATCTGGGACACTAAGGGGCAATGTAATATGACCAACTGCACACCTTTGGTCTGTGGGAGGAAATTGGAGCACCCGGAAGAAATGCATGCAGACATGGAGAGAACACACAATCTCTACACAGAAGTCACCCGAAGGTAGAATTGAACCTGGGTCCCTGGCACTGTGAGGCCGCAGTGCTAACCACTGTGCTACCACGAGGCACTGTTGACAAAGGCTGCAAATAGATTTGATGCTCTCCGGAGGCGTTCAGACGTTTTAATTGTTAGTGTGCAATTTTTCTCTTCCTCCATTAATTTTTTCTTGGATCAATTGCAACTTCACCCGTAGCTGTGATGTTAATAAATTTACACCAAAGAATTGGGTACTGTTAACATTTGACTTTTTAAGTGCAATTGATGCCAATTATGCACAAATAAGGTGATAAAAATGAAATATTTGTCACTTAAACCACATAATCTGGGCAATCTGGAATAATTGAGTTTCTGAAATTGTGGCATTAGATGTCTTTAAAAACTTTATTTATTTATTCATTACTGTCACAATTAGGTTTACATTAACACTGCAATGAAATTACTGTGAAAATCTTCTACTTGTCACACTCCGGCGCCTGCTCGGGTACACTGAGTGAGAATTTATATTGGACAATCCACCTAACCAGCACGTCTTTCCAGAATACCTGAAGGAAATCCATGCAGACATGGGGAGCATGTGCAGAATCTGCATAGATGGTGACCCAATCCAGGAATCAACCCCAGGTCCCTGGCACTGTGAGGAAGAAGTGCTAATTACTGTGCTACTCTGTTGTCCTCACCTTCACCTATTTCAGCAATATCTAAGCCAGCAAGACAAACAAAACCAGCTTTGAAATAGTCCCTTTCTTTCCTGCTACTGCATCAGAAGTTGCTGGAGTGTTATGTATGTACTTATCAAAGTAAAGTGTAAGTAGGCTTCTTAACTTGAACACTGGGGAGCCTTTTATTGTGAGTGTCCCACAGTTAGATCCAAGACTGCTCAACTGGGTCCCATCCTGGGAGGAGCTGCCTTAGGGATCACATGACCAATACTCTTAAAGAGGCAGTACACATCCATAACCTCCAACATGGGGGAGGTCACAGGGAGCACCAACAAGTGTGAAGCATTTCTTTCACATTTAAGTTCACCTGATCCTAAGCTTTCAGAAAGATTCTAGTTATGGCTCAATTAATAACTCTCTCCCCTCTGATTCACAATGTCTTGATAATGGGCTCAAGTACAAAAATCAAAGTTGTCCCTCCTGTGCGGTATGGACGAGTGCCTGGGGTTAATGAGGTGCCATCTTTCTTATGAGATGCTAAACCAAGAACCTGATTCCCCTTCTGGTGGGAGTGAAAGAACTGCAGTAAAAACCTCTGACCTCATCTATGGCTAGGATCTGCCAATGCCACTGCAATGAATGGAGTTTTGGTTGAGCACCAAATTCTCCAATCTCGCTATAAATAGGTCACGTACAGACAAGATTGGAGAATTTCACCCTGATTGCATTATTTCATGGAAGACCACAGGATTTTATTCCTTCCAGTGAGCTGGCTAATATTTACGCCTTAACGGACACTGTAAAACAGTTAATCCTTGGTCATTAACACATTGCTGTTTGTGGAAGTTTGCTGTGCTCAAATTGGTTGCCATGTTTTCCTACGTCATACCTTACACAGCATTTCATCGGTTGAAAACCACTTGGTGATGTCTGGTGGTTTGTGCAAAGTGTTATGTAAGTCTTTCTTTCTATCCCACCAATCATTTTGGCAAATCAAATAAACTAAATCAAATAAACTGAGGGACAACGTAAAAGGGTTGGCCCCTTAAAGGAGAGTGGGGGGGGGGGGGGGGGGGGGAGGGAACTGCCCACAACTAAAGTGTAAAGCAAACTTAAACCATCAAACCAAAATGGGATTAAAGAGATCAATAATAAACCTCAGTCCCTGCGTTACCCAATGGGCATGGAAGGCCTCAATAGTACACGTAAACCCTGTACGTTCCTCCTCCAGGGACACGCAGCCATGAATGTAACCACAGTAGAGGTTAGACAGATTGGGTTGGATGACCCCCTCAGTCACCCGCTGCCTGGGCTTGTTTATGCGCATCTGGCCTGGCTCAGGAGCAGGTTCACGAGAGGACCTGCTTCTCCCCTGCCCGCCTCTGCACTAGGGGGTGTCCATAGATCAGCGACGTGGGACTGAAGTGCAAACAAAGCACTAGTAAAAGGTTTTTCAGGTTACAAAAATGGGAGTGCAATTTTTCTTTAGGTCTATCAATCAAAATCAACCAATTTAAAGTCTCAAGCAGTGAGACATTAGAGATCCAAGCTGACAAGATGGGCTGGCCACTTCCTATCTTGGGCTTGATCTAGATGATCCAAACTGATTGGAACAAGTATTGCACCCCCTCTAGAGATTGATCTCATTTGCATCTTAGCCAAAAGGCTTAGATGCCATTTTAAAAATGGCTTCGAATGAAGCCTAAGTGTAACCTCATTGAATTCTATCAATCCAAGACAGCAAAACTACATTTAATCTTAGCCAAAAGGCTGGCAGTGCAATTAATATAGATGTACATGGTCCACAGACTCCAAAGGATCTGCAACTAAACTTCTGAGTCTCTTTATTCCTTGAATGACTGGATTAAAGCTCTGGGAAGACTACCCCTCCTCCTGCTTATCTGTTTCCATTCAGTCAAGTGAAAGTAGTCCTGATTGCTGTAAGCTTTTCTCGTCAGCTGATAATTGACAGAACCCAGGCAGACAAGAACACGGCCCAATTACAACCCTCGATTCACATTGGTGTAACAGCACTTCGCGTATGCAATGAATGAAGGTTATAATTTGACATGCTTAAACTTTGATTACTTTAGAGATTTGACTACTTAAACAAGTAATTATGTTGGCAACAGCTACTACAGAAAGCCTAATGCACCTCTTAAACCTGGAGCACATCACGCACAGTGCCTTCATAATAATATAGGACAAAGCAGGAACTAAGCACTGAACAAACATCTCATTTTATTCTCCGCACTGCTGGCCTCGATCACATATATAGATAAAAAAAACTCATAGGTTTGATCGAAGCAAGTGGGATAATATTTTTACCTATTATTTGACTGTACCAACTGCAATGCTTGATGTACTGCTGAAGTCCACAACCGTTAAAGCTCCCCAGGTCCAAACACTATACTAATGTTAAATGAATGAGATGCCAAGTGTGAAATCAAACTCATTCAGAACTGAATATTCTTTCAATTTTCATCAGTGAACAACCAGAATTTGCAAAAATAAAGTAACATTTATGTCCCATAAAGACCATAAGATTTCAAGCAGAATTAAACCATTCAGCCCATCAAGTCTGCTCCGCCATTCAATCATGGCTGGTAAATTTCTTAACCCCGTTCTCCTGCCTTTTCATGTAACCCTTAGACCCCTAACTAAGGAGCAGCACAGTGGTTAGTACAGCTGCCTCACAGCGCCAGGGACCCTTGTTCAATTGGGCCATTGGATGTAGGGAGTCTGCATGTCTTCTCCAATTCTGCGTGGGTTTCCTCCAGGTGCTCCAGTTTCCTCCCACAGTCCAAAAAACCTGCTGGTTGGGTGCACTGGCCATGCTAAATTCTCCCTCAGTGTACCCGAACAGATACCCGATGTGGTGACTAGGGGGTTTTCATAGTAACTTCATTGTAGTGTTCATATAAGCCTACTTGTGACACTAATAAATAAACTTTAAAATTTTAATCAAGAACTTATCAATCTCTGTCTTAAATGCACTCAGTGACCTCCACAACCTTTTGTGGCAATGAATTCCAGAGTTACCATCTGAAGAAGTGCCTCCTCGTCTTGCTTCTAACGGGTTGTCTCTTTACTCTGAGGCTGTATCCTCAGATCCTACTCTTTCCTACTAATGGAAACATCTCCCAATGTCCATTCTATCCAAGCCTTTCAGTACTCCGTAAGATTTAATGAGGTCTCCTCTCATCTAACTCCATTGAGTACAGACCAAGAGTCCTCAAATGCTCCTCATAAGTCAAGCTTTTCATTCCTGGGGTCATTGTCATGAACCTCCCCTGGGCCCTTTCGAGAATCAGCACATCCTTCCTTAGATAGAGGACCCAAAAATGTGAGCTAGATGGAATAAAGTAATTGGAGTGCAGTTTCTCACAGAACCAAACATGAAAGTGAGCATTTTATAACATTGGTAAATCTCAATCCCTTTCTGTGAAGCCTATAAATCATAGCAACCCCAAAGTGCAGAAGGAGCCATCAAGTCTACACTGACAACAGTCCCACTTAGGCCTCATTTCTGTAAGCCCACATAATTACCCCACTAATCCCTCTAACCTACTCATCCCGGGACACCAAGGAGAAATTCAGCACGGCCAAAGCACCCAACCCACACATTTTTGGACTGTGGGAGGAAACCAGGGCATCCGGAGGAAACTCACACAGACGCGGGAAGAAAGTGCAAACTCCACACAGGCAGCGTCGTGAGCCGGGAACTGAACTTTCAAAC
Source organism: Sphyrna mokarran (assembly GCA_024679065.1). Taxonomy (NCBI): domain Eukaryota; kingdom Metazoa; phylum Chordata; class Chondrichthyes; order Carcharhiniformes; family Carcharhinidae; genus Sphyrna; species Sphyrna mokarran. Next base: position 114,844,683 of record JAGIQG010000008.1, on the reverse strand, counting down.
TTTGAACTAAAGTGGGAAAAGTTGAGGTAAGACACATACAGTATATCACAATTCCATCACAGCAGGACAGCCTAGTTGCGATTCAGCACTCAGTCACGACCACTCTGATAAGTTTTCTTCCTCCTCCTCCTCAGGCTGACACTCAGTACCCTTAGGAAACCGAACACAGGTGAACAGTTTCTTACCTCTTGCTGTAAATCTTTTATCAGCTTGCTCTTCCTTTCCACCTCTGCCTTTAAGAAGTTGATCTGTAATGGCAGCAGATCTGTAATATTAAGTTACAGAGCACCAGAAACTACAACGTTGCGTAGAACAGGCACGAAGAGCAGTACTTCTTACACTTTCGGATGCCACAGAGACAGAAAATGAAGAGAAGCATAATGCCTGACACAGCTTACCCCAGCCTGCTGCTTTTCTGCTTTCGATGCTGCCTCATTGATCTGCTTTTGAAGACTTTCCTGCAGCGATTTCATTTCATCTCTGATTAAAAAGAAAGAACTGATGTCTCTAAATCCCGTCTGCATTGTGAGGAATCTTAGAGTTACTTTTTGCACACTGAACATTGTCCCATTTTAACCATTGACAGCTACGGTTTGAAATCAATTACTGAATACAAAATGTGCCCTGTCATTTATTTACGCTCCTCTGGGTTTTTGCTGCCCTTTCCTCAGGGCGATTAGGCAGAAGTTGCACCACAAGCAGATCGAGAAAGATCATGTCTGACGTGGGGAGCAGGTACCATTGAGAACAGAGTAATGGAAGGATGGTGAACAAGGTGCATAAGTGAGAGGCATGTGCTGGAATGTGGACACGCAGAAGGCTGAAATGGTAAATCAGGGGTAAATCCGGACATGGATTTCAAAATAAGGACAAGGTGCAGCTGAAACAAAAAAACAAAGACTTTTTTTTAAACCAAAAGAAAAAGTATGGAAAATCTCAGCAGGTCCGGCAGCATCTGTAAGAAAGCTTGCAGATTTACTATCAAATAAATCGGTTGGATTGAAAATTGGTGTTGCTAAATTCTTACTGAGCATCTGTAAGGAGAGGAAAGAGTTGATGCTTCCAGTCCAGATGACCCTTCTAGCTTTGACAAAGGGTCATCTAGACTTGAAATGTCAGGTCATTTTTTCCTTGCAGATGTTGCCAGACCTGCTGAAATTTTCCAGTACTTTCTCTTTTGGTTTTAGATTCCAGCATCCACAGTAATTTGCTTTCATCTGGTCATTTTTTTTTTATTTATTCATGTCACAAGTTGGCTTACACTAACACTGCAATGAAGTTACGATCAAAATCCCCTAGTCGTCACATTCCGGCAATTGTTTGGGTACACTGAGGGAGAAATTAGCATGGCCAGTGCGTATAACCAGCGTGCCCTTTGGACTGTGGAAGAAAACAGAGCACCCAGAGGAAGCCCACGCAGACATGGGGAGAATGTACAGATAGTGACCCAAGTCAGGAATTGAACCGGGATTCCTGGCACTGTGAGGCATCAGTGCAACCACTGTGTCGCTAAAGAATCAGCAAATCTCATGGAATACTAACTAAAGGAATAATCATAATAAGAGAGGACGGCAATAGAATATAGAGCTAGATCACTGTTGTATATTTAATGTCTCATAACTATGCAGAGATAATGCTAATTTCTCCATGTGTAACACACTTTATTCAGTGTTTGAAAATGTCTGCTCCATGCCTACAGTTGTGTCTTTCCAATTGTAGCTTCCAGCTTTCCAGTAACCTCTACAATGTGTTTACTTTCCTCTAAGCCCACATCCAGGCTTAGCTAAACAATCAGTGTGAGCATCAATTGTTAGCTAGCTCACACCATCAAACAGAGAGCAACCCAATACTGCAGAGATGACTGGCTGACAGAGTTCATTCTGTGCTGTAAACCTTTCGGGTCTCGTAAGAAGGAAGCAAGCGGTGCATACAAACTAATACAACTTGTTTGATACAGAAGATATTAGAGGACATTTTCATGGACATCTGTCTAATTATAGTGGAGTATTTGAGTGCACTGAATACTGAAGACTCAGGCAGATCCTACAGGAGTCTGATTTTCCCATATTCAATTCCTCTAGGTGATCGAGTTTGTCTGGGCACAGATCCAGGGAAATGTCCTTATCCTCCTCATGGGACTTTTCAGGATGACTTGTGTGTGAATTAGCAGTCGTGTGTTTAATTGATTTATCAACTTCACGTTCAGTCAATGTGTTTTCTTATGTTACTGGGATAAAACAAGTCAATTGGTTCATTTTAATGTCGTGAAGTTGGCCTTATAGCTGCAAAAACAAGTGTGAACGTAGCTAGGACAAAAGACAAGTTTATAGGAGTTAAAGGACGGGATTTTTCTCCCTCTCCAAAGCGTGTTTTGCAGCAGTGAGATGTAGCGCGTTGCTCTTGCATTTTATAGTCTCACTGCTATCAACAGGGGTTTCAAACCAAACGCACCCATTGACACTGGGAAACCTGGTTTGGAGTGCGCCATTGGTGGGACAATAAGATCCCATGGGCATAAACGGCAGCCAGATTCCAATGACCATTTGTGATAACGCTTGGCCACAAACAGCATTCCAACCATCAGGCAGATTCTAATGACAACTTATGTAAAGTTTAGTATAATGACACAATACTTAGGCAGGAATCTTGCTCGTTGCAGGAACTGTTAGGGACAGGACACTGAATTTAATGGAATAGTCTGTTGACCTCGGTGGGAATTTTTGGCACTGAGGGTGACTGGAAAATCCCATCTTTGTCATTGTACTCATCCATTCAAAATTTTAAAGGTAAGTTGAAACTTTGTAAAAGAAAAGTGTACCGCTTTCATAAATTACTATCACATTTTTGACCAATGAAATGACTTTGACACCTCCAGTCGAAAGCAACTGACTTGCTGTCCCTGCAGACAAAGTTGAAGAATATAAGAAATGGGAGCAGGAGTAGGAAATGCGACCTCTTAAGCCTGTGCCATCTTTTCGTAAAATAATACCACATCCTCTACTTCACATCCTCTACTGGACGGCACGGTGGCACAGTGGTTAGCACTGCTGCCTCACAGCGCCAGAGACCTAGATTCGATTCTGGCCTCGGGTGATTATCTTTGTGAAGTCTACACATATCAGGGTGGGTTTCCTCCGATGCTCCGGTTTCCTCCCACAATCCAAAAAAATTGCAGGTTAGGTGGATTGGCCATGCTAAATTGACCCTTGGTGTCAGAGGGACTAACTGGAGTGAATGTTTGGGATTATGGGGTTAGGGCCTGGGTGAGATTGTGGTCAGTTCAGACTCGATGGGTTGAATGGGATTCAGCCTCTACTGTAGAAATTCTATGATTCAACTCTAATTTCCTGCCTATCTTTACAATGCAGGTTAAAGTCTAACAGGTTTATTTGGTAGCAAATAAACTGGCTTTCAGAACATTGTTCCTTGGGGACACTGAAGAGAGGCAGCGAATTCCGAGTGGAGAGTTGGTGTGGGTAAGTAGTGTGATTTTTCTGTATAATTTATTGATTTTTCACTAGTTTTTTTTTAAATTTTCCGGAGGCTGGGAAGTGTCGCACAGACACGTGGGAAGTGTAGTTTTTTAAGCTTAATATAAATTGGAGCGGTGGGAAATCCCGATACTCTACACAGGTAGAGTATCCCACCCTCCCCCCTCCTCTAACCTATAAAAGAGAGAGAGAGAGCAGGTAAGATTGTTTTGTTTTTTTTTAATCAGTTTTTTTTTGTGTAGCTGTAAGGGCTTTGGCTTACAGGACCTAAGCATAAAGGGTGAGACAGGGTAAGTTATAAGTTTTTATTACTTTTCCCTCTGTGTTTCTAGAGGAGGGCAAATAATGGGTGTGAGGCCAGCATGTTGTTCCCAGTGTCAGATGTGGGAGGTCTTGGAGGCTACTGGTCTCCCAGACATCCATACTTGTGCTAGGTGTGTAGAACTGCAGTTCCTAAGGGATAGGGTTAAGGAACTGGAGATGCAGCTTGAGGATCTTTGTCTCATTAGAGAGAACGAGGAGATAATTGACAGAAGTTATCAACAAGTGGTCACACCAGGGCAACGAGAAGAAGGCGCGTGGGTGACTATCAGGAAGGGGAAAACTCGGGTGCTGAAGAGCATACCGGAGGGTGTCCCCCTTCATAATAAGTACTCCTGCTTGAGTACTAATGGGGGGAACAACTCGTCTGAGGGAGCCAGCAGTGGCCCGCTCTCTAAACCTGAGCCAGTACGCAAAAAATCTAAGGAAGAGAGAGGAAAGGTGATACTAATAGGGGACTCCACGGTGAGGGGCTCAGACAGGCGTTTTTGTGGACGCAGGAGAGAGTCGCGGATGGTGGTTTGTCTTCCTGGAGGTGGGATCTGGGATGTTTCTGGACGCCTCCCAGACATGCTGAAAGGGGAGGGTGAGGAACCTGAAGTTGTAGTGCATATAGGTACTGCAGACATAGGCAGGGAGAGGGAGGCAGTCATCAAAAGGGATTATAGAGAACTGGGTAGGAAGCTGAGGAAGAGAAAAGCGAAGGCAGTAATTTCAGGATTGCTGCCTGCGCCTTGGGAGAACGAGAGCAGGAATCAAATGAGGTGGAGGATGAATGCATGGCTGAGGGACTGGAGCAGGGGGCAGGGATTCAGGTTCATAGATCATTGGGACCTCTTTACGGGGAAGGTGTGACCTGTACAGTAAGGACGGGTGGCACTTGAACCCTAGGGGGACTAATATCTTGGCAGGTAGGCTAGCTAGGGCTACTGGGAGTCTTTAAACTAGAAAAGCTGGGGGGTGGGAATAATGATGGGACGGTGAATAAGGAGGTTAGTTCCCAGGTAGGGAAGGACTGTAGGCACTCTGAGAGGGGGGTTAGGCAGGTGGTGGAAAAGGGAAATATCCTTACTGAGGGGCTGAGGTGTGTCTATTTTAATGCCAGGAGTGTAGTAAATAAGGTAGATGAGCTTAGGGCGTGGATTGCTGCTTGGGAGTGTGATGTGGTGGCCATTACAGAGACTTGGTTGTCTCAGGGACAGGACTGGGTACTTCAGGTGCAGGGATTCAGATGCTTCAGGAGGGACAGGGTTGGGGGCAAAAGAGGAGGTGGTGTGGCACTGTTGATCAGGGACAGTGTCATGGCTGTAGAGAAGGTGGAAGACGGGGAGGGATTGTTTACGGAGTCTCTGTGGGTGGAAGTTAGGAACAGCAAAGGCTCGATAACTTTGCTGGGTGTATTCTATAGGCCGCCCAATAGTGACAGGGAACTTGAGGTGCAGATAGGGAAACAGATCCTAGACAGATGTAGAAATAACAGGGTTGTCGTGATGGGAGATTTCAATTTCCCAAACATCGACTGGAATATCCCAAGGGTAAGGGGTTTGGATGGTGTGGAGTTTGTTAGCTGTGTTCAGGAAGGTTTCCTGACACAGTATGTGGAAAAGCCTACGAGAGGAGAGGCTGTACTTGACCTGGTGCTTGCTAATGAGCCAGGGCAGGTGTCGGATCTCACGGTAGGTGAGCATCTTGGGAATGGGGATCATAATTCTATCTCTTTCACGATAGTGATGGAAAGAGATAGGATCAGGCAGGCTAGAAAGGTGTATGTCTGGAGTAAGGGGAAATATGAAAACATTAGGCAGGTAATTGGACGCATAAACTGGAAGGAGGTGTTCTTGGGGAAGAGTACAGAAGGGAAGTGGCGGTTTTTCAAGGAATGTTTGTCTAGGGCACTGCAAGACAACGTCCCGAGGAGTCAAGGAGGTTCAGGTAGGACGCGGGAACCGTGGTGCACGAAGGTAGTGGTGAACCTAGTTAGGAAGAAAAAAAATGGTATATAAAAGGTTCAGAGAGCTAGGGGATGTTAGGGATCTAGAGGAGTATAAAGTGTGTAGAAGGGAACTTAAAAAGGAAATTAGGAGAGCCAGAAGGGGTCATGAGAAGGCCTTGGCAGGTAAGATTAAGGAGAATCCCAAAGCCTTCTACAAATATGTGAAAAGTAAAAGGATGAGAAGAGAAGGGATAGGGCCTATAAAAGGTGAAGGAGGAAAAGTCTGTGTGAATCCAGAAGAAATGGCAGAGGTGCTTAACGAGTATTTTGCCTCGGTATTCACGGTGGAAAGTGAACTGGGAGATTGCACTGCAGGTTTGCGGCATATGGAAAAGATTGAGTATGTGGATGTTAGGAAAGAGGATGTGTTAGACCTGTTAAATTCTATCAAGATAGACAAGTCGCCGGGACCGGATGGGATGTACCCTAGGTTATTGTGGGAGGTGAGGGAAGTGGTTGCAGTGCCCTTGGAGATGATCTTTGCGTCGTCCATGGAAACGGGAGAGGTTCCGGAGGATTGGAGGGTTGCGGATGTGGTCCCTATCTTTAAGAAAGGGAACAGGGATAGTCCAGGAAATTACCGACCGGTGAGTTTGACTTCAGTGGTTGGTAAGCTGATGGACAGGCTTCTGAGGCATAAGATGTATTAACATTTGGAGAAGTTTGGACTGATTAGAAATAGTCAGCATGGTTTTGTCAAGGGCAGGTCATGCCTTACGAGCCTAGTTGAGTTCTTCGAAAATGTGACTGAACACATTGACGAAGGAAGGGCGGTGGACGTAGTATACATGGACTTTAGTAAGGCGTTTGATAAGGTCCCACATGCAAGGCTTCTGGAGAAGGTGAGAGGGCATGGGATCCAAGGGGCTTTGGCCTTGTGGATCCAGAACTGGCTTGCCGGCAGAAGACAGAGTGTGGTTGTGGATGGGTCTTGTTCTGCATGGAGGTCGGTCACCAGTGAAGTGCCCCAGGGATCTGTTCTGGGACCCCTGCTGTTTGTCATTTTCATAAATGACCTGAATGAGGAAGTGGAGGGATGGGTTACTAAGTTAGCCAACGATACAAAGGTCAGTGGTGTTGTGGATGGTCTGAAGGGATGTCAAAAGTTGCAGCGGGACATAGACAGGATGCAAGACTGGGCGGAGAAGTGGCAGATGGAATTCAATGCAGATAAATGTGTAGTGGTCCATTTTGGCAGGAATAATGGGATGAAGGAGTACAATATAAGGGGTAGGAGTCTTAGCTGTGTTGTAGAGCAGAAGGATCTCGGGGTCCGGGTCCATAGGAATCTTAAATCGGCCTTGCAGGTGGAGGAAGTGGTCAAGAAGGCGTATGGTGTACTGGCCTTCATTAATCGAGGAATAGAGTTTAGGAGTCAGGAGGTAATGATGCAGCTCTATAAAACTCTTGTCAGACCCCACTTGGAGTATTGTGCGCAGTTCTGGTCACCTCATTATAGGAAGGATGTAAAGGCTATTGAGAGAGTTCAGAGGGGATTTACAAGGATGCTGCCTGGATTGGGAGGCAGGCCTTATGAAGATAGGTTGAGGGAGCTGGGACTCTTCTCACTGGAGAGACGTAGGTTGAGAGGCGACCTGATAGAGTTTATAAAATGTTGAGAGGAATAGATAGGGTGGACTCTCAGAGACTATTTCCCCGAGCTGAAATGGTCACTACGAGAGGACACAGATTTAAGGTGCAGGGAAGCAAATACAAAGGAGATGTCAGGGGTAGGTTTTTCACTCAGAGGGTGGTGAGTGAATGGAACCGACTGCCGTCAGAGGTTGTTAAGGCAAACTCACTGGGGTCTTTTAAGAGACTTCTGGATGAGTATATGGAAAGGAATAGGATAGGGGGTTATAGATAGGTCTGTGGATTGGTCGGTGTGATCGGCGTGAGCCGAAGGGCCTGTTTGTGTTCTATGTTCTATGTTCTATTGCTCCTTCGTCAGGTAAGTGGGAGTTGTCCGAAAGCTAGTGGCGTTTGCTACCAAATAAACCTGTTGGACTTTAACCTGGTGTTGTGATATTTCTTATTGTGTTTATCCCAGTGCAACACCGGCATCTCCACATCTTCGTACGCATTCACAGTGAGAACTAAAGAAACACTGGGGAGTCTGGTGCCATCGTGGGAGGAAACAGGCAGGAGTTCAATTTCGTATTTGAGTGAAGTGATACCATGTCGAAATCAATCTGACTTTGCAGTACTTTCATTCAGATTTGCCAGTTCTTGTCAATGTTCTGAATATGAAGCACTCTCAGGAGGCAGACAACCATTCAACACGCGCCTATTTAAGAAGTTCAAGAACTGTTCAGCTCACTTTTGTTTTGCTGCCGAGAGTGGCTTGGTTCAAATCTTTGACGTTCCATGTGTGGACAAGGATTTTATTTGAACCATTTCTGTTACCTGCCTCACTCTCCGAAAATCTGATTTATCATTCCCGGTGAATGCAAGGACACTGGGCAAGTATCAGAGGAGTTGTGTAATCTCACTTAATTTTCTGACCGAGTATCCAGTGCAAATAAATGTTTGTGAAGTTGTCAGAAGCACAGTGATGGTGGAGACTGCTGTATAAGCATCTGGCATAGAAAGGGTTAATGTAGGACTGGGCCCAGTAACAGCCGTAGTGTGATGTAAAGGAAGGCATGGTCTGAGTGTACTGGACAGAGCCTTGTACTGGACAGAGACGCGTAGAAGCAAGCATGGAGACAGCTTTTAGCTTAGCCCTTACACTATATACATACGTATGTTATAAAAATTATTATTAAATATGCAAGGCTCAGAACCTCCTCATAAGAATGAAGAAACTGCACACAACACATTAAAACAGAAACCAGACCTTCATGAAATTGTTTGTATCAGACGTGCCTGTAGCAAATGACCAGCAGCCAGTCTCCAGAACAACCTCTGCACAGTCAGTTGCTACAAAATACATCACAACCCTGGCTGCTGCAAAGGACATCAATAACATCTGACAAACAGCAATCCATTCACGAATAAAGCAGGGAACTAACTTGTCTGCCTGAACAAACACTTGGCACTTTCTCATCGGACAGCTACAGAAAGGAAAGGTTCTGAGTTTTTGTTGTTACTGCAGGATTTCCCAAGTTCAAACCAATATGCATCGTATGTATATTCCTGTGATGCCCCTGTACAAAATGCTCTAATCATAGAATCGCAACGGTGCCCATTGAGCCCACATTGATAACAATCCTGCTCAGCCTCTATCTCTGTAACACCAAGTATTTACCCTGCTAATCCCCCTATCACTAAAGTGAAATTTAGCATGGCCAATTTCCCTAAACTGCATATCTTTGGACTATGGGAGGAAATCGGATGACCCGGAGGAAACTCAAGCAGACATGCAGACAACGTGCAAACTCTGCATGGACAATCACTCCAGGCCAGATTTGAATCAAAGTCCTGGCATTGCAAAGCAGCAGTGCTAATCACTGCACCCCAAATGTCACAGCTTTGTTACTGTCCATGAAGTATTCTGTTAATAAAGTGCCTGTTTTCCTTGTTGCTGCTATTATTTCTTTATCCTGCCAAAATCTTCCATTCCTAAATTGTTTGGTCATGGAAGAAGAAGTACAAGACTAGTCCCTTTGAGATTAAGGACACCCACCACCAGCCTAGTTTAAGGCACAAGCATGGCATCACATGCACCTATTTCTGAGGTTTATGTAGAGAAATGAGTAACTCTGCTTCATCCATTGTGAAACAGCGTCTTAAATCGCTTTTTCTGGGGCTCTGTCCAACAGAACTCAAAAAGTGTCCTGCCTCCTAAAAGAGGGCCAACTGAGCAGGCAGTGACATCCTTCAACATTTGCTTCCATAACTCAATGGGTCTGGACGACAGGTCTATACATCATTAGGTGTTGGTGTTGTTGCACAGCCAGGAAAGATTATCACTGCCAGGTATTTGACAAGTCTTCCTTTCCCTCACAGTCTCTAAACACTGCACCGGATGTGCGAGGCCTCTCCATTCGCCAGGCAATTTCTCAACTAGGAGAAGGCCACAAAAGAGCGGAGCTCAGAGATATTCCCAAACTAGAATTTTTTAGGAGCCGACAGGAATTGGAAGGTGGAAGCAGAACCAGAAGCAAAACCTCACACACTCACATCCATGGAGATCTTGCAGTTGGAGCCCAATTAATGGACAGCAGGTAGAGTGTCTGACCACTCAAAGACCAGAGTTGAGTTTTTAAGCAGCTATGAGTTATCATTCATGCAGGAGGAGAGGTTGGCACCATGTTTGATGAGCTGTCAGAGTTTCAGCTCAGATGTGAATGTGCTTTGCTTAAACAATCCACCCAGAAACTATTCTCCAAAGAAACTGGCATGCAGGATTCCAATTACTAGTACCCTCTCCAGCATCCAGTTACCAGTGACTTCTCCACCATTTGGATCTCAAACAATGATACGATAGAGTTCAGGAATGAGATAGAGAATCTAATGAACAGGTGCAGCAACAATCATCTCTCCCTCAATGTCAACAAACTGAAGGAAGCGTAGTAGAGAACATGCCATTGTCTATGTCCATGGGGATGAAGCAGAAATGGTCAAGAGCTTCAGGTTTTTAGGTGTCCAGATCACCAACAGGGGGGATTGATTCCCAGCCTGGAATCTGTACAATCTCCCTGTGTCTGGGTGGCTTTTCTCCTAGTGTCCGATTTCCTCCCACACTCCAAAGAGATGTGGTTAAGTGCATTGACCATGCAACCTCTTGGCGTCAGGGGAACTAGCTGGTGTAAATACATAAGGTTATAGGGATCGGGATCAGATGGGATTGTGGTTGGTACAGACTTGATGGGCTGAATGGCCTCCTTCTGCTCTGTAGTATTCTATGATCTGCACCTTACTGTCTGCTGGTGGTCCCTTTTCTGATTCCCCATCACCAGGCTAAGCCAGATAGTGGCCAGGAAGTTGCTGCCATCTTGATCCATGTTCTTGCTGCTCCCACCCTCTCAGCTAGAGGGTCCCCCTCAGGAACGAACAATGTACATGTCACTAAGGCACTGCCACCTAAGTGCAGCAATCATCCAGTAGCTGCTGCAATGCAATACAACTCAAGTCTCTCTCAGACCTCTGTGCGGTGATCCCCCTGCCAGGGTTACAGTCTTATAAAAAGGCCCCAGTTCCACCGCAATGATTACTCAGCTGCCTTGGTGAGGCAGGTAGATCAGTTGCCATCCTGGTGCCACACTTTCAAGCATTGCGTTTCCAATGACCCCCGCCGCATAAACAATAACAGCGGAAAGACGCATAAATTGGAGGCCTATTTAAATAGCGAGATGAAATGCTTGTCAATTACTAATTTTGAGAAGCCAGCTGCATTCTTACCTAAATTTAAGAGCAAATGTGATAACATCACAGGCCCAGCAAGATACTATCGCACATAATTTTGCACCTCTCCCCCCCAAAATCTCCATTGCCATCTATTTCAGAGGTGTAATGTCACTGCCCCAGGTAATTCCTCCACACTGCGGATAGAGTAACAAGATATCACCTAACTGCGTCTGTGCGAAGCGTGAAGGAGAAAATTGTAGAAAGAAATCCCACAACACCAGTTTAAAGTCCAAACAGGCTTATTTGTAGGAAAAGCTTTTGCGACAGTCTGTCCCTTCATCAAGTGGCTGAACTCCCAGACACCTGAGGAAGGGACAGGCTGCCCGGAAAGTTTGCTGCTTTTGCTACAAATAAACCTATTTGGACTTTAAACTGGTGTTATGGGATTTCTTTCTGTTGTATCCCAGTCCAACGCTGGCATCTCCACATCACGAAGAAAATTATCCCATAAGCTGAAGACAAAGGGATCCATTAATGTATTCAATCAAATCATTGATTAATACACTTCAGGATGAGATTACACCAATCATCCAATGGCTTGAATCCAGGTTTACACCATGCACTGACATTAGTCTTGTAATGTAAATGTACCATTAGTGTCTCTGAATCCAGGCAATACATACTGCTTGAATTCTTCCTTCAAGTAACATTTCACACACATCAAACAGGTTGATGCCATTCATTCTCTGAACATGTTCCAATTGACTAAGCCGTGTCACTTGTGAAAGGAAATTAATTCTAAGCTTTCAATTGGAGGGTTTTCCAGCTTTCTATTTGTTGATGCTGACGTCAAGGAGGCAACTCTGAGGACTAAATGTTCACTGCCGTATTCTAATCAGTTCAGCTCATGCACTTGGAAGAACATTGCCATGCCATTCATCATTTCAAACTTTCTCTGATACTAATTTCTCCTTCCTTCACCAGGGCTTTTGACATTTTCTTAGAGAACCTTTTGCTTAAAATTGTTATTGAGAAAGCCTCATGGTATATAAAAGGGTGACTGAACCATGAAGAATAGAAACAAAAGAGGAGTAGCCCCAGGTGACATAAGGACTGTCATGAGGAAGGATCTTGGCTCAGAAGATAAGGAAATAGAATCAATAGGGGTAGAGCTTAAAACAGCAAGGGTCAGAAATGCTAGTGGGGAGCAGTATATAGACCCCCTAAAAGTGGTCATGCCACCAAATAGAACACTAAGCTAAAATAATCAAACAAAGTCAATATTATAATTGTTAATATTCACATAGACTAGGCCAATAAAAATGGTGAAACTGGTCCCAGGAATGAATTTGCAAAACACTTTTGCAGGAACTTCCTCAATAAATGTATCACGAAACCCACCAGGGACAAAACTATTTTACTTCTAACATTGTGATATAAGGCAGCGTAAAAATCTTCTGGGGAACAAAAACTTGTTGAAGTAACATCTCAGAGCGATATCCTGTCACTAGATTCTCTTCATTTACAAACTTATCTCTATGCCCAACTACAAAGTCAGAATCTAGAGTGTCATTAGCCCTGACACTCCTCTGTACGGAGGTAAAGCTTCCTCATTTAGGCAGACAATCATTACCTCAATCAGGGAGCTCATACTCCAAGAGGTTCACCTCATGAGTTGCACTGAGATCATTACAGTTTCATAATGTAATGGGACACAATGGAATTTATATTAAGTTTGAGATTGACAATATTTGAGTTCAAAACAAGAAACTTAAACCTAACCAAAGCCGATTAGATATGAGGGAAAAGCTAACAGAGCGAGATTGGGTAAATAGCTTGAAAGCAATGACACTAAATAAACATTATTAAATAAAGTTTATTTATTAGTTACAAGCAGGCTTACAATAACACTGCAATGATGTTACTGTGAAATTCCCCTAGTCACTACACTCCTGCACCTCTTTGGGTCAATGCACTTAACCAGCATATCGTTGGAGAACACTGGAGCATCTCAAGGAAACCCACGCAGACATGAGGAGAATGTGCAAACTCCACACATACAGTGACCCAAGCCAAGTCCCTGATGCTGTGTGCAGCAATGCTAACTGTGTCACTGTGTCACCGGTGAGAAATATGAGAAATTATTCTAATGTTTCAATGAAAACATGATCCATTTCAATAAAAAAACAAAAATCTGTGAGGATCTGTGACTTATGACGAAGAGTCAACAAAGATCAATGGACAGGGAACACAAAGCAGGGATAAAAATGCATTTTCAAGTTGTCAGGCTCGAACCAACAGAACACCTTAGAGATCAGTGCTGGGACCTCAGCTACATATTAACTACACTAATAACTTAGATGCAGAAATAAAGAGACATAGAACATAGAACATAGAACATTACAGCATAGAACAGGCCCTTTGGCCTTCGATGTTGCGCTGACCAATTAGGAAAAAGCAATGACCCTCTAACCTAAACCATTCCCTTTTCGTCCATAAACTTATCTACTAACCTCTTAAATGCCACTAAACTTGGCGCATCTACAACTGCAGCAGGCAGGGCATTCCATACCCTTACCACCCTCTGGGTAAAGAACCTACCTCTGACATCCGTCCTATAACTACCACCCTTTAATTTAAAGCTATGTCCCCTCATGCTAGCTTTCTCCATCCTAGGAAAAAGGCTATCACTGTCCACCCTATCTAAACCTCTAATCATCTTATATGTTTCAATAAGGTACTTTATACAAGATCCAAGATCTCTGATGGTACAAAGCTGGGTGCGAATGTGGGTTGTATGGAGGATGTGGTGAGGCTGCAAAGAGATATAGTCAGGTTAACTGAGTGGGCAACAAGAAACAGATGGTGTTTAATTTGGGGAGGCGTAAGGTTATTCGCACCGGTTGTAAGAATAGAAAAGCGGAATATATTTTAGAAGGTGTGAAACTTGTGAATATTGATGTTCAGAGAGGTTTGGATGTACTGATACAAGGAGCACAAAGTTAACATTTAGGCGCAGCAAGCAGTTAGCAAGATAAATGTCAGGTTAGTAATTATTATGAAAAGATTAAAGTACAAGGAAGCCTTGCTACAAATGAATAAAGCTTTGATGAAGGTAATAAATTATTGTGAGCAGTTTAGGTCTCTGCAACCAAAGAAGAAATGGTTTGTCATGGAGTCGTCATAGCGAAGGTTCACTAGATTGGTTCCAAGGATGAAAGGTTTGTCCTCTGATGAGAGATGGAGTAAATTGGTCCCATTGACTTTGCAATTTGGAAGAAAAAGAGGTGATATTTTGAAAGATACGACATTCAGAAAGGACCTGACAAAAAAGACACAAATAAAGTTTCTCCTGGCTGGAGAATCTATCAGAGGGCTGATCATTTAGGATTGAGATGAGGAGAACATTTTTCACTGAAAAAGCTGAGTCTTTTGAATTCAATATCCCTGACACTTTTGTGCACCCCATTGCTGAGTGTATTCATGGCTGAAATGGACAGGTCTTGATCTTTCAGGATATTAAGAGACATGGGGAGAAGACAGGGAAGCTCCGTTGAGACAGAAATCACTTGTGATGATCCTGAATAGCAGAACAGGCTCGAAGGACCTTCTGGTCTACTCCTGCTCTGCTCTTAGGAATGGAATACGTCAATTAATTCCCCCACTTGGCCCAGAAGAATATTGAAAGTTCTGCTCTCTTTTCTCTAGCCTGATGTATCAATTACATAAATATCAAGGCATAATATTTATCTTGTAAGAGAGAAGTCTACAAGAGAGAAATTCCAGTGGGCTTCTCCTGTTCAGCCTCTGGTGGAAACCCAAACCGCACACATAAACAATTGTCTGGATTTACATGGAGTTAGCGAGACTCCATGGATTATTAAAAATAAGGAGTGGCACCTAAATCCGGGATTCCTGGTTCCATTCCCAGTGTCCCCAACTTTTGGCAGCACAGGAGAAGGATGGGACATTGATCTTGCACCGTACATTGCCAACCTGGACATTCTATTGCAGAGATTTCCTAACCCCTGCTTCCCACCTTCCCCTACATCCCCTGCCCATCACCCCCCCACACACAAACACACATACACACCCCCACCCCCAATTTTCTTTGAGTTAAATCAGCTTTTTCTAGGACTCAGTTTACAGGCCCATAGAGATATCATGAATCATGGATAAGGGAGCATACTAAAATTGAATTCACGAGGTCTTATTTATAGCAGGTTTGATGGGCTGAATGGTCTCCTTCACACAGTTTTGTGATTGGACAGTCATTTGAGGTAGGTGGAGGGCATAGGTTGCTCTGGAGAGACCGAGGGACCATTTGAGGGGTGGTGTAGAGGAACTTGAAGGGGCATGAAAGGCCATAAAGAATCTGTGGAGGATGGAGTTTACAGAGTCTTAATGCCTCTATCGTAACTAAATCCCATAGCACTGAGATAGCCCTTTTAACCAGCCCACTTCTGCAGCTTGTGGCTCCTTCCAAACAGTTTCCATGGGGAAATACCCAGTCCAGTTACCTCTCAACTCCTAACAATGGGAATCCTGTCTCTGCAAGCGCATTTTCCCAAGGCAGGTGCACCCAGCTAGTAAAATTCCCAGCTCCTAGTCCCTCTCACAAGGGGGAAAATACATCCTGATTCTACAACTGGAGTTATTGTGACAGAGAAATCTGAAAGGAATTTCCGAATATTACATTGATATGACTTAGATATTTATGTTCGTCCAATTGTACAGAAGCTGTAGATGAATGTGGATGATGAAGCACCACTTTTTAATGTCACTGACAATTCTTTGTGTTTTGAAGACTGGTGTTGTTTAAAATGCACAAACAGTTTTCATCCATCAGCTTCAGACTGGAAACCAGAGGCCAAAAAGACAATAACTTCTTAATAAGTGGCCTAAAGGCACATGTGTCAAGAGTTGTTGAAACATTTAGGCCCTGAATTTAATCAACTTATAATGTTTGCTATTTTTCTGCAAAAAAATTATACCATTTTAGGAGGGAATAAGTCAAGAAATCAATCTGATATGAACTAATATTTCTTTTGTTCTTGCTGCTACTGATGGATTTTTCCATAGTATGAAAGGGGGACAGTGGAGAGAAAACACAGTCAATTTTAAGTTTGAATTTATTATTAGTGTGACAAGTAGGCTTACATTAACACTGCAGTGAAGTTACTGTGAAAATCCCCGATTTGCCACACCACCCTCCAACTCATATTCGGGTACACAAGAAGAATTTAGCATGGCCAATGCACTTAACTAGCATGTCTTTCAGACAGTGGGAGGAAACCTGAGGACCCAGAGGAAATCCATACAGACTTGGGGAGAACATGCATAGTAACCCAAGCTGGGAATTGAACACGGCTCTCTGGCACTGTGAGGCAGCAGTACTAACTTCTGTGATACCGTGCTGCCCTTTAACATTCAATCTGAGATCTGATACCTTGTTGATATTAAACATAGCTAACTGAGTGACTTTCCCGAATTAATTTTGAGAGGCAAACGTATACGATCAAGTCAACACGGTCAAGAGAAGCAGAATTGTATGGTCATTTAAGGCGCATTTTAAAACCTTCAGTGGCTAATTAATTCTAACAGAGATACTTCTTCACTTTAGAGCTGGTCTTCAAATGCTGTTTGAGTACATGTTCACACATTATGTCCACACAACATGGTAACACTATCTCTTAAAATAGATACAGCAACATAATTGACTATCATATTGAAATTGAGTATTACTGAAAAAAGAGAAATCCAGTTGAAGCCTTTCACCTTGCACGTATCAGGGAAAAAGGAATGCCAATTTTAAAATTGATATTGAACAATAAGTATTTATAATTTACAACTGATATTCTTGAAAATCTGTCCTGATGAGTGCAAGACCAAAAGCTTGGATAGCACGTCCCTTTTTTTCAGCAACATTCAATTCTGTCACTAACAGAGTAACTCCAATCACAAAAGATAAAACAAAGAGACACTTACTTCTGCTTCTGGCTTATCTCCAGAAGTTTCTGCACATCATTTTTAGCCTCTGCTTCATTCTTTTTCAAGCTCTGGTAGGGTTTTATGAAAGAGGAAATAGCACAATCAGTGAGGGTCTCACAAATGAGGCATCACAAGAGAATCAATTCAACGTTAAAAATGCTCAATGTTTGTTGCAGAAGCATAGAACATAGAACATAGAACATTATAGCGCAGAACAGGCCCTTCGGCCCTCAACGTTGCACCGACCAATTAAGAAAAAGCAATTACCCTCTAACCTAAACCATTCCCTTTTTGTCCATAAACTTATCTACTAACCTCTTAAATGCCACCAAACTTGGCGCATCTACAACTGCAGCAGGCAGGGCATTCCATACCCTTACCACCCTCTGGGTAAAGAACCTACCTCTGACATCCACCCTATAACTACCAACCCTTAATTTAAAGCTATGTCCCCTCGTGCTAGCTTTCTCCATCCTAGGAAAAAGGCTATCACAGTCCACCCTATCTAAACCTCTAATCATCTTATAAGTTTCAATAAGGTCTCCTCTTAGTCGCCTTCTTTCTAATGAAAACAACATCAAATCCCTCAGCCTCTCTTCATAAGACCTGCCCTCCATACCAGGCAACATCCTGGTAAACCTCCTCTGTACCCTCTTCAATGCCTCCACATCTTTCTTATAATGCGGGGACCAGAACTGTACACAATACTCCAAGTGCGGCCGCACTAGAGTTTTGTACAGTTGCAACATGACGTTGCGGCTCCGAAATTCAATCCCCCTACCAATAAAAGCTAAGACTCCGTATGCCTTCTTAACAACCTTATCGACTTGATTGCCAACTTTCAGGGATCTATGCACACATACACCAAGATCCCTCTGTTCATCAACACTATTAAGAGTCCTACCATTAGCCCTATACTCTACACATTTGTTATTCCTGCCAAAGTGAATTACCTCACACTTTTCCACATTAAACTCCATTTGCCACCTCTCGGCCCAGCTCTGCAACTTGTCCAAGTCTCTCTGCAAACTATAACACCCCTGTTCACTATCCACCACTCCTCCGACTTTGGTATCATCTGCAAATTTACTAATCCATCCTTCAATACCCTCATCCAGATCATTTATAAAAATTACAAACAGCAGGGGCCCCAAAACAGATCCCTGAGGTACACCACTTGTAACCGAACTCCATGATAAATAATTTCCATCAACCACCACCCTCTGTCTTCTATCTGCTAGCCAATTCCTAATCCAATTAGCTAAATCACCCTCAATCCCATACATCTGCATTTTCTGCAGAAGCCTTCCATGGGCCACCTTATCGAACACCTTACTAAAGTCCATATATACCACATCAACTGCCTTACCCCCATCCACCTCTTTGGTCACTTTTTCAAAAAACTCAATAAGGTTAGTAAGGCACGACCTACCCTTCACAAAACCATGCTGACTATCCCCAATCAATTCATTTCTCTCTAAATAACAATAAATCCTATCCCTAATAATTCTCTCCAATACTTTGCCCACAACAGAAGTAAGACTCATTGGCCTATAATTCCCAGGAAGGTCTCTCTTCCCCTTCTTGAACAATGGGACCACATTCGCTATCCTCCAGTCTTCCGGCACTATACCCGTAACCAACGACGACCTGAAGATCAGAGCCAGAGGCTCTGCAATCGCCTCTCTCGCCTCCCAGAGAATCCTAGGGTAAATCCCGTCCGGCCCAGGGGACTTATCTAACTTCAAACCCTCAAGAATATCTAGCACATCCTCCTTATCTACTTCAATACTTTCCAGTTTGCAACCCTGTATCCCAGTGTTCTCCACAACTACATTTACATCTCCCTGCGTGAATACCGAAGAGAAATATTTGTTCAGTGCCTCTCCAATCTCTTCAGGCTCCACGCATAACTTCCCACTGCTGTCTCTGACTGGCCTTAATCTTGCCCTAACCAATTTTCTATTCTTAACATATCTAAAGAAAGCTTTAGGATTCTCCTTAATCCTATCAGCCAAAGCCAAAGAACAAAGAACAAAGAACAACACAGCACGGGAAACAGGCCCTTCGGCCCAACGAGCCCGCGCCGCCATCCTAACGTCTTAATGACATACAGAGACCAATATAGGGACAATTTGTTACCCATCAGCCTAAGAGCACATTTTTGGGATGTGGGAGGAAACCGGAGCACCCGGAGAAAACCCACGCAACCACGGGGAGAACGCGCAAACTCCCGCAGATACAGGCCCAAATCCATGTGTCTGCACAGCAACAGCGATAGTCTCTGAGCTGTCATGTTGCCCATCTGATGGTCCAGTTTAAGCATACACTAACGACATGAAGCACTAGGCCACTCCTGAAGTAACCTCCAGGAGCAGCCCTCACACGACCTGCCGAATGCATGCACCTTGTTGGTCAACAAGGTGGACCGAACAGCCTGTGGAAACAATTAAAGTATTTAAACAGTCCTCCTATATCCCTCTATCTGCAGACTGTTCGTGTGGCTGTCCAGGAGACCCTTAAACAACCCTAGCGTGCCTGCTCCCACCACCTTACTCGGTAGTGCATTCCACATCCCCACTACCCTTTGTGTGAAAAAATGCCCTCTAATATTAGTCTTATACATAGCCCCCTTCACCCTAAGGCCGTGACCCCTCGTTCTATCCGAATCTAATGGATGAAAAAGCTTACCACCATTTACTCTATCTATACCCCTCATAATCTTATATACCTCTAATAGATCCCCTCTCAGCCGACGTCTTTCAAGGGAAAACAACCCCAGTGCGTTCAACCTTTCCTCATAAGACAGCCCTTCCATACCAGGCAGCATCCTGGTAAATCTCCTCTGCACTGTCTCCAGGGACTCCACATCCTTCCGGTAGTACGGCGACCAGAACTGGACGCAGTACTCCAAGTGAGGCCTCACCAACGTTCTATACACTTGCAACATCAAACTCCTACTCTTGTATTCTATACCCCTTCCTATGAAGGCTAACATACCATACGCTTTCTTTATCACTTTTGCCACCTGTACTGACACCTTCAGAGACTTGTGAACCTGCACCCCCAGGTTTCTCTGCGTCTCTATACTCCGGATAGTTTTACCTTTTATCCTACAACTCCCCTCTACATTATTCCGGCCAAAATGCATCACCTCGCATTTATCCGGATTAAATTCCATTTGCCATCTATCTGCACAATCTACCAGCCTATCTATGTCATGTTGTATTGCCAGGCACTGCTCCTCAGTACCCGCGAATCCAATCATCTTAGTGTCATCAGCAAATTTGCTGATCACACCACCTACCCCCTCTTCCAAGTCATTTATATAAATCACAAATAGAAGAGGTCCTAGTACTGAGCCCTGTGGCACACCACTAGTGACTGACCTCCAGTTGGAACAAGAGCCTTCCACTACTACCCGCTGTCTCCTCCTCCCAAGCCAGTTCTCAACCCATCTACATACCTGGCCCTGTATCCCATGCGCCTTCACCTTTTTTTATCAGCCTACCATGGGGAACCTTGTCAAACGCCTTACTGAAATCCATGTAGACGACATTAACGGCTTGTCTTCTCGTGTCCTCTTTTAGCTCTTCTCAACTCACTCTTTAGCACCCTCCTGGCTAATCTATAGCTATCCAGCGCAGGAGTAACTGCACCATTATTCCACTGATTTAAAACAGCATAGCCTTATCATTAGCCCAAATAGTTCCACTTTACCATGAAGATGCTTCTGCAAACAATATACTGATGAAGATAACATGACAAGGAATATCTTTTAAAAGTAGAATAGGACTCTGAACAAAATCTCTGTAAATTCCATCACTACACACCACAGTTCATTATATCAAACAATAAATATTGTCATAGAGATTTCATAGAAATAGAATCCCTGCAATGCAGAAGGAGACCATTTGGCCTATTGAATCTGCACCAACATCAATTCTGTCTAGTCCCTTATCCCCATAACCCACATATTTATCCCACTAATTCCTCCAAACTATGCATTCCAGGATAATAAGGGCAATTTAGCTTAGCCAATGCACCTAACCGGCACATATTTGGATGGACATATTTGGAAGAGGGGGGCATGGTGGCCCAATGGTTAGCACTATTGCCCCACAGTGCCATGGGATGGACCCAGGTTCAACTCCTGGCTTGCATTACGAAGTTTGCACTTTCTCCCTGTGTCTACATGGGTTTCTTCCAGATTCTCCGATTTCCTCTCACAGTCTGAAAGACATGTTGCTTAGATGCATTGACCCAAACAGGTACCAGAATATAGCGACTAGGCGAAATTCACAGTAACGTCATTGTAATGTTAATGTAAGCCTTACTTGTGACTAATAAATAAACTTTACTGACTTGTGGGAGGGAACCGGAGCACCTGGAGAAAACCCATGCAGACACAGGGAGAACATGCAAACTTCACATAGACAGTGATCCAAGCAGGGATTTGAACCCAGATCCCTGGAGCTATGAGACAGTAGTGCTAAGCACTGTGACATCCTTAATCTGATTTAAGGTTTCCTCAATACACTAGTAACGTTTATGAATGTGAGTTATTTTCAGTGCTGGCATTGCATGACTTAATTTTACAACACCATTGAATCACAGAATAATTGCCATTTGGCCTATCATATCTTTTCTGGCACTCTGAAAGGGCAATTCACCTAGTGCCACTCTCCTATCATTTCCTCTTGGTCTGCCCATTCTTCTTTTTCAGATAATAATCTAATCTCTTCTTGAAGACTTCATTGAACTTGTCTCCACCATGCTCTCAGACAGTGCATTTCAGATACTAACCATTCACTGCATAAAAAAGATAATTTCCCATGTTGGCATTACTTCTTTTGCTGATTACCTAAAATCCATGTCCTCTGGTTCTTGATTCTTCTACCAATGGAAACAATTACCTAGTATGCCCAGGTCCCTCATGATTATGAACACACCTATCAAATCTCCCCTCAAATTTTATCTTCTTTCATCGTAACATCTCCAATCTATCAATGTAACTGTAGTTATCATTCTGAAACCATTCCTGTGAATCTTCAAAACACCTGAAGCCTTTGTATCATTTCTAAAGTCCAGAAGCAGACTCGATACTCCAGTTGAAGTCAAAGCAATGTTTGGCATAACCTGCTTACTTTTGTTTTCCACGTCCCAGTCAACAAAGCCAGGATGCTGTATGCTTTATTAACATCCCTCAAAACCTGTCCTGCCACCTTTAGTGATTTATGCATTTTAACACCAAGATCCCTCTGCTTGTACACCCGCTTTAAAATTGTGTCTTTTATTGTCTCATTATCATTTATTTTAATCAAGTTATTTTCTGTGTTGATTCTTATTTTTTTGGACAAATCACTGATCTACTTGGAATGTCTATCTTCCCCATCATATATTCTTCTGGATGAGGAGTATGGTTGCAATAAGGTACTGAATATCCATAAACTCACTTAACTCTAGATATATAGGCAGTACAATCATTGGGTACACATTGCACATGAAGTCTTAATTCTCCATGTAATCATAGAGTTCACAGGATCTTATAAATTTGCAATACATAAGGGAGGACATTTGACCCAATGGGTCAACGCCAATAAGTACCATCCAGTTTAATCCTACTTCCAGTTCTAAGCCCATAGTCCTACAGGCGACAGCAGTTAAAGCACATATCCAAATAATTTTTAAATGCTAAGTGGGTTTCTGTCTCTTCTCCAACAGTGAGTTTCACATCCCTCTGGGTTAAAAAGATAACAATCCACTCTGAAACCAAAAGATTAATGCCATTCAACCGACCTGTGAATTTCTTCTCAAAACAATTATCATGAGTGTCTAAACTCCACTCCCAAAAAGACATGCTTTAAAATCTTCTTTCAAATAATGTTTTTCATCACTGCTTTCAGGAAGAATCCAGCTCCAGATATTCCGACTGTTCTTTCAAAGCAGATCTTCCACTCCACTGTTTTAACAAGGAATCCACTGAAACCTCTGACCTATTGTCCTAATCTATGCTATTTAGTTAGGAATGCCTCAATCAAAGGACCTTCTTATTCATTCTATCTGGACCTTTCAGAATATTATAAACTTAGATTAGATCTCTCTCCTTGTAAATCTCCTTTATACCCTTTCAAGTGTAATCGGACACTCCCAAAGTCTGGTGACCAGAACCGCATAAAGTGATTCAGCTGTGTTACAATCCTAGTTACCACTGGACCAGAATAGAACTGAAGGTCAAAAGATCATGACTGTTACTTTCCTTTGAGAAAACATAGGGAAACAGTATCACAGGACTGCTAGTCAGTTAACAACAAGAAAAAAAATTAAACACACACAGCGGAATTTTCCAGCCAGCAGGATTTTCCAGTCCCACGACAGTGAATGGAGATTTGGCTGAGTGCCAAATCCTCTATCCTCGTTTACAGCGGTGGAAGGGCATGAACAGTCGGAAAACACCAGCCAAGATGTTTGATTATTCCTTTACTCCTCCCTTAGCTTCACAAATGTGTGTAGTTTTTAAAGATAACTCCTCACTCTGAAACCAAAAGACCAATGCCACTCAACTGATCTGTGAATTACTTCCCATCATCCCTGAACGATTATCTAAAGTCCACTTCCAAAAAGACACACTTTAAAATTTTCTTTCAAAAAATGCTTCCCATCAGCTGTTTTCAGTAAGAATCTAACTCCAGGTACTCCAATTATTCTTTCAAACCAAATCTTGCATTCCACTGTTTTAACAAGGAATCCAAATCCAGATTTTCTACTTACCTTTCAGGCTTCTTTTTTCTTAAGTGCTTCTGCACAGTCTCCAAGATCCAGTCATCGATTTCCACAGTCATTAAAAATAACATCTCACAAACTGTACTGCAACATCACAAACCTTAGAACTATTTCACAAAAAGAATCATAGAATCCCTACAGTGCAGAAGGAGAGCATTCAGGGAATGCAGTGGCGCTGGAGAATCCCAGCTGCGGAAAATGTTAAAGATTTCTGGTGTCCATGTTCAGATAATAAAGATAAATATCCAATTTGTCTTCTTGATCACCTGAAGTGGCCAGTCCAGCCACCTAGAAGAATCTTTGAATGTACATTTCAATTTCTTCCTCTACACTTCAGAGTATCCGACCATTTTTTACCTATTTCCTTGCTGTGTTCACCCTCCCCAAATATATTATTTCCCTAGATTGAACTCTGTTTATCACCGTTCCTCCTACCTGTTAATCTATTCATATCTTCTTGAAGTCTACAGCTTTCTTCTTTCATTATCAATCATATGTTTAATTATTGTAATGTCTGCAAACATCTTAATCAAATCTCTTACATTCAAGTGCAAATCATTGATGTGTCCCATAATAAGCAAGGCCTTAAGGGGAAATGTAGGGGAAACAAGTTCAGGGAACCTCGGAGGTCTTGGAAAAGAACATAGAACATAAAAATTACTGCGCAGTACAGGTCCTTTGGCCCTCAGTGTTGCTCTGACCAGTGGAACCAATTTAATGACCTTCTAACCTAAACTATTCCAATGTTATCCATATGCCTATGCACTGACCATTTGAATGCTCTTATAGTTGGCGAGTGCACAACTGCAGTAGGCAGGGCATTCTATGCCCTTACTACCCTCTGAGAAAAGGGGAAGCAATGGCTTATTGGTATCATTGCTAGACTACTAATCCAGGAACACAGCTAATTTTCTGGGGAACCTGGGTTCGAATCCTACCATGGCAGATAAATAAATTTAAAAAAATCTGGAATTCAGAATCAACTGATGACCATGAAACTATTTGCCATTGGTGGAAAAACCTATCTGGTTTGCTAATGTCCTCTAAAGAAGGAAACCTGCCTCCTTACCTGGTCTGGCCTACATGTGTTTCCGGAGGCACAGCAATGTGGCTGACTATCAACTGCCCTCAGGAAACTAGGCTTGGACAATAAATGCTAGCCAACCAGCAACATCTATGTTCTACGAATGGATTAATAAAAAAAATCAAGACTAGAAAATGAAGAGGAGGAAGGTTTTTTGCAAGTCTAAAGGGAGCAGTTCAGCTGTGGCCCCAAAGAAACAAAGGAAATGCAAGGGGAAACTTAAGAAAACAATTAGAAAAACAAAAAGGGAGCAAGAGAAAAGACTTGCAAACAAGATTAGGGAGGATCCTAAGATATTCTATACATACAGTAAGGGGAAGAGGTTATCCAGGGAAAGAATAAGCCCATTAGAGACAAAAGGGGCAATCTGTGTATGAAAACTCAGGACATTGGAAGGATGTTAAATGAATACTTCTCATGGTCTTCACTCAGGAGAAGGAGGACACAGCTACGGAATTCAGGAAAAGGGACTGAGAGGGCTTGAGCAGTTTTACACAAGAAATAAAGAGGTATTGGAGGTTCTGAAGGGCTTTAAAATGGACTAATCCTTAGACCTGGATGAACTGCATCCCAAACTGCTGTCGAGGGTGAGAAAGGAAATTGCAGGTCCTCCAACACAAATTTTTAATTTCTCTTTGGCTACGGGTAAGTACCAGAGGATTGGAGGATTATAGAATCATAGAATCCTACAGAGCAGAAGGAGGCCATTCAGCTCACCAAGTCTGCACTGAACACAATCCCATCCAGGTTCTATACCCATAACCCCTTGCATTTACTCTAGATAATCGTCCTAACACTAAGGGTAACTAAAATCGCCATGGCCAATCCATCTAATCCGCACACCCTTTGGACTGAAGGAGGAAACTGGAGTACCAGCTGACATGGGGAGAATGTGCAAACTCCGTACAGACAGTGACCCAAGCCAAGAATCGAATCCGGGTCCTGGCGTTGTGAGGCAGCAGTACTGACCACTGTGCCACCCCAAATGGGTGGCTAATGTGGTTCCACTTTTCAATAGGAGTGGTAAAGATGAACCAAGGAATTACAGACCAGTGAGTTTCACATCAGTGATAGAGAAACTATTGGAGGAAGTTCTGAAGGAGACAGTTAATTTACACCAGGAAAGTCATGGATTGATTAGGGATTGTCAGCATGGTATGTCAGAGGGAGGTTATGCCTAACAAACTTGATAGAACTTTTTGAAGAGGTGATCGAATGAGGAAATGAAGAAGCACAGTTGATACTGTTTATATGGGTTTTAGCAAAGTTTTACACAAGGAGTGAGGGAGGGGGAATGGATTGAGGCAAAGGAATTGGGCAACGAAGTAGACAAGTTAAAGGAGGAGGAGAATGGGGGCCCTCTAACAGACCCGGGGAGCCTGTTAATAAGGAAAGCCCACCCCTTCCCACTACCAGCTAAATGCCAGCAGCTACTAACCTTCTGATACTAAGGGGTAATTTAGCATGGACAATCAACCTAACCCACACATTAATGCCAACTTGTCCATCCAGTTTCATTCCTTTGTGTTTTCATTGTAGTGAATGGATTGTTAGGCCATTCCAGAGGGTATTTAAGAATCAACCACATTTCTGAGGGTCACATGTATGCCAGACAAGGATGTTAGTTTCTCTTCCCTAAATGACATTAGTGAACCAGTTGGGCTTTTTGCCACAATTGACAATGGCTCCATAATAATCAGTAGATTTTCAATTCCAGGTGATTTACTGGTGGGATTAGAATTTAGATTCACAGAGAATTATCCTGGGTTTCTGGTTACTAGTCAGACAATAATACGTCTGTGTCATCACTTCCCCTGATCAACTGAATAATTAAAAACCCATGGCTTATAGACGGACACAAATAAAAATTGAAATGCCAAATTGATAAACATGTAATTATTGAAATCAGACTCCAATAAAAATCCCTATAAAATGTAATCATTATCAGGCTGGCACAGTGGCACAGCGGTCAGCACTGTTGCCTCACAGCACCAGGGTCCCAGGTTCAAGTCCAACCTCAGGATCACTATCTGCGTGGAGTTTGCACATTTCCCCATGTCTGCATGAATTTCTCCAGGTGCTCCAGTTTCCTCCCACAGTCCAAAGATGTGGGGGTTAGGTTGATTGGCCATGGTGAATTGTCCCTTAGTATTACGGGAATATGAGGGAGATTCATGGAGTAAATGTGTGGGGTTCCAGGGACAGGGCCTGGGTGGGATTGTGGTTGGTGCAGACAAAATAGGCCAAATGGTCTCTTTCTGCACTGTAGGGATTCTATGATTCAGTGAGTTTATCCAAATGAAGCATTACATCAAAAAAAACTATCCTTTTGTAAAAATAATACTGAATTTACCTTACAGCACTTATACGCATAAGCAAGATCAACAACACTTAGCAACACAAGAAAGAACAAGTCAAAGAACCAACATGTTTAATAATAAATTATTCATTCATTTTTTAAAATGATTTATTTCGACTGAAATTGCTTTCTAAGGGATTTTCAACAGTAGTCTTTTGCGTGGAACTCCTTTGATATTTCACATTGAATTATATGCCTCACAGTTTAAATGCGGCTACAAAGGAAAGATAATGTTTTATTCTGCCTTCAGATTTTTATTTGTGATGAATTAGCTCAAATCTAAGCTTTACGGGTGCCGTTTATTTTCGCTGTTGATTTTGTTCAAAGCAGGGTTGTGTATCCGGTGGATTTCTAGTATCTAATTTTTACGTACAGAGCTAAAACTTGCAAGGTGATACCAATTTTTTTTTTCTGCATGGTGTAAGCACGGATTTTGATGGGTGCATCCTTGTCAACAGGACATCTGGGCCAAAAACAGTAAATGCTGGAAAATCTCAGCAGGTCTGACAGTATCTGTAGGGAGAGAATAAAGCCAAAGTTTCGATCTGGATGACCCTTCGTCAGACCTGAGACCAAAGGAAATCAGACAAGATTTATACATTGATGGCATGGAGGCCAGCCGTAACTGAACAAAGAAAATGAAAATGGCGATGATGGAGGCCGAGAAAGATGCTGAAAGTGGCCCTTAAGGATGTGTGAATGGCAGAACATGGGTACAGATTCATAGATTCCCTACAGTGCAATAGGAGGCCACTCAGCCCATTGAGTCTACACCAACTCTCCAAAAGAATCTTTTCTCCCAACCCTTTAACTAAAATAACTTAAAGTTTCTTAAGTCAGATATTATCCTATTGGAATGAGACTTTACACTTGCCAGTTATTCCCATGTATTTATGCCGCTAACTTCCCTAACCTAAGGGACACCATTACCATGGCCAATTCACCTAATCTGCACACCTTTGGACTGTGGAAGGGACAAGAGCACACAGAGAAAAGCCACACAGACATGGTGGGGTAGGGGGAACGCACAAAGTCCCCACACACAGTCACCCAAGGCTGGAATAGAACCTGAGTCGCTGGCACTGTGAGGCAGCAGTGCTCAGCACTGTGCCATCATGCCGCCCTTACTAAGGGATTGCCTGAGGAATGTGGCAGATGCCTTGAAGGAGGATTGGAGGAGAGGTTTTGGAGAAAAGATGAAAAGCGAGACTCTGGATGGAAACATCAGGACATCTTAGCGTACATTGGACTAAACAACATTTCTGCTCACCAATGTCATTATACAATTGAAAAACAGTTAAAATTATTTAAAGTTTCTTAAGTCACATACTATCCTGCTGGAATGAGACTCTATATTTCCAATTATTCAGTTTTTGGGCAAGCGGGTTAAGTAGAAGTAATTGGCAGTCTTTCATAATTATCACATTGTTAAAAGTGTGCTTACACTGTTAATTGTCAGACTTAACTTTGTGTGGTGAGTTTAATGCTCATTTAATATGAAAAAGACAGAAACCTCATGAAAATCTATGGATTCAACAACAGCACTGAGCAAATCGACTGTCACCTTCTGGTGATTGACAGTTCACATTGTAGCTCTTTCTCATACAAGTCACTGACTGATCTGTGCATCGACAACTAGCGCACGGTTCAGAAGCTGTCAGGTTTTCAACAAAACTATGTGAGAAGCTGAAATATTTTTCTCATTGTAATAATCACAATGCATGGTTCTATAGTAATTTTGGATTTATTTTTAAACTGTCAGGATTCACTTACGCAGAACAGCATTCAGATTATAAATTTGATTTGAATTAGATTAACCCAATAAAATCTGATAGAAAATCAGTGTTCGAGATATTAGAAAGAAAGCTAATATGGATTTATAGGGAACTATAGATGACAGATATGAAATATAATGACACTCTTTCAGGACAGATCTGCAGGGCTACATAAAAGCCATTGTGCCATTAGGAGCAGACATAAATTAGATAATTGATGATCAGCACAAGTTTGGAGGGCTGTTCTTTGTTCTTAATTGGTCATTTCTATTTTCATGTAGTGTGGCACGGTGACACAGCGGTTAGCATTGCTGCCTCATAGCACCAGGGATTTGGGTTTAATTCTGGCCTTGGGTCACTGTAGGAGTTTGCACAGTTAGAAGCTTCACAACACCAGGTTAAAGGTGTATTTGGTATCACAAGCTTTTGGACTATTGCTCCCTTCATCAGGGGAAGGAGCAGCGCTCTGGAAGTTCGTGATACCAAATAAACTTGTTGGACTTTAACCCTGGTGTTGTGAGACATCTTACGGTGCCCACCTCAGTCCAACGCTGGCATCTGCATATCATATGTGGTGTTTGCACATTCCCCCCATATCTGCGTGGGTTTCTTCTGGATGCTCCGGTATCCTCCCACACTCCAAAGATGTGCGGGTTAGATGGATTGGAAATACTAAATTGTCACCTTAATGACTAAATAGGAGGGGTTATGAGGATAGGGCCTGAGTGAGATTGTTGTTGGTGCAGGCTCGATGGACCACTTGGCCTCTTTCTGCACTGCAGGGATTCTAATGATTCTGTCCAGTTTGCGACACAAAATTCAATTTCTGTAAAGTTGGTTCAATCAAGAAAAATAAGGATTTGCTCGGTGACTAATTTAAAACTGGCTTGCTTGACTCCACTGGTAAACAACGCGACAAAGATGTATCTCTGAGTGCTTTTAGATTTATTTTGTGTCATTCATTTTGGAAGAATATAAGGGTTCAATTTGATCATGTTATTGCAGCAGCAATTTGACTTACACCCTTTGGTGATTATTTCTGCCTCTGTTAGCTGCAGGGAAGTAAATTCAAACTTGGCAAAGCCAACGAAAAATTCTCACAGTGAAGAGCTCAGGCATCAGAGTGATTCTTGTGGATAACATAAGGGTGACGCAGTAAATCAGGTTAAACATAGGAACTGGGATTTAAATTCTGCCTGGGCCAGACCTAATTCTATTTTTCACTCTCGCGGATCCTAATTGAAGAGAGCTTGAGCAGTTTTGCGATTCCCAGATGGACTTGTGTTCAGAGTAGCAAATTACTTATGCAACACAGAACTAATCACTCAACATCCGTCAGCAAGAGCGTAAACATGGGAGGGAACGGTTTTCTGAGTTTGAGACGAATGGGTTTATTGGGGCCACGGCTAAAGATGGTGTAAGTACATCCGGCCCGCACTTTAACTGCAAAACGCAATGAGACATACAAACACCCAGAAAGAGAACTGCCATTGTTTGGTATTTACAATATTGTAACATTGTCCATTTTAGCCATTGTTGTACAATTACCTGAGTAAGTCAGATTGGCCACAACAAAAACGTGGGTGGCACGGTAGCACAATAGTTAGCACCGCTGCTTCACAGCTCCAGGGAGCTGGGTTTGATTCCCGGCTTGGGTCACTGTCTGTTTGCACATTCTCCTCGTGTCTGCGTAGGTTTCCTTCAGGTACTCCGGTTTCCTCCCACAATCCAAAGATGTGCGAATTAAGTTGATTGGTCATGCTAAATAGCCCCTTAGAATCCTGAGATGTGTAGGTTAGAGGGATCAGTGGGTAAAATATGTAGGGATATGGGGGTAGGGCCTGCATGGGATTATGATCGATGCAGGCTCAATGGGCTCAAAGACCACTTTCTGTACTGGAGGGTTTCTATGATTTCTATGACAAAGCTTGAGGCAAATTTGAATCTTTTTAGGAAGAAGTCCATTACTTTTTAGCACCAATGTTCAACATATTCCAAGAGGAAGCCTTGAGGGTATGCAAAATTTATCAGTAAAGTTTTGGTGGAAAGAACATCTTAATCACCTTCAATGAATAGAGCTTATTCACTGTCCAGATGAGATAGATGCATGCCCAGACACAGAGTCATGTCTTAATCTGATTTGGCAGTGACCTTTGAGGGAACCCATGAGAACATTCATTTGAACTCTGGCCTGGCGTCAGAGTTATTGGGCAACACAGAACTAATCACTCAACATCCGTCAGCAAGAGTGTAAACATGGGAGGGAACAGGGTCAGTAAAGACAGGAGTTAGCTTCCAAATTCTATGGACTAATAAAATGTCATTATGTCAGAGGATAAGATGCAGTTAGCTCAGATTTATGACAGCTATTAGTGTTGATTTGTGTAGATCGAAGATGATTGATTTTTAAGCTAATGAAAGAAGGGAGTTATTGATAAAATCTATTATCTATTTTGAATTGTATATATCAGATTTTATTGGTGAGATCAGGCTGCTCTACCTCAGAGCTGCCCTGACCCTTCGATAATCTCCAAACAGTTGCTGGTTAAAGAAAGTTATGTCTTTAGTACAAAGACACTGGCTTTGTGAGTCTTGTATTATCAGAAGTTTAGGCAGCACTGTCACCTTGGGTGTCCCAGCAACACAATTATGTCATAGGCAGTCAAGTCGAGAAGGTTGTTAAGAAGGCATATGGAGTCTTAGCTTTTATTGGTAGGGGGATTGAATTTCGGAGCCGCAACGTCATGTTGCAACTGTACAAAACTCTAGTGCGGCCGCACTTGGAGTATTGTGTGCAGTTCTGGTCCCCGCATTATAAGAAAGATGTGGAGGCTTTGGAGAGGGTACAGAGGAGGTTTACCAGGATGTTGCCTGGTATGGAGGGCAGGTCTTATGAAGAGAGGCTGAGGGATTTGAGGTTGTTTTCGTTAGAAAGGAGGTGGCTAAGAGGGGACCTAATCGAAACATATAAGATGATTAGAGGTTTAGATAGGGTGGACAGTGATAGCCTTTTTCCTAGGATGGAGAAAGCTAGCACGAGGGGACACAGCTTTAAATTAAGGGGTGATAGTTATAGGACGGATATCAGAGGCAGGTTCTTTACCCAAAGGGTGGTTCGGGAGTGGAATGCCCTGCCTGCAGCGGTTGTAGATGCGCCAAGTTTGGTGGCGTTTAAGAGGTTAGTTGATAAGTATATGGAAGAGAAGGGAATGGTTTAGTTTGGAGGGGCATTGCTTTTTATATTGGTCGGCGCAACATCGAAGGCCGAAGGGCCTGTTCTGTGCTGTAGTGTTCTATGTTCTATGTTCTATATAGTCATAGAGATACAGGCCCTACAGCCCAACTCGTCAATGCTGACCAGGTTTCCTATAATGAACCAGTTCCAATTGCCTGTATTTGGTCCATACCCCTCTAAACCTTTCCCATCCATCCATATACCTGTCCAAATGTCTTTTACATGTTGTAATTGTATCCATCTCTACCACCTTCTTGGGCAGCTCATTGAATATATGCAACTTGAAAAAGTTGCCCCTCAAGTCCCTTTGAAGTCTTTCCCCTCTCATCTTAAACCTACATCCTCCAGTTTTGGACTCCCCCTACCCTGGGGAAAAGACCTTGGCTATTCACTTTGTCTATGCCCCACATGATTTTATAAACCTCTATAAAGTTACCCCTTTATCCTCCTATGCTCCAGGGAAAAAAGTTGTAGCCTGTCCAGCCTGGGGACAGCACAGAGGCACAATGGTTAGCACTGCTGCCTCAGTGTCAGGGACCCAGGTTCAATTCTTTACCCAAAGGGTGGTTCAGGAGTGGAATGCCCTGCCTGCAGCAGTTGTAGATGTGCCAAGTTTGGTGGCGTTTAAGAAGTTAGTTGATAAGTACATGGAAGAGAAGGGAATGGTTTAGTTTGGAGGGGCATTGCTTTTTATATTGGTTGGTGCAACATCGAAGGCCGAAGGGCCTGTTCTGTGCTGTAATGTTCTATGTTCTATGTTCTAATTCCTGGCTCGGACCACTGTCTGTGCAGAGTTTGCACATTCTCCCCGTGTCTGCGTGAGTTTCCTCTGGATGCTCCAATTTCTTCCTGCAGTCCAAAGATATGCGGGTTAGGTGGATTGGCCATGCTAAATTGACAATTAGTGTCAGGGGCACGAGCTCAGGTAAATGCATGGTAGGGGTAGAGCATCCTTCTGCACTGAAGTATGCTATGATTTTCTCTATATAATTCAAATCTTCTCTCCTGCAACACACTGCTGGTAATACGCCTACAGTCTAAAAAACAACCCTGTACCACCAACCCCCACCCCCCACCCCCACCCCAATATTTTGTTCAACCATTAAACATTATTGCCTCAAATTCTAGTCTACAAATGGACTGAATATTACTGGCACAGAAAGATGGTATACATAATTCTATTCATAATTGTTTTCCCCACAGTAATGTTAATTTTACCCAGGTCGCTCGCTGTTCATTGTTATTTATGTGGTGTGCCAGCATATTTCCAAGCCTGGAGCCTCAGGCCTATTGACTTAAAATGTTGTTACTTGGAGAACGCTGTAACTTGGGAAAGTGTTTGCGGGCAATCGCTTACCTGAAGATTTCCTTTCATTCCTTGCAGCTCTGTTGCTGACTTGGAGAGCTGTTGCAGGAGGCTACTTTTCTCTGTGGAAATCAGTTTCAACTTTTTTTCCAGTTCTTCATAACCACGTCTGAAAAAGAAAAGATTTGAAGAAACTAATGGTGAGTAACTGACTGATATAAAACGTAGAAAATAGGAGCAGGAGGAAGCCATTCGGCCCTTTGAGCCTGCTCCACCATTCATCACAACCATGGCTGATGTCCAACTCAATAGCCTCATCCTGCTTACTCCCAATAACCTTTGATCCCATTCGGCCCAAGTGCTATATCCAGCTACCTCTTGAATACATTCAATGTTTTGGCATCAACTACTTGCTGTAGTAATGAATTCCACAGGCTCACCACACTTTGGGTGAAGAAATATCTCCTCACCTCCATCCTAAATGGTTTACCCCGAATTCTCAGACCCTTAGTTCTGGACTCCCCCACCATCGGGAATATCTTCCCTGCATTTACCCTGTCTAGTCCTGTTAGAATGTTATAAGTCTCTATGAGATCCCCGCCTTATTCATTTGAACTCCAGTGAAAACAATCCTAACCTAGTCAATGTCTCCTTGTACATTAGTCCCGCCATCCCTGGAATCAGCCTGGTAAACCTTTGCTGTACTCCCTCGAGAGCAAGAACAGCTTTCCTCAGAAAAGAAGACCAAAGCTACACACATTACTCCAGCTGAGACCTCACCAAAGCCCTGTATAATTGCAACAACACATCCCTGTTCCTGTACTCAAAACCTCTCGCAACGAAGATAACATCTCTTTGCCGCCTGCTGCACCTGCATGCTTACCTCAGTGACTGAAGACATTAAACTTACGCTCTAAGAGTTGATTATACACATTTATTTTTTGCTTGTTCAAACTTCGTTGCAAACCTTTGAGTATCAATATGCTGATAAATAGCTTTACAACATTGGTTCATTCTGAGATGTGGGCCAGCTAGAAACACTCCAACTTCAGGGTTGTGGGTTCAAGGCCTGCTCCTCCCACTTGAACACAAGTTTAATGTTGCCACTTGGTGCAGAACTGAGACGTTGGCCTGAATTTTGCAGGGCATGCGAGGAGGTGGAGCAGGGTTTAAGAATAAGGTTGAAAGGCGAGGCGTTGTGTTCACTGCCTCTTGGCCATCGCTGGCAATTTATCAGTGGCAGGGAAGATGGTAGACAACTTTCCCACTCAGAGGCCAATTGCGGCCCTTAAGTGATCAGTTAATGACCAACTAAGGGTCTTCTCCTGCCACTACTCGTACTTTAACAGGATCCTCCTTGACAGTCAAAGGAATCAGGGACCTCCTAACTGGGTACCCTGAGACGGTTGCCATGGAAATTTATATTTCATTCTCAGTAGCCCCTACTTCCCCGCCAACCCCCGCATCACTAGTACCTGCTTGCCTGGCATC
Source organism: Sphyrna mokarran (assembly GCA_024679065.1). Taxonomy (NCBI): domain Eukaryota; kingdom Metazoa; phylum Chordata; class Chondrichthyes; order Carcharhiniformes; family Carcharhinidae; genus Sphyrna; species Sphyrna mokarran. The sequence goes on along the minus strand of JAGIQG010000008.1, from coordinate 114,809,562 downwards.
GGTGACTCTGACCTTATGCACCTGCTCCAGGGTCTGGTGTATCACTGCTCCTTCTGGCTGGTTGCGCTCTGAACAAGAGCAGCCATCACTCCCATCGGTGCTACTGGGACTGAAGACTGCTAGATGCTGAATTGGGGCTCGATGATCCCATCGTAATATCTTAAAGAAGGGGCATAGGACTTCGCCTGGCTAATATTTATCCCTCAACTAAAACAAGTTATCTGATCACCAATTATTACGTTACTGTTTGTGGGAGTTTGCTGTGTATAAATTGGTTGTACGTTGCCCTCATTATAAAAATGACTACATATCAAAATTACTTCATTGGTTACAAAGCTCTTTAGGATATCCTATGCATATGAAAGTGGCAATTGAAAATGCTAGTCATTTCTTTGCAACTACCTGCAATAAATTTTTTTTATTGAAAACATACTACCAAATTCCTTGTGATTTATCATCCACTCTATTACAAAGTTACAGAACCTTAGAAAAGAGACTTTTACTCACTCACAGAAGTATGTGTGATGCGTTTTCTTAGTTTGCTATTACACTTGACTGTAATATTTTATTCTACAACACATCTTTTAATGTGTTAATGAGCCACGTGACATCCATTATCTCAGAGCTGACCTCAAGTGACTGACAGCTGAGGGATTAAATAGTGCACGCATGGCTTTCTTATATCCTTATGAGGCCACCCACATTATATAATGTGGGTTTGGTTAGTCCACCAGGGGAATTCTTTGCAGTCAGATATTGAGGGGCCTAGATACTAAGAGCCATTCCCTTTGCCCTTACCTGTGTCTCCCCTCCCCTCCTCCCCCATAACCTTTTCCAAGGGGGAGTCCCATAATGGTCCCAGCCCCCAGGTGAGTGCAATGCTCCTAGCAATCACTGTTCTCGATGGTACTGATTCTGGGAGGGGAGCCAAAGAGTCGGGGATTCTCGAAAGGGTTGGTGTGGCTTTGTACTATAGCTACCCAGAAATTCAAAGTGGTTTAACTCTTCTCACCTCTCTTGGATAACTATTGCTGTAATACAGTCAGAACCATCTGATGTTTGCAATTTAAATCATATTTTTGAATGATTACCAATACAGGTAATTGCCCAAGCAAAGTTAGCACTTAGAATCATAGAATCCCTACATTCTGCGTATCAACTTTTTGCTGACCATAATGCCACTCAGGCCCGATTCCTGTAACTCCACATAGTTACCCTGCTAATGCCCTGACACCAAGATCAATTTAGCATGGCCAATCAACATAATCTGCACACCTTTGGGCTGTGGGAGGAAACAGAAGCACCTAAGAGAAACCCATGCAGACCCAGGGAAAATGTGCAAACTCCACACAGACAGTGACCCGAGGCCGGAATTGAACTCGAGTCCCTGGCACTGTGAGGCAGCTGTACTAACCATCGTGCCATCCCAAAGGCTTTTGGGCAATTTCCATGCAAACCTTATGTGGGAATGTGTGGGTTAGTTAGGCAGCGATGGCTCCCCAGCATGTTTTTGGGGTACCTCTTCACTATGCTGTCTGGTAGCTTGGAAGTTATGGTTCCATATAATTTATATTATCAGGAATCAAGAGAAAGTGTGTAAAAAAAACAAATGGCACAAGTCATTTCATTTGTTGAAAGAGATTTTTGTACCAAGGTGTAAAGACACATTGTATATCACTGTGATACACTGGGCCCTCAACAAGTAACCTCTATCTCAGAGCTGGTACCTTCTGTGTAAAAGTGGTGGATTTCCCTGGGTACAGCTATCTTTACTTTCACTTGATCTGCTCTGAAAGGTTTTTCCTCAGTGTGATTAACAGCAGTACCAAGCCCTATTGACACGGCTCGGAATATCAGGGAAAACCTATTCAATGAGGCAGTGTTCTCCTGAGGAATAACTGTGTTTCCTGTTGCAATGTGTGTTTTGTGCCTGAAAAGCATACATTGAAAATGACAGGTTGACCTCCTTTCCCCTTGGAATCGGGAAGACAAATGTAGACTCGTTGAAGCTATGTTACAGGAGATTGTGAATTCTTTCTATTTTTCCAGTTTCTCTCCTTACAGACCATTGGGTGAAGGTTCAGTTTTGATTGGGTATTATAACCTTATCACCTTGGTCCAGCAACCTTTAATGAAGACTAGTCTGGTGTTTGCATCTGAGATCTCGTACACTCATACTGACAGAGCATTTGTCAAACGAAAATCTCACAGCCATAGAATCATAGAATCCCTGCATGCACAAGAGGCCATTCAGCCCATCAAGACTACACCAATTCCGTGAGAGAGCATCTTACCCAGATCCTCCCCCTGGTCCTATCACTGTAACCCCACACATTTGGCATGCCCAATCCACCTAAATTGCACATCTTTGCACTACGGGAGGAAACTGGAACACCCGAACTAAACCCACACAGCCATGGGGAGAACATGCAAACTCTGCACACATGGTGACCCAAACCAGGAATCGAACCTGGGTGCTTTGCACTGTGAGGCAGCAGTGCTAACCACTGTGCCATCCTCTTATCAATAACACAACCTATCATAATCATATTAACATGTATTCCAATGGATAGTAAAACTGAGGGTAATAGGGTGGCACAGTGGCTAGCACTGTTGCCTCTCAGCATGAGAGAGCTGGATTCAATTCCCGGCTTGTATAGAACATAGAACATAGAACATAGAACATAGAACATAGAACATTACAGCACAGAACAGGCCCTTCGGCCTTCAATGTTGTGCCGACCAAAATAAAAAGCAATGCCCCTCCAAACTAAACCATTCCCTTCTCTTCCATATACTTATCAATTAACCTCTTAAACGCCACCAAACTTGGCGCATCTACAACAGCTGCAGGCAGGGCATTCCACTCCCTAATCACTCTTTGAGTAAAGAACCTACCTCTGATATCCGTCCTATAACTCATACCCCTTAATTTAAAGCTGTGTCCCCTCGTGCTAGCATTCTCCATCCTAGGAAAAAGGCTAGGTATCACTGTCTGTTTGGAGTTTGCATGTTCTCCCCGTGTCTGTATGGGTTTCCTCTGGGTGCTTTGGTTTCCTCCCACAGTCCAAAAGACATGCTGGTTAGGTGAATTGGCCATGCTAAATTCTCCCTCAGTGTACCTGAACAGCACCTGAGTGTGGCAACTAGGGGATTTTCACAGTAACTTCACTGCAGTGTTAATGTAAGCCCACATGTGACACTAAGAAATAAATTTAAGTTTAAACACACATGCAGTAATTTTCTAACATATGGTCTTAAAATATAGGTGTTTGATCCCTTATATATGGTTTATAAACTAAGGCATTTAGCAAACCTTAGTCTGATTCAAAAATGTGACAATTTTTGCTTAAAGATAGGTGTCATATTGCGTTCAAACTTTTTGCATATTTAGGTAAAGCTGACAAAGACCAAAGAACAACATAGCACAGGAAACAGGCCTTTCGGCCTTCCAACCCTACACCGCTCATTGGTCCAACTAGACCTTCGTTTATATCCCTCCATTCCCAGTTTGCTCATGTAACTATCCAGATAAGTCTTAAGTGATCCTAACGTGTCCATCTCCACCACCCTACTTGGCAGTGCATTCCAGGCCCCCACCACCCTCTGTGTAAAAAATGTCCCTCTGAGTTAAACCTCGCTCCTCTTACCTTGAAGTTGTGACCCCTCGTGATTGTCACCTCCGACCTGGGAAAAAGCTTCCCACTGTTCACCCTATCTATACCCTTCATCATTTTATACACCCCTATTAGGTCTTCCCTCATTCTCCGTCTTTCCAGGGAGAACAACCCCAGTTGACCCAATCTCTCAGGAGGCCCTTAGTTGCAATTAAGACAAATTCAACCATTTGAACCCAGACTTTCTGGAATCTTTGGAATCATCGGCCGGGATTTTACGACTTTACTCAAGCAAGGCTCGTAAAATCCTGCCCGAGGCCAATGGCGAATTGACAGTAAATTTCTGGCAATTATGTCCGTCAAGAAGTTTCTGATCAGCATCTGCCTTCCTGTTCCCAAACAACCTTAAATTGGAAACTTTTGAAGTGGCAGAGAGCATCAGAAGAGTCAGCGGTGTCAGGAGGGAGAGAGTAAACATGAGGAGAAAAAAGAGTCAAGGTAAGAAATTAGTGCAGTGGGAAAGGAGAAGGCTAAAATAATACATCCACCAGGGCTGTCCTGTATCACCATCTGAAGCCATCTAATTCAATGAAGTGCAAAAGCTCAATTTTGATGAGGTCTAATGGACCTGCCTCTTCCATCACAGGCATAATTTCTGTACTGGTTGGAGTTTAGAAGGATGAGGGAGGGTCTTATTGAAATTCACAGGATGCTGCGAGACCTGGATAGAGCGGAGGTGGAAAGGATGTTTCCACTAGTGGGTAAAACTAGAACCAGAGGGCACAATCTCAGGCTAAAGGGACAATCCTTTAAAACAGAGACAAGGAGGAATTTCTTCAGCCGGAGAGTGGTGGATCTGTGGAAGTCTTTGCCGCAGAAGATTGTGGAGGCCAGGTCGTTGAGTGGCTTTAAGATAGAGATAGATAGGTTATTGATTAACAAGAGGACCAGAGGCTACAGGAAAAAGGCGGGAGAATGGAAATGAGAAAAATATCAGCCATGATTGAATGGCAGAGCAGACTCAATGGGCCGAGTGACCTAATTCTGCTCCTATGTCTTATGGTCTTCCAATTTCCTTTGACAAGCTTGCTTGGGCAACCTGGACAGTACTACTTTAACCCTTAGCATTTTTACCCGCTATGTAATGAATAGTCCTGTCATTTATTAAGCTGATCTTTCTCTTCACCCTACCTGTAACTGTAACATTACATTCTGCACCTTCTCTTTACTTTCTCCCCTATGTACTCTGTGAATGGTATGCTTTGTCCGTATAGCACGCAAGAAACAATAACTTTCACCGTATCCCGATACTTGTGACAATAATAAATCAAGTCAAATGGGACCTTCATTGTAAAACATACCATCACCCGAAAATACATCTGTAGTTTTGTTCTCGACTTTGTGCATCATTATCTACTCCACTTAAGAATCCACTATGTAAATGAAAAAGGGAGATAGATAACTGCTCAAGGTAATTTTAGTCTTTTAACTGTTGTCTTATTCTCACATTAATCCACCCCATCCTGCATTCCTGGCAGTAAAACCATTCTAATTAATGAAGCAGATGCTGATTTTATTAACACATGAACTTACAGAACAATTACCCATACAGTTTGGCTCATGTCATTGAAATGAAGATCACAATACTGTAAATCTAATAAGCAGCATCACAAAGCACATTCCCAATCATAGAGGCAATGTATCCTCCCCACAACTTAACCCCGAAGAGCATTCGCCCTTTGTCAAAACATGAACCTATCTTAAGAAGGCAAAGTAAAAGTACAGAATAACTGCATAAATTCACTGATAATATTAGACTGCAGTTTTCTCTCAAAGATTATGGCCTGGATTTTGCAACGACATTAATGGTAGAACCATCGGTGTTCACGATCATTACTCCACTGACACTGACAGCTACTGCTGGAGTGTGTTCGTGTGCAGAATGATAGTGAAATCCAGAGATCACTGTCAATAACCCGACACTTTTCCCGAAGATTGAGATAACTCCCCAAGACTTCAATTAGTGAGAAATCAATTGAATTTTACTCTTACATGGTTTGTATCACTGTAAGAACCCTTGTAAAAGTGATGCATCATTCAATGAGCTATATCTGAGTTTATAATTTTGCACTAACTTTAGAACTATTACTACTTGGAAGTTGTAATGTGGAGATGCTGGCATTGGGCTGGGGTGGGCATAGTAAAAGGTCTCACAACACCAGGTTAAAGTCCAACCTGATAAAGGAGCAGTTCTCCAAAAGTTTGTGATTCCAAATAAACCTGTTGGATTTTGACCTGGTGTTGTGAGACTTCTTACTGTTTGGAAGTTGGAAATGAAATGAAAAATAAAGAATTGGGCAAAAAGATAAACTGATAGGGTTTTAGCTACACTGAGGACTTGTGAGGTGCAGATTAGCTTCGTAGCTGTGTGGAACCAATATTTTATTAAGCAAAGTGGAGATGAGGGACCAAGACTTTAGCCATGGCCAATTGCAAACCAGAGGTATCAGAGAATCAAGCTGTTGTGAAGAATGCAAAAAACGTCAGTCTGTTTCAGACCCCATTGCTGGAATATTGTGTGTTCTAGGGGCGTTTGAGGACTCTGAGTCTGTACCCCATGGAGTTTAGAAGGATGAGCGGTGAATCTCATGGAAACTTAGAAAATACTGAAAGGCCTGGATAGAACAGATGTGGAGAAAATGTTTCCATTAGTAGGAGAGACTGGGATCTAAGAACATAGCCTCAGAGTAAAGGGACAGTGCTTTAGAACCGAGATGAGATGGAATTTCTTCAGCCAGAGGTTGGTGAATTTATGGAATTCATTGCCATAGAAGGCTGTGGATCATTGAGCGTATTTAAGAGAGAAATAGATAGATTCTTGATTCGTAAAGGGATCAAAGGTTACAGGGAAATGGCAGGAGAAAATATCAGCCATGATTAAATAGTGGAGCAACTTTGATAGGTCAAATGGCCTAATTGTGCTCCTATATTTTATGGACTTATGGTTTCAATTGTCATCAGGAAAGGGGAAACCATGGCACAGGAGTCACTTTGTGGACATCTTTCTTCAGAGCCAATAGTGTTATGTTGCTGATTGCATAACCCAAATTTTCTAGCTTGGCCTGCTACAGGAAATGTCATGGATAGCATGAACAATTTGAGGTCTGTTGACCTCAGTTTGAATTTCCAGTCCTGTGTATTATTTGTATACTAAAAAAAAATGTACGCTCTTCAGAGCAGAGAAGGTTAACAAAGAAAAATACGGCACAGGAACAGGCCCTTTGACCCTTCACTGAACATGATGCATGCTAAATTAAAAATATATCTAGTTACAGAGTCCATACCTTTTCATTCCCATCCTATTCATGAATTTGTCTAGTAACTCCTTAAATGCCGCTATTGTACCTCCTCCCAACATCTCCCAGGGCAACGTGTCCCAGACATTTACCACCCTCTATATAAAAACTTGCCTCATACATCTCCTCTAAACTTTTCCCCACGCACCTTAAACCTATGCCCCTTATTACTTGATTTTTCAACCCTCGGAAAGAGCATTGTTAGCATAGCTAACATAAGAAAAGATTTAATGAAAATGTTAAAATCATGAATGGTTTTGATAGGATAGATATAGAAAAACTTATTCCAATTACTTGAGGGTTGGTATCTAGAGGGACACAGATTTAAGATAAAGGCCAAAAGAATTAAAGGGGATGAGGAGAATTCCTTTTACCTATCTTTTTGTTATGATCTTGAAGGCACTGTCTGAAAGGGTGGAGGAAACGTATGCAATAGTGACATTTAAAAGGAAAACTGGATAAGTTATTGAAGAAGGAAATTTTGCAGGGCTATGAGAAAAGGAATGAGAGTTTGTTCAAAAGGCCAGTATAGACACAAAAGGCCACAAGGCCTCCTTCTGTTGTACACAATTTTACTTATTAGTATCATAGATAGGCTTACATTAACACTGCAATGAAGCTACTGTGAAAAACCTCGAGTGACCACACTCCTGTTCGGGTACACTGAGGGGCAATTTAGCATGGCCAATGCACCCTAACCAGCATGTGTTTGGGAAGATACCACAGCACTTGGAGAAAACCCCCATGGGAAAAATGTGCAGACTCCGCACAGATAGTGACCCAAGCCAGAATCGAATCCAGGTCCCTGGCGCTGTGAAGCAGCAGTGCTAACCATTGCCACTGTGCTGCCACAACTCTATGATTCATTGAGTAGCAAGGATACATTCTACATTGTATTGGAACACACTTGTATTGGAACATTTTTTACTTGAACTCATCATCATGTAATATGCAACTGTTGTACAGCCAATGTAAAAGAGAAATCACTTCTATACTGTTTTGTAGAAACGTGATTGAGGACTACTCTTGCTTTCTTCTTCATTTGGTATTAAAATGACTTGTGAAAGATGGAACTAAATTAAACTTTAATGAACAGACATGAATTGCCAGAGAAGTAATTCATTTGTTTCTGAATCCTGATTTGGCAAGCTGCACAATAATTGCCGAAGGAAAACATGAAATTGACACTCCGGCTTGACTTTTAAGAGGCAAAAAGAGATGTGACTGTAATTGTAACTTGGCTCATTCGCCATGAAAAATCTACCGATTTCAATATTTTATTACAGAGAAATAAATGTGACCAGTTTTAGTGCAGAAAAGTGTCATTCTGATCACAACATTCAAATCATTTCCGCAGTGGATTAATATAAATGTGGGTGAAACACAGTCGCGTTTGGCATCTCGTCAATTTATGGAGGTCATTTGCCACATGAATTTCGTAATTGCCGAGTTTCTGCGCCTGTTTTACAAAGTAAAAGTCAATTTAGTGTCATATTTTACAACATTCAGGATATTTTGCAATTAGGATCTACATTTTCATTACTCAACAGTCAATGGGGATGGACCATATCCCATCTACTTGGAAACTCTCAGATCTGACAGTGAACCATCAAGGAGAGGTCAGTGGAATTAATAATATTTTAACCCTGCTGTTTGTCTCTCAGACTGGTTTAGGTGATATTAAACTTCATCCCATTTCACTGAAGGAAAGAAAGGACAAATTCCTATTTTTAGCTGATGTAATAAGTTCAATCTAGTGCTTTAATCAGTCCTTAAAATGCAAGTTCCTTTCGCAGACAAAGGTTGAATGGAATGAAATCAATACAGCCCACTGAAACTTGACACAGCTCCCTGCATTAAAGTTTATTTGTATCCCCTAGTTCCAACACTCGGGTACACTGAGGAAGAATTTAACTAAAGCACCTAACCAGCATGTCTTACAGATTGTAGGAGGAAACTGGAGTATCCAGTGGAATCTCACCCACGCAGACATGGGGAGAATGTGCAGACTCCACACAGTCAGTAACGCAAGCTGGGAATTGAACCTGGATCTCTTGCGCTGTGAGACAGTAGTGTTAATCAATGTGCTATGTCTTTGTTATTAGCTGGAACATCTATGTCACAAACTCTTTTCACTATCTGCGTGGAGTTTGCACATTTTCCCTGTGGCTGTCCAGGTTTCCTTCAAGTGCCTCAGTTTCTTCCCACAGTCCAAAGATTTGATTTGATTTATTATAGTCACATATTAACATACAATGAAAACTATTGTTCCTTGCGCGCTATACAGACAAAACATAGAGAAGGAAATGAGAGAGTGCTGAATGTAGTGTTACAGTCATAGCTAGGGTGTAGAGAAAGATTAACTTAATACAAGCCAAGTCCATTGAAAAGTCTGACAGCAGCAGGGAAGAAGCTGTTCTTGAGTCAGTTGGTACATGAACTCAGACTTTTGCATCTTTTCTCGAAGGGGGAAGGTGGAAGAAAGAATGCCCAAGGTGTGTGGCGTCCTTAATTATGCTGGCTGCTTTGCCAAGGCAATGGGAAGTGTAGACAGAGTCAATGAATGGGAGGCTGGTTAGGTTGATTGGCCATGTTAAATTGCCCTTTAGTGTCAGGGGACTAGCCAGGGTTATTGCATTACATATGGGGGTAGGACCTGGGTAGGATACAGGTCGGTGCAGACTTGATGGTCCGAATGGCCGCCTTCTACACTGTAGGATTCTGTGATATTCTGTGACTAGAAAAGATGAGGCCTCCAGAAAGCAGTGCAAGATTTAAAGATTCATTGGCATTATTTTTCCTCCTCATGGTTACACATTGCGATTATTTTCAGTACTTCTGGTGTGTCAGTCACTTAGCTGTTTGAGTGCGCAGTCTGGTGTGAGACTGTGGCATGGATTGAGAAAGATTTAAGGAACAGGCTATTGAGCTGAGGCGGCAAATTTCTGCTGTGGTTGATTCAAAAAGGCAAGACAGATTTGCATTTTCTTAGTCCTGCACTACCTCAGCAATGTGCCAATTAAATGTGACTGAAGTGTAGCTACTGTTTTAATGGAAACATATAACCTTTAGCCTTAATATTAAAAGACTTAACTATTAAAAGAAGAGTAAAGAATCAAGTTAAAGGTGGACGGAAAGTTTATTGAGCCTAGTTCTGTGTCCATAAGAAAGTAGGCCATTTAGCCCATCAAATTTGTTCTTTCCTCACTTCGTGGTGTGGAGATGCTGGCATTGAACTGGGGCAAACACAGTAAGAAGTCTCACAACACCAGGTTAAAGTCCAACAGGTTTATTTGATAGTAAACGTCACTAGCTTTTGGAACGCTGTTCCTTTGTTAGGTGAGTGGAGAGTTCTGTCAGTGAGAGAACTGTCCACTAACCTGACGAAGGAACAGCATTCCAAAAGCTAGTGGCATTTACTATCCAATAAACCTGTTGGACTTTAACCTGGTGTTGTGAGTCTTCTTACTGTCTTTCCTCACCTCACCATCCCTCAAATCCCTTTTTTGATGAATACCGATACAAAATACTCATTAAAGATCACACCTATTCTCCTGGTTCCATCCATAACCTCCCTGATTTTTTTCTCAAGTGGGCCTATTCCTTCCCTAGCTATCCTCTTGCTCCTAATACAAGTATAAATTGCCCTGGATTCTCCTTAATCCTGCTGGCCAAGGACATTTCATGGCCTCCTTTTAGCCTTCCTAACTCCCCATTTGAGCTTCTTCCTATTTTCTCCACGTTCTTCAAGGACTTTGTTCTGAGTTGCCTAGGCCTTATGTGCGTTGCCTTTTGTTTTGACTAAGTTGACAAGGACAGCATGGTGGCACAGTGGTTAGTCCTGCTGCCCCACAGCACCAGGGACCTGGGTTCGGTTCCCAGCTTGAGTCATTGACTATGCGGAGTTTGCACGTTCTCCCTGCATCTGTATCATTTCTTCCAGATGCTCTGGTTTATTCCCACAGGCGGAAAGATGTGCTAGTTAGGTTAATTAGCCATGCTAAATTCTCCCTCGGTGTACTTGAATAGGCGCTGGAGTGTGGCGACTGGGGGATTTTCACAGTAATCATTTGTGATAGGAATAAACTTGAACTTTTAATTTCCACGGTCATCCAGGAATCCTAAATCTTGCCATTCCTTCCTTCTTTTTCACAGGGATGTACCTGTCCTGCATTCTAATCAACTGGTCTGTAAAATATTCACTTGTCTATTGTGGATTTACCCTCAAACGACTGCTCTCAATCCACAATCCATGTTATTTTTTGAAACTGTGTCTTTAATTTAGGACAAAATGAAGGTGGGTCATGTGATATTCTCTAAAGTCTGCCAAACGGTCCAGGTAAAGGCAGCAGGGAGGCTCCAGCTGGAAAGAAAACAAGAGTTTACACTTGGAGACAATGACCGAAGCATCTGGGTTTACAGTAATTAGACTGCTCAGCTTCAAAATTGGAAGAAGGAGTTGAAAACGATGGATACTAAACAGTTATGCTGTAAGCTGTATAAATAGTGTGGTGTCAAATGAATAGCTAATTAGCACTCCTACATGGATACAAAGCCCATGTGATTCATGCTGTCATGGAGATGGACTTGGGAGGGGAAGGATTTCTAAAATATTACTGAAAACTCATAAGGAAAGGCTGCATTACACGTGTTGGGAAAGGAAAGATCAATCCTTGGGTACTAAGAATCTCTTTAGGGGTAGGTACAGGAACATTAAATGAAAATTTAAGGATCATGATTTTTGTTCCCTTTCACCTTGGGTGAGTGCAGCAATGGAAGTTGAAAATGCATAGCACACCAACAGTGCAGAAGAATGCCATTCAGCCCATTGGATGTCTACTGAGCCTTTGAGAAAGTACTCCACCAAGGGTGCCCTATCATGACAACCATATGCATTAATCATGGCTAATCTTGGACATTTTTGGAGTGTGGGAGGAAACTGGAATGCAAAGGACTCCTGCTCCACCCAAGCCTGCAAGAAATTAGAAAGGGTCATGAATGAAACCCAATCTTTCACTCAAATCAACCTCCCACCCATTGACATTGCCTGCACATCCTGCCATCTCAGAAAAGCAACCAGAAATATTAAGGACTTCATGGGCATACTCTGTTCCACTGAGAAAAAGATACAAAAGTCTGAGGACTCAAGAATGGTTTCTTCTGCGTTGCCATCGGACTTTTCAATGGCTCTACCTCACATTAAGTTTTTCCACATCCTAGCTATGACTGTAACATTACATTCTGCACTCTCTCCTTTCCTTATCTTGTGCACGAGAAACAATATTTTCACTGTATGTTAATACATGTGACAATATTAAATCAAATCATGCAGACATGGGGAGAATGAGCAAACTTCACCCAGACAGTCATCCAAGGCCAGAATTGAACACAAGTCTGTGGTGCTATGAGGCAGAAGTTCTAACCATTTTCGTGCGGGGTTTCAACACTGTTTTTCCTGGTCAACATCAGCCTTTGATGATATCCAGGAAATTCCTGGCCAAGGTAGAGTACGAATTGTATAGTATACCTGTGAACCGGGTTTCTTAATTGTGCTAAAAGTCAAAGGGGAAAGTTGTGTTTTGTAAATTAAAATATAAAGTTATCCACCAAATAATGATTAGTCAATGTTTTGTGTAGTTTGCTTGTAAAAGTAAATATCCTAAAGGTGAAATCATGTTTTGCTTTCCTTTCATTTATTAACTGGAAGTTCAATTTTTTTTAATTGTTTATTTCTATGGAGATTGCTACAAAAGAGAAAACAGTATTAAGAAGCAGGAGATAGGGGTTGGCCCAGCTTGCTGGATTGTGTTATAATGAACTCATTGTGTGAGCTGCCATGAAAACTGCTGGAAGCTTCACATTGTGGGAATTGAATTTATTCCCAATGTCATAGATGATGGCATTGATCAAGGGCATTGGACCATGGGCAATAGCGACACTCTGTAAAATTACAATGCTCTGTTATGTTGCCAACAGTTATCCATGAGGAAGTGGGTGAAATGACTTTGCTCCGACAGTAATATATCTGTGAACTGCTTTATGTATCTGTACGCAGCTAATTAGCTATGCTAGTGAATCCCACTGATGGACTGGAAAGAGCATTATGTAAAAGTTCAGGATGGTTCTGTTTATTACCACTACTGACAGTGCACAGTCTAATGGGGAGATAGGCTATTGCTTGGATTGCAGAGATAACATGATTGATTTTTCGCTTTCTTTATGATGCGCAGTCTGTCTAAGCATGGCTCCCAGGAATACTGGAGTGAACATCACCTTAGTCTATACTGAAAAATAGGAAATTTATGACACATCAGCCAAGAAATAGCCATCAAATCCCAATTTCCAGCTCTTTGGACATTGCCCTGAATATCTAAGATTTTTTTAAATGTTAGAAGATTCTTTCTCTACCATTCTTTCAGTCATCGAGTTCCAAATCCCCATCATCATGTGGGTGCAAATGTTTCTGCCCAACTCCCCTCTAATCCTCCTGCCAATTATAATTTTATGATTCTATGATTCTATTGTGCAGAAGAGGCTCTTCGGCCCATTGAATCTGCACCAACATATTAGAAACATCTGAACTCCCACCTAATCCCATTTGTCACCACTTGGCCCATAGCCCTGAACATTATGATGTGCCAAGTGCTCATCCAGGTACTTTTTAAAAGAATGAGATGCAACCTGCCTCCAGCAGCCTCCCAGGCAGCGCATTCCAGACCATCAATATTCACTTTAAGTCTATGCCTCGTAATAATGGACCCATCTGAAAAGAAAAATAGATTCTTATCTGGACCACTCATTGTACACCTCACTCAAACATCCCCTCTACCTCCTTCTTTCCAAAGGAAACAACACTACTTTTTCCTCCTTGTTAAAATTCTCCATTCCTGGTAATATTCTGACTTAATTTGATTTATTATTGTCACATATATTAGTATACAGTGAAAAGCATTGTTTCTTGCATGCTACATAGACAAAGAATACTGTACATAAATAAAGAAAGGAGAGTGCAGAATGTTACAATCATAACTAGAGTGGAGAGAAAGATCAACTTAATAAGAGGTAGGTCCATTCAAAAGTCTGATGGCAACAGGGAAGAAACTGTTGTTGAGTCAGTTGGTATGTGATCTTAAACTTTTGTCTCTTTTTCCCGTTGGAAGGTGGAAGAGAGAATGTCTGGGTTGCATGAGATCCTTGATTAAGCTGGCAGCTTTTCTAAGAAAGAATGAAGTGTAGACAGTGTCAATGTATGAGAGGCTGGCTGATGGACTGGGCTTCATTCATGACACTTTGTAGTTTTTTTTACATTCTTGGGTAGAGCAGGAGCCACACCAAGCTGTGATACACCCCAGAAAGAATGCTTTCTCTGGTGCACCTAGAAAAGTTAGTGAGTTGTAGTGGACATGCCAAATTTCTTGTGAATCTCCTGTAACTTTTCGAGCGTGGTCATATCCTTCCTCTGTGGGAGTGATCAGAAATGTGTATGGTGCCCCACCTGTAGCCTAACTAATCCTTGATACAGTTCTAACACACCCCCACCCCACCACCATTCCTGTATTCTATGCTTCAGCTAATAAAGAAATATAACATTAGTACATTTTTATAGCCACCTTGAGTGATCTATGGACATATACTTGAAGGACCCTCTGGTTCCTCAACACTTCTCCATATTCCACCATTTATTATCTGTTCTCTTGCCCTGTCATCTCTTCCCAAATGCATTTCTTTACATTTCCAATCATTGACTCCATCTATATAATACGGCATACAGCACAGTCAAGGGTTCCACAAACCCCAGACATTCTCTCTTCCAACTTCTTCCAAAAAGGTACAAAAGTCTGAAGTCATGTACCAGTTGACACAAGAACAACTTCTTCACTGTTGCCATCAGACCTTTGCATGGACCTACCTTATATCAAGTTGAACTTTTTCCCCATCCTAACTATGACTGTAACATTATATTCTGCACCCTCTCCTTTCTCTGTGTAGAGTCTGTTTTGGCTGTACAGAGCTCAAAAAAACAACACTTTTCACTGTATACTAATACATGTAACAAAAGTAAGTTAAATCAAGTCTCTCGGGATCAAATTTAGTTTGCCACTTTATTGCTCACCTCACTTGCCCATTGACATTTACTTGTAATCTGGAGGTCTTTTTTTTTTCCTCACTATCAACCATGTAGTCAATTTTTATATTATCTGGAGACTTTTTAAACATGCTCCCTAAATTAATTGATAGATACCACTGAAGCTCATGGGTCGGAACCTAACTTGAAACTTCCTATTAGTATCAAAAGAGGGGCATTCACAGGGTGGCAACCTGCAACTAGTGGAGTGCCACAGGAATTAGTCCTGGGGCCACAATGATTTTCAGTATATGTTGATGACTTGGGCGAGGGAAGCGAATGAAATATTGCCAAGTATGCAGATGACACAAAAATAAGTGAGAAGGAAAGTAGTGAGGATGACACAAATTGTCTGCTGAGTGATATAAACAGATTAGATAAAATTTGGAAAATTGAATATAACAGTCATAGAGGTTTACAGCATGGAAACAGGTCCTTTGGCCCAACTTGTTCTTGCCGCTCTTTTTTTTCAAGAAAACTCCTAAACTAATCCCAATTGCCCGCATTTGGTCCATATCCTTCTATACCCAATGTATGCAAACTATCTAAATGCTTTTTAAAAGACAAAATTGTACCTGCCTCAACTACTACCTCTGGTAGCTTGTTTCAAACACTCATCACCCTCTGTGTGAAAAAATTACTCCTCTGCATCCTTTTGCATCTCTCCCCTCTCACCTTAAACCTATGCCCTCTAGTTTTAGACTCCACTACCTTTGGGAAAAGATATTGACTATCCAGCTGATCTGTGCTCTCATTATTTTATAGACTGCTATAAGATCACTCCTAAGCCTCCTACACTCTGAAAAAAAAGTCCCAGTTTATCCAGCCTCTCCTTATAACTCAATCCATCAAGTCCCAGTAGAATCCTAGTAAATCTTTTCTGTACTCTTTCTAGTTTAATAATATCCTTTCTATAATAGGGTGGCCAGAATTGCACACAGTATTCCAATATGGCCTTACCAATGTATTGTACAATTTCAGCAACACGTCCAACTCCTGTATTCAATGTTCTGACCGATGAAACCAAGCATGCTGAATGCCTTCTTCACCACTCTGTCTACCTGTGATTCCACTTTCAAGGAGCTATGAACATGTACCCCTAGATCTTTGTTCTGTAACTCTCCCCAATATCTTACCATTAACTGAGTAAGTCCTACCCTGGTTCAATCTACCAAAATGCACCACCTCGCATTTGTCTAAATTAAACTCCATCTGCATTCGTCAGGCCACTGACCCAATTGACCAAGATCCTATTGCATTTGGAGATAATTTTTTTCACTGTCCACTATGCCACCAATGTTGGTGTCAGCTGCAAATTTGCTAACCATGCTCCCTATATTCTCATCCAAATCATTTAATATAAATGACAAATCATAGTGGGCCCAGCACTGATCCCTGAGGCACACCGCTGGTCACAGGCCTCCAGTTTGAAAAACAACCCTCTACAACCACCTTCTGTCAAGAAGCCAATTTAGTATCTATTGAGACACCTCACCTTGGATTTACCCTTATGCAACAACATACCATGTGCTATCTTGTCAAAGGCCTTGCTAAAGTCCATATAGACAACATCAACTGCACTGCCCTCCTTTACCTTCTTGGCTAACCCTTCAAAAAACTCAATCAAATTTGTGAGACATGATTTTCCACTCAAAGCCATGCTGACTATCCCTAATCAGTCCTTGCATCTCTAAATACCTGTAGATCTTGGTTCTCAAAATATCTTCCAACAATTTACCCACCACAGAGGTGAGGTGGGGTAATGTAGAGAATTTGAAGCTATGCACTTTGATAGGAAGGATAAACAAGCTGAATATTATTTAAATGGAGAAAGATTGCAGAAAGAAGATAAAAAAGAGTTTTAGGGTCCTCATGCAAAAATCACAAAAAACTAACATGCAAGTTCAGTAGGTAATAGGGAAAGCAAATGGAATGTTAACCTTTCTGTTCAGGAAATAGAGCATAAGAATTGAGAAATCTTGCTAAAATTATTCAAGGCACCGGGGATCTTATAGAAACATACACAATTATAAAGAGAATAGATAAGATAGAAGCAGAGAGGATGAAACTAGAACTAGAGGACATAGCCTCAAAATAAAAGAAAGTGAATTTTGGACTGAGTTGAAGAGGAACTTTTTCACCCAAAGGGTTGTGAATCTGTGGAGTTCTCTGCCCAGTGAAGCAGTTGAGGCTACCTCATTGAATGTTTTTAAGACAAAGATAGTTTGATTTTTCAACAGTAAAGGAATTAAGGATTAGAAGGGTTATGATGAGTGAGTGGCTAAGTGGCCATAAAAAGCCATAATCTTACTGAATAGTGGAGCAGGCTCAAAGGGTCAAATGGCCTATTCCTGCTCTTATGTTCACACCTGGAATAGCGTGAACTGTTTTGTTCCCCTTTTCTAAGGAAAGACAGTGACGTTGGAGGTAGTTCAGTGAGAGTTCACTAGGTTGAGTATGGTGAGATTTTCTTATGAATAGAGGTTGAGCCTGTACCCATTGGACTTTAAAAGAATGAGAGGCAACCTTATTGAGAGATATAAGATTCTCATTGTCTTTACAGAGTAGATGCCAAATGGTTGTTTTCCACTTGTGGGAGAGCCAGGACCAGAGGGCACAACCTCAGAGTAAGGGGTTTCTCATTTAGGGAAGTGATAAGAAACTTCTTCTCCCAGAGGGTACTGAATTTAGAATTCTTTACTGTAGAGGGTTATAGAGACTGTATTGTTCAATATGTCAAGGCTAAGATAAATTTTTAATCGGTAAGGGAACCAAGGGTTATGGGAAGTGGAGTTGAGGATTATCATATCAAATCAGTCATGATCTCATTGGGTGGCAGAGTAGACTCAATGAGTCAAATGGTCTACTAATGCTGCGATATCTTATGGTCGTATGGGCATAGAAGGGTCCCATCTAATTAGTCGAATTGCAGCAATAATTCAAAGAAGTGAGGATTGGATGAAATCCAAGCAAAGCCCTGTCCTGAAATATAATTACTGTATCATACAGATACCTCATGGACAATAAATCCTGTAAATATTCAAGTGCTGAAGTTATTAACCCATCTCTAACAGCATGCTTGCAATGAGGATAAGAGATTGCAGATTTAGTGAATCACTTACTTCCGTTATAGATCATTAGTTAATTCTCCTTATATCTGCTAAACCTATTACCGTTCAATGATAGTTGAGAACTAAGTGTTTAATCCAAATTCACTATCCCTATCAAGCTATCCAGACTTTGCCTCAGTCTAGACCGGAATTAAAACTACCTCATGTTAACTCTTGACCTGCATTACCCTGTCCCCCACTCTCCCTCCCCATTGTATCTACGTGACTGATAGGTGTTCTTATTTATTGTAACTGATTGTCCTTGTTAATGTTCCATGTCTATATGTCCAACATATTGGTGTCAGGAACTCTGCAAAAGGGCATTGTCTGCCCTGGTTCATATAATGATTATTCATCTTTGTGAATCACCACTTTCATTCATTAGAGTAAAGTTCTGCATTCTGAGTGATGCGTCTAGCAATGACGCTAAAGGGAAAGTGGGACACTTTTGCCCTTCCAACATGCTGATAAGCTATAATTTTCTAAATGGAATTGGTGCCTTAATGTGCATCTCAAAATGAGTCTTGGAATCTGTCTAAAACAAAACATTCAGCAAGATCACAAGGGTAAAATACAGATGAGAAAAATTATTCTGCTCACCTTCAGATAAAAATGCTCAGTTCTTTTCATCATTGCATCCAAATACATTCAGAATTTATTAGCCAACTCCTAGACTACTAATAAGCCAAGTGGACTTGTGTGCTGTGCAAACTGATTAAGATTCCATACCTTCCCACTTGCATCCACCCTATCCCCTCCCCATAGTGGGAAGTCCAAATCTTTTTGGTCACTGACTGTCATCTTATTTTTCATTTGATTTATTACTGTCATATGTATTAGTATACAGTGAAAAGTGTTGTTTCTTGTGTGCTGTACAAAGCATACGTTCATATAGTGGATAAGGGAGAAGGAAAGAGTACAGAATATAGTGTTACAGTCACAGCCAGCATGTAGAGAAAGATCGGCTTAATATAAGGTAGAGTCCATTCAGAAGTCTGGTGGCAACAGGAAAGAAGCTCTTTTTGAGCCAGTTATAGAATCCTACAGTGCAGAAGGAGGCCATTCGGCCCATCAAGTTTGCACCAACCACAATCCCACGCAGGCCCTATCCCCATAACCTCATGCATTTACCCTAGTTAGTCTCCCTGACATTAAGTGGCAATTTAGCATGGCCAATCCACCGAACTTGTACATTTTTGGGCCATGGGAGAAAACCAAAGTATCTGGAGGAAACCCATGCAGACACAGGGAGAATGTGCAAACTCCACATAGGATGACGCAAGTCAGGAATCAACCCCGGGCACTTGGCACTGTGAGGCAGCAGTGCTAATCCACTGTGCCACCATTGTGTGTGATCTCAAACTTTGCATCTTTTTTCCTAACGAAAGAAAATGGGAGGCAGAATGCCCAGGGTGCATGGAGTCTTTGATTAGGCTGGTTGCTTTTCTGAGGCACTGGGAATCCAGGAAATGTTTAGAGTTGAGATATCCATACATTTGCAGCATTGATTGATAGCTCATTACTTTGAATTAGTGAGATTTAGGATGTTGGACACGCTGCCTATTTAAAGTGAGTATTCCCCTCTGAAAGTAACAGGCTCATCACGTTCAAATGATTATTTTAACATGTCTCAAATCATGGACGGATGTAGCACGTCCAGACAGAGATACCATGGGCACCAGGTCATGAAACCAATGTCAGAATAAATTCAGTAGCTACATCCAGACTGCAAAAGTGAGAACCATGTCTTACTGATTCATTATTTCAGAATGAGACCTTGGCTGGAATTCTCCCAAAAAAACATCGAAGAGTCGAATTTGCGGGAAAACTGGAATAAATCCCATTTGTTTATTTAGCACATTTCCCGAAATGAATCTCCCACTCTCTGCATTGCAGAACAACTGGAGAAGGTTGTGAAGAAAGCATATGGTATGCTAGCCTTTATAGGAAGGGGTATAGAGTACAAGAGCTGGCCTTTAATGTTGCAGTTGTATAAAACGTTGGTGAGACCTCATTTGGAATACTGCGTCCAGTTCTGGTTGCCTTACTGCCGGAAGGATGTGGAGACTCTGGAGAGAATGCAGAGGAGGTTTACCAGGATGCTGCCTGGTATGGAAGGTCTGAGTTACGAGGACAAGTTAGGCAAATTGGGAATGTTTTCCTTAGAAAGACGTAGACTTAGAGGAGATCTAATAGAGGTGTACAAGATTATGAGGGGTATAGAGAGAGTAAACAGGGGTAAGCTTTTTCCTAGGATGGACTCGAATAGCAGTCACGGGCTTAGGGTGAGGGGAGTAAGGTATAATTTGGATGCTAAAGGGAGTTTTTTCACATGGCGGGTGCTGGGGGTATGGAATGCGCTGCCAAGTAAAGTGGTCGAGGCAGGTACTCTGGAGTTATTTAAGAAATACTTAGGTTGGCACATGAACAGAATGGGAATGGAGGGGTATGGAAAACTGATTTAAAATAGGGATCACGAGCCTTGGGAGTCCCTGGGAAGTATGTAAATAGATGATGATATTGATGTACTTGTTTTTATCCTACAGGTGCTTTGGTCCACCTTGTTGCCTAACAAGGGGCGTACAGGCGATGGGTCGTGAGAGGGCTGCTCTCGGATTTTTTTCGAGAGTATCCTAGTGCTTCACGTCGTTAGTGTACGCTTGACCTGGACCATTCAATGGGCAACATGACAGCTCAGTGACTATCGCTGTGCTGCGCAGATACATGGATTTGGGCCTGTGTCTGTGGGAGTTTGTGCATTCTCCCCATGCTAGCGTCGGTTTTCTCCGGGTGCTCCGGTTTCCTCCCACATCCCAAAGGAGTGCTCTTAGGCTAATTGGCAAAACAAATTCTCCCTAAATTGTCTCAAATTTGGTTTTTAATCCACAGATCTATAAACATACACAAGGATCACGAGTAGAGGTGGGAACATCGGGGTGGTGACGTGTGCTATTGGGGCCGAAGGGCCTGTTTTCTGTGCTGTTTTGTTCTTTTTTTTGTTCTTTGATACCAGCATGAATATCAATTAAAAAAAATCAGTATGTGGGGCTTATTCCCACCGGCGAGGCTGGCAGCATAGTACTGAGTGGGCATACCTGTCAACGTTAAGATTGACGCATGCATATTGCCGGCCTCCCGATTGCTGGCACCGCAATCCCTCATCGCTTGCCCTCCACCTGCCCCCACCCCCAAGCTTGGCCCCTGCGATCATTTCCGGGCCAACCCTGAATACCCCTCTTCCTGGCCTGCCCCAATCTCCAATCCCCAATTCCCCCCCCCCCACCATTCCCCATCTTTAAAGTCCCAACCTGCCTCCTCCTCCTCCCTCCCCGCCCTCCCCCACCCCCCCCCACCCCCCCCAGCTTTCCCCAACTACTCGTCTCCCTCCTTTTCCCACCAATCCTAGCTACAGAGTGGCAAGAGGACACTCCACTCCCATCATTCACCCCACCCTGCCCCCCCCATCAGGCTATGCTCCGTGCGTGATGGGCAGTCCTAAGGTGTCCTCTGGGCATTGATATTTGGCCCTTGGGGCAATGCCAGAGGGCCCAGGCTGGCACTGCCAAGGTGCCAATGCCCAGGGGGGCACCATCCTGTCACCTGACCCTTTGGGAATCCCCAGATTGCCCCCCACCCCTTTCACTTCAGCAGGGTCAGGTCACTAAATCCCTGTTAGTTCGGAGCTAGTGTAATTCCCACTGGAATGAAACCACTCTGATGGGAGATTGGGGGGGGGGGGGGGGGGGGGGGGGGGGGGGGGGGGGGGGGGGTGGTAGGTATAGAAATACTCATGGACCCAAAGATTTCAATCCCAAGCCCACTAATTAAAATCACCATTCAGATGGTCTTTGCACCTTCCTGCTGATTTCCGGTGCGGAGCTGAAGCCACTGGAAATCCGACGCTGGGAGAAGCTAATCGGGATGGGAATGCATGCGCAAGCCCTGTGAATCAGTGCAGGCTTCTCCTGGCCCACTGTGCAGCAGAATGGGAGAATCCCCCCCCCCTCCCCCCTTTGTCCTTGCTCCTCATTTATTCCATCTCCAACACACGACACAGTCACCTTTGCTCCCAGTGCTTTTCTAATGGAACGCTGCAGTAAATCCCCCTTCTCATTCCAATCACATCTCACATTGCTGCTGCTAAGACTCAGTAAAAACACAAACAGCATTCTGCTTTCAGTGGAAAGCAATTCCCTCCTCTGGCATTTTTTTTCATATTTCACTCACATTTTCCTGAATGTGACCAACTTTCTCACAACCTGCTGCTTCTCATTCTCATCATAACGGCGGCACAATGGTTAGCACAGTAGTCCCGAAAGCTTGCGGCTTTAGCTATAAATAAACCTGGTTGGACTTTAAACTGATGCAGTGGGATCTCTTTCTGTTTTACCCCAGTCCAATGCTAGCATCTCCACATCATTGGAGTGCACACAGAAAGACAACTAAATTGGGTTAATTTTTCCTTCTTCAGTATATCAATCTCATATGGTAAAGATTTAACCGATAGATTTTAGTAGGAAGAACAAAGGAGTTGAATAATATTTAAATGGAGAAAGACTGCAGAAAGCTGCAGCACAGAGGGATTTGGGAGTCCTTGTGCATAAATGACCAAAAGATAGCATGCAAATTGAGCAGGTCATAGGGAAAGTAAATGGAATGTTGTCCTTTATTTCAAGCAAGTGGAGTGTAAAGATAGAAAAATTCTGCTAAAGTATACAAGGCACTAGTTAGACCATACCTGGTATACCATGAACAGTTTTGGGTCTCCTTACCTAAGGAAAGATGTATTGGCATTGGAGCCAGTCCATAGCTTCATCTTCGATATTAATGGATGTTTTTTTTTAAATCAGGAGAGCCTGTATTCATTAGAGTTTAAAATAAATGAGAGGCAACCTAATTGATAAATATAAGGTTAATCAGATGGCTTGACAGGATAGATGCTGAATGATTGTTCCCCCTTGTGGAAGAATATAGGACCAGGTGACATATGTGTATGTGGTAAAATTATCACCACTGGTTGATTTACTACCTTGGGATACCACAAAATATATGACAGACAATTGCATACTTCTGAAATTTAGTCAACACAGAAAACACAGCAACTAATTGAGCACAAGGTTCCACAATCATGATTTTTTTTTCATTTGTGGGACATGTGCATTGCCGGCCAGCCAGCATTTATTGCTCATCTCTAATTGCCTCTAGTTGAAAGTCAATCACATTGCTGTTGTTCTGGAGTAACATATAGGCCAGACCAGCTAAGGATGGCAGATTCCCTTCCCTAAAGGGCATTAGTGAACTCATCTGCCATCCCAACATTGGACAATGGTTTTGATAATCATCAGTAGATTCTTAATTCATGATTTTTAAAAATTGAATTCAAATTCTACCTTCTGCTGAGTTGGGATTCAGACCCAGGTACCCAGAACATTAGTTGAGTTTCTGGATTAGTCCAGTGAAAGTACCACTAGACCATCGCTCTACTCTTCTAACTGAGCTGTGCAACTTCATTTTTACACTCACCTGGTATAACACCATGCAATGACAGTACCTCAGGCAATGAGGTACTTGTCTCAGTGCTGCATTGGGCTGTCAGAACATTCATGCAATGTAACGCAGAGTTCAAAGGTCAGAACCCAAAGCAGACACAGATTCCAACCGTGGTTCCAGAATATCTCTGGGAAACACACCATCCTTGAGGTGAAGTAGTTAAATGGAGATTATCAGTTCACTATCAATGTTGCCATGTCTCTGACCCCAGAGACTTTGGGAGTCTGATTCTTTTCACTTGGCATTAGTTTGGTTATATCCTACACAATGCCAGAAGGTTTGAGAATGTCTTCTGTGAGCCTTTGTTTAATCAATGCCAGCTCCCTTTCCTCACTGCTTGCAGTTCAAGTGCCAGCTCCCTGTATCAGTCCCACGCTTTCCTTTGTACATTGGCAGCCCTCATGACAGAATGGTGAACAGAAGCAGACAGTTCTGGACGCAAGCTTAATTTTACTCATAGGGCTGACATCCTATATATTCATTTTAAGGCCCTGGTGGAATGCTTTTACTGGAACTGTTGACAGCTTGTGCCCTCATACCTGGCAAACATCATGAAGTGTACGAGAAGCCTCGCCATTACGAGTCAAAGCGATACAATCTGAGGCAACGTAAGCTGCGCAGTTCATTAGCTTTAGCAAACAGAGCAATTAGTGCAGCGTGCCAGCCCACAGAAATTGCCCAGATGAAATTAGAACCACTATTTATTTTCTATCACTGCTCACAATCTCCAGCCCAGTGTGGCTTTTAATACCATAGATTACTGTTCATCATGCAGCGTATCGCAGGCGCGATCTCTAGCAAGGATGCATCCTGTCTGGGATGCAACTGGAATGGCAATTCATATCACAGACCAGCAGAAAATGCTATTTTACTCGTTAAGGATTTCTTGCTAGTTTGCATTTCAAGAATATTATCTGGCAGTCACATTTACACATTAATAAATATAAATAACTGCATGCATGGAATTGTAATCATTGAGTATATGAATTATCTTGACGTATATTTTATCATTATTCTATCTCTTGATCCTTTCTCATCAACAGAATCGTTATTCCACCTCGTCTTATAATGCATAATCGTTATATGTTCCTTGCTTAATAGCAATAACTCTGTGGTTCTGTATGTTTTTAATTTCTTCATCACTGGACCCACATGATAGCATCAGGGTCCCACAGCATCAGGGCCTCGGGTTCAATTCCCAGCTTGGGTCACCATATGTGTGGACTCTGCACATTGCCTCTATGTCTGAATGGGTTCCCTCCAGCCACTCCGGTTTCCTCCTACAGTCCAAAGATATGCTGGTTGGGGGCATTGGTGTTATCAAATTGGGTGGAGTAATTATAGATTGGTAGGTACAAAGTTAGAATTTTCTGTTTGCAAAAGTGTAAAATGCTCGTGGGGGGAAAGTATTGTGTGGTCCCATTAAAAGGTGGTGTTTTTTCTGTGCTCAGAGATTTAAAATGCAAGTACACAGAGAGCCCAGACTGAAACATTAGAATCAAAAGCACAAGCAGCAGTTTTTACCACAATAATAGGCTTATGAATTTTAACTGATCAATTTGAATCAGGCACTTAGATACCAAAAAACCTGTTAAATTTAAATCTGATGGTTTTGACAACCTAGAACTAATCATGTTGTAGAAAATATTGATACATCATTATGGGTGTAAAAAACAAAGGAGAGAGAGCAAATGTTGTCTGCCAGAGCTAACAGCCTGCTAAGAGCTAACAGAGCTTCATCTGTGTCTTAGAGAAAGCACTATCTAGATAACTAAAGTACCAATGAAGTTCCAGACAGAAGAATCAATAGGAAAAGCTCAGAGTATTCTGGAAGACACAAAACCTGGTTGTAATTTAGAGAGCGACTAAATTCTAATTTTGTTAATGAATGGGAAATGTACTTATTTGAGTAGCATACCATTGGAATCTTACTTTATTGAGGAATAATTAATAGTTAGAAGGGATTTATTTAGTTTGTTAATAGTTAATTTATTCATGATTAGTTAGATAAATAAATTGTTACATGTTAATTATGGAGTGAGTATCAGGGTCTTTTTATTTAACCACTAGAAAGCGCTGAAGAGCAGGTCACCACTTCACACACACTTTTTATGGATTATAAGGCAAGATACTCCTCTTTAAGTTTCAGCATTAGTTCTCACAGTGGGGAATCCACCTCTGCTTTATAACAGTGGCCGTTCTAAATTTTCCCTCAGTGTACCCAAACAGGCGCTTGAACATAGTGACCAGGGGATTTTCACAGTAACTTCATTGCAGTGTTAATATAAGCCTACTTGTGACATTATAATTAAAATTAAACTCAATTAATCTTTGTACGTACTTTGGCACGATTTTTCCAGCTATTCACGCCCTGCTGCCAGCGAGGATGGAGAATTTGGCACGCAAGACAAAAATCCTCAGCAATATATTCCTCTTTTCAGCAATATTCACATTCTGTGCTACTAAGCAACTAACTCATGTTTCTTCAACACATGTAGTGAGATAAATAAACAGAAATCACAACTGCCTAAACAAGCTTTATAATACATAATCATTGTCTTAATATCTCAAAAAGCAGATGCTTTAATCATTTTGTTTTTATTAAAAAATGAAAATATTTCTTTTCACATCTCTGTGCCAGTCCTACAATGGGCCAAGATTGTTGCATTGTTCCATCTCTGGCTTTTTGTACGTCATCCCAAGTATTTTTGCACCTCATCCTCACTTCAATTCAATCCCCACTTGTTTAGTCGTCAAAGCTCAAAATTATGGAATTTATTCATAAATCCTTTCCAAACCTTTCCAGGAACCCTCCTGACAAAGAGGGGAATCTCGAAAGCTTGTGAGTTTACTATCAAATAAATCGGTTGAACTTAAACCTGATGTTGTCGGACTTCTTACTGTGTTTACCCCAGTCCAACGCCGGCATCTCCACATCATGACCTTTGTTAAAGCCCTAGCAGAGTAAAGGTCATCTGGCTGGATGACCAATCAGGATTCAGAGTGGGAAATCACCCCAGGGGGAGGAGTTTTCTCAGGCAGGAGATATTCCAGAACTAGCTGCAGACATGCTCTAAATAAATCCCTTGTTGTTCACTCATAAAGTCTTTGAGAGTGCATCAACAAGTCACTGTTGTTTTTTTGTAAACCCGTGTATAATCGGCTAGTTGAGGAAAGAGAGTCGTGAATGGATGCCAAAGTCTGTGACTTATGCCTACTGGCCCAATGCACGTGGACCTAACAGAGGCATCCAGATCAGAGTCCATGGATATCAAGGGCTAGTGTTTCCCCATTTTTAATAGATAGTGACAAATGGGTAGCGAAAAGGCGGCATTTTACTGTGACATAACCATATTTTGGGCAAGAAGAGAAGAAAAAAAGAAGATACAAATTTGCAGTTTTAGCTTGCCATGAGCTTAGCATGTGCTCTGGAACTAATATTGGGAGAGTGTGATTTTTTTTTGGTGTCCAGGGTGAAATAAGACAGCAGAGACTAGTGTCCCCTTGCCAGATTCGGTTTTATTTACAAGCTCGATCATTGTACATAGGGGTTCTGTGGTCATCATGATGGCACAACGGATAGCTCTGCTGCTTCACACCGCCAGGAACCCAGGTTCAATTCCAGTCTCGGTCACTGACTGTGTGGAGTTGCACATTCTCCTCCTGTCTGCATGGGTTTCCTCTGGTTTCATCTCACAGTTCAAAGATGTGTGGGTTAGGTTGATTGGCTATGCTAAATTGACTCTAGTGCTAGGGGTATTAGCAGGGTAAATGTTGGGGTATATGGGGATAGGGCCTGGGTGTGATTGTGGTCAGTACAGATTCAAATGGACCAAATGGCCTCCTTCTGTACAGTAGGGATTTTATGTAATCATTAAACTTTTTAAACATTCTTAGGGATATGAAATAATGAGGGGAAAGGAGTATGACTTCTGACTCCACAAAAATTCCTATGAGCTTTTTTGGCTCTGGCTCACTCCCCTTGGATTCTGTTCCACCCCTGGACATGTCTTGATCTTGGGGCCAGGAAGAATGTCAAATTTGGAGGGAGTTGCATCAAGACATCTAGCTGGCAGAATGTTACCAGTTGATTCGAGTGAAACTTAGTGCCATATTTAGCTGACCTTCTCATGGACAGGACTGGGCACACACTCAATGGCCTCACCCATTTTCTGACAGTGAAATTCTCCCCTTAAGAATGTTAAAACGAATCAATTCCAGACAAATGCCCGACATGGATCTACTTTTCAAAAAAAAACTTTAATGCCACGTTGGTACTTAGCTTGGTGATAGTGTAGAATGCAACCTTTCTCCCTTGAGAGACAAGAGATAACTGAGCTTCACTCTGCTTATTATTCATTTGAGCTTTTGCTATTACAAATACATGTTTCAAACTTGCAACTTTATTTAATCCTCAGGGAGGGAATGATAGGACACAGATCATAAAGCAAACGCAAAAGATGATAGCTGGATCGCGTGAGCTGAGACCAAGCAGAAACCACAAGCAGCGAATGAAATTGTAGGTCGCTGACAGCAGAGCTGAGCAATTGTTGCAGCATCAATGGCAATAAATCCAAGATGATGACATGCACTGACCCCGCCCTTTTCATCCAGAAATGAACCTGATTGGCTAAACTGCAAAGCACCTGCCTCCTAGCATCCTTGGTGTGCTAATAACCAGGTGAACTCTCAAAGCAATGAAGGAGCCCAGCTGGCAACGGTCAGCAACGGACCTGGAGATTTCCCAAGATTGTGGTTTGAAATAAATAGGCATTTGCGGAGTAATTGACAGAAATAGGGTCATTGTTTGAGGATAAGGGGTAAATCTTTGAGGGCTGAGATGAGGAGAAATTTCTTCACCCAGAGGGTGGTGAATGTGTGGAATTCACTACCACTGAAATAGTTGAGGCCAAAGTGTGTGTGATTTCAAGAAGAAATTAGACATAGCTCTTGGGGCTAAAAGGAGTTGGCAGGGGTGGTAAAAGGTGCGATCAGAAGAATATTGAATTTGATGATGAGCCATGATCATAATGAATGGTGGAGCAGGCTCGAAGGGTTGAATGGCCTACTTCTGCTTATGGTTTTGATGTTTCTAAATATCTGTGGTCTAATCCTCACAACTGGGCTTATGGTTTCATCTCAAAAGGAGACAGCTGTAGATATACCTCTTGCGCTAAATGTCACGATGCACCTCAGGTTTGGCTTATATGATTTTTTAAAAAAGTTTTAAACCTCAAACTTAACTTAGAGTAACCCTCCATCCCAAATGGAAATGTAAGGGGGGGATAGCAGCTGGATGGAAATAAATACACTATTGTGTACTGGCTCACACCATCTTAACAGTTGAGATGATGGCAACATGGAGGCTGCCTGCCTGTGACAGGAAGAGGTCTAAATATAAATGCAACTGTGGTAATCCAACAACATCTCCGTTGCTGCATGCAATTTTAACTTAAAATTCCAAGAGACACATTGCGCCAAACCCAGCAGCAAAACCCTTCTGGAGACCAGAAGAGTGATAGTAAAAGGCCACAGAGAGCTTTACAAGGAGGCAGTGGTGTCATAGTATTGCCGCTAGACTCACGTTCCAGAGACTCTGTGTAAAGCTGTGGGGACCCAGGTTCAAATCCCATCATGGCAGATGGTGAAATTTGCCTTCAGTAAAATCTAGAGTTAAAATTCTAATGATGACCGTGAAATTGTAGATTATCAAAAAAAAACATCCTTTAGGGAAGCAAATTTGTATCCTGACCTGGTCTGGCCTACATGTGACTCAGATCAATAATCACGTGGCTGACTTTTAAATGACCCTTCAAGGGCAATTAAGGATGGATAATAAATGTTGGCCAAACCAGTGAAAGAATCAAAAAAAAACATTTTAGTAAGGGTTTCTTCTTGACCAGGAAGACCGTGAGTGCATCTCAAAGTCCTACAAGGAATTCTTGGGTTTCCCAAACTAGGCATACATGACCACAATGTGCTTTCCAAATGTTTCCTGCCTGTCTCAAGGAATCTTGACCCATCCAACAATCAGTCCATGAAAGAAGTGGCATTTCTACAAAAACGCGGTGATGGGACATTGTTCATCATTTTCATCTTGTTTCAGGCAGGAGACACTAACGTTCACCTTTATATCTTAATCGCACCAAATATGCTCTATGGACTATAAATACAAAATGAAGAGTGGGATTGCACCTTTCATTTTCAATCTGTAAACTAATACATTGCAATTATCTGGATACTGAAATTATCATAATTGTGCAATCTTTTTATTATTTTCCACTCTATTCAATTGTTATTTCAATGATTGTTGTGAATTATAGTTAATTGTTTTATTTGTATCTTAATTTGCCACCAAATGACTTTTCAATAAAGCAATTATCTACACAAAGCATTTTATTGTAATTTGCAAACAAATAAGCGAACTGCAGAATGAGACAAAACTATGCAATATATTCCATTTGTCACAATATCTTTACTGTTTGTAAAGTGTATGTATATATTCATTCCTGTTTTCCCTGATCTAAAATAACTTGCATTTATGTAATGTAGAAAAGAAAAATCCCAAAGTGCTTCACAGAGGATACTTACTTTGAGCTAAAGAGGGAGAGGCTGAGAGCTGCAAACGAACATGTCAATGAGATGATGGAAAGTTTCTCTCTGTTTCTTCTCCATTGCAATGTGATTTCTGTTCACCTGTACTATCCAATTGACAACATATATCTGCAAATTCCTGAGACTTCGCTATAGCAGTGTAAATGCAGCCCTTGTCCCAAAGTCCAGGAATGAGGTTATCTACATAACTGGACAAAGCCAACAATACTTCCACCTTTCAGAAGGTCGTGAGTTCTAGCCCCAATCAGTAGAACCATAGAATCACTACAGTGCAGAATCAGCCCATCCAGTCAGCACTGAGTCTCTGGAGGAGCATCCCACTTAGGCCCTCCCTTATTCCCTGTAACCCTATGCCTTTACTATGGCTGATCACGCATTTTTGGACAATAAGAGGCAGTTTAGCATGGTCAATCCATCTAACCTGCACTTCTTTGAACGATAAAGGGCAATTTAGCATGGTCAAACCACCTAACTTACACACTCGGACAACCTGAATCTATTACAGTTTGCCGATCGCCGCATTAGGTCTACAATAGAAGCCATCTCCCTGGCCCTGCACTCAACCCTGGAACACCTAGATAACAAGGACACCTACGTCAGGTTCCAATTTATTAACAATAGCTCAGCCTTCAACACTATTATTCCCACAAAACGCATCTCCAAACTCTGTGGCCTGTGCCTCAGCACCTTCCTCTGCGACTGGATCCTGAACTTCAAAACTCTCAGAATACAATCAGTAAGGATAGGCAACAACATCTCCTTCACAATCAACCTCTACGCTGGTTTTCCCCACTCGCTGTGTTCTCAGCCCCCTACTATATTCCTTATACAGTTTGGATAACAGTGTAGTCAAATTCCCCTCCAACTTGATTTTCAACTTTGCTGAGGACATCAGCGTAGTGGGTTGGATCTCAAGCAGTGATGAGACAGAGTACCGGAATGAGATAGGGAATCTGGTGAACAGGTACAGCAACAAAAATCTCTCCCTCAATGTCAACAAAACGAAGGAGATTGTCATTGACTTCAGGAAGCGTAAAGGAGAACATGCTCCTGTCTACATCAATGGGGAACGAAGTACAAAGGGTCGAGAACTTCAGGGTTTTAGGTGACCAGATCACCAACATTCCCCCCCATTCCAAAAATATAGTTAAGAAAGCCCACCATCGCTTCTACTTTCTCAGAAGACTGAAGAAATTTGGCATGCCAGTTATGACTCTCACCAACTTTTATAAATGGACCACAGAAAGCATTCTTTCTTGTTGTATCACAGTTTGGTACGGCTTGTACTCAGTCCAAGACCGCAAGGAACTATAAAAGGCTGTGAATGTAACCCAAACCATCATGCAAACCAGCCTCCCATCCATTGACTCTGTCTACACTCCCTACTGCCCCTGCAAAGCAGCCAGCTTAATTAAGGATCCCGCGCACCCTGGACATTCTCTCTTCCACCTTTTTCCATTAGGAAAAAGATACAAAAGTTATGTACTAGCGGACTCAAGAACAGCTTCTTCCCTGCTGCTGTCAGGCTTTTGAATGCACTTACTTTGCATTAAGTTGATCTTTCTCTACACCTTGGCTATGACTGTAACACTACATTCTGCACTCTCTCATTTTCTTTTCTATGAATGGTATGTTTTGTCTGTATAGCACAAGAAACAATACTTTTTACTGTAAGTCAATACATGTGACAATCATAAATCAAATCAATTTTTTTGAAAAATAAGATGCAATTCAGCATGGCCAATCCACTTAACCTACACTTATTTGAACACTAAGAGATAATACATCAGGGCCAATCCACCTGACCAACATACTTTTGGACACTAAGGGGCTATCCACCTGATAAGCACATCCAGGAACTTGAGCATAAGATCAGAGGACACTTATTGCAGTGCTGTCTGAATTATTGTCCTTCAGTTGTGACATTAAACTAAAGCCGCACAAGAATAATTTCATGTCGGTATCTGAAGTGGAGTTGTGGAGTTGTCTCTGGTGTCCTGACCCATAGTTACCCCTTTGCCAATATCACTGAAAGCCAGTGATTTGCCTGTGGTTTGTTTGCCATTTCTCCGAAAAGTGACTAAACTTCAAAAATACTTTAATTGGCTGTTAGTGAGGTGTCCTGAATTCATGCAAGCTGCTGCATAAATGCAATAAAAACAGGATGTTCCAGAAAGACTTGATAGGTCTGGCAACATCTGTGGGGAGAGAAGCAAAGTTCATGTTTGGAATCTAACACGATTATTCTTTGGGATCCAAAGTCAGATATGTATGTAAGTTCTTGTATTTGCTGTTATTGAAACTGCACTGTTATCCTCAGGTGAAGTGGGATTCCTTGCAAGATTAAATGCCAAACCATTATTTTAAAAATGCTTCAGCTATCGCTGGAGCTTCTCACAACCAAAAAAGATAATAAGAAGAACGGATTTTGCAGTTTCTTAGGCCAATTGAGTGACTTGGTTATAATCTAAAAATTTTTTAAAACTTATTTATTAGTGTCACAAGTAGGCTTACATTAACACTGCAATGTCAGTTTCACATGAGCAGACTGGGAATGAAGGAATACAAACAAATGGTCTAGTTGGATCAAAAACCAGCACAGGCTTGGAGGGCTGAAGGGCTTGTTTCTTTGTTCTTTGTTCCTTTTCAAAGAAGTTACCGTGAAAAATCTTCTCGTTGGTGCCTGTTCAGATACACTAAGGGAAAATTTAGCATGGCCAATGCATGTCTTTTGGACTGTGGGAGGAAACCGGAGCTCCCAGAGGAAACTCTCGCAGACATGGGGAGAACGTACAGATATTGACCCAAGATGGGGATCGAACCTGGGTCCCTGGCATTGTAAAGCACTGTGCCACCATTTTCGTTTAAGCGTGGCTGTGGTTACATTCAAGGTCGTAAACGTTCTTGACCATTTTATAGATCTGGTTCAAATTCTGGGATTTACTGTATAAATGAAAGGGACCAACAAATAATGCACGGGGCAAAAAAGAATAATTGGCTTGACAAACTACATCAGATTTACCAGATACAGATACATGTCTGTTGGTCCATATCTGCCTTTGTTATTTGCTGTGAACAGTTCTGTTGTTGTTGATCAATTATACACTGCATTTCCATTTTCTGGCACTGTCAATCAATTAAAAA
The DNA here is from genome assembly GCA_024679065.1 of Sphyrna mokarran. NCBI lineage: Eukaryota > Metazoa > Chordata > Chondrichthyes > Carcharhiniformes > Carcharhinidae > Sphyrna > Sphyrna mokarran. Next base: position 114,776,045 of record JAGIQG010000008.1, on the reverse strand, counting down.
TACGTTGACATCTGCTTTGCAATCTGTTAGCATTTTATTTCAGTCGATGCTCTCGGCAAACAGCAGTACAGGAATAATTTGTGTGCACTAATTGAACTGTTCAAATGCTTTCCACTACACCACTTACAAACTTCCGTGGGTCACTTGAAGGATATCAGGCACAAAAACAGTAATTACCAACATATCTGGAGACAAGAGTTTATATAACATCTGCTGTAATTGCATTCCTTCATCTAATTTGGAGCAAAATAATAACTATAGACAATCAATACTTCAAAAAAAGTAGAATAGGAAGTATTAGCATCAACAGTAGCGTATTTTTGTGTGTTTTGCCATGAGTTTTGTTGATATAATTGGGAATATTGACAGCGAGGAGGTTATCTGTTCAACAGTGTGAATTGGCATCAGTAAAGATATCATCAACCCACTTCACTTCTGTAATCCTGCCCTTTACTTTTCTACTGCTCTCTTCAGCTCAATAACTTCTTGAAGTTAGTTCAATGGCAATGCTCAACAAAACTCTGTGTGTGTCTGTGAAAACATTCAGATAAGTGAGCTGAAAAGGTAGGGAAGCAATAAACAAAACTGAAGACAATCTTGGGGTGAGATTTTCCTATTCCGCCCACTATGCACGGGACAGAAAATTAAATCGGACCATTCGAAGGCCTGTTGACCTCAGGCAGGAATTTCGTGGGGAGTGCACGCTCGAAAAGCTCATTCTTGATTTCTAAGTCTTTATTCTTTCATGAGGTGTGGGCATCTCTGACCACAAATAAGGCAGTCAAACGTGTATTAAAAAAAAAAAGCTCCTCTTTATATAATTAAATAACAAGGTTAAACAGTAACAGCAGAACAGTAATAGCTGTGAAAACAGGAGCACGGGTAAAACAGGTCTGGCTTGCAGAACACTGACTGAAAATCTTTCCATAGCCAACGCATGCTCAAAAGCCAGTAGAATCAACGAAATGCCAGTAGAACAATAATACAAGGGAAAGCTTATAAGAACACTGTGTATTCACAATGGCACTCTGTAACACTTTTCTCCCCCTTTTAAATTTCAATCCCCTATCAAAACAGAAAAACAAGGAATGTAATGCCTTCATAGAAACAAAAAAAGATAGTAGGAGGTCCTTTGGCCCTTCGAACCTTCTCCACCATTCATTATGATCATGGTTGATCGTCCAACTCAATAGCTTAATCCTGCTTTCTTCCCATAACCTTTGATCCCATTCACCCCACTATATGAAATTCTGTCAGGGATTTGCAATCACATTGCAATCACTGATGAATCTTGTATCTGTGGATCTGGAATTCTGGGAGTCAGAATAGGCTCCAAATATGTAAGTGAAAATTTCTCCTCCATTCCCACAGCAGATTCAACTGACAAAGATTGAATCTCAAGAACAACGTCCTGGGGAATGTCCACACTAACATTACTTTCTACTATCATATCTGCAACAGTTGCTGACTCTGAGAGTTCTCTGACCTGAGGTCAGACCATAAACAAATAGGATCTTCGGGTCTGCAAACAATCTGGTAAACACAAATGTCAAAAATTTGATATAGCTTCTCAATTGTCACAGGAACTGTAATATTACTCATGATAGGTGCTTTCAACTATTTCAAGTGTGGAGCTACCACAATCAAAAACAAATGGTTCATGAAAGATCCTGTAAAGTCCACGCGAAGTCTAGACCATAGCCTATCGGGTGATTTACAAGGATACAACGTCCATCCTTGAACATATCCAGATATTTTTTTTAACAACATCTTCAGTCACCTTTGTGTGCTTGATGTTGCCACAGTTCAATGGAATTTTGCTAATCCAGTCACGTTCTAACAAACTCAGCCCCCCTTCCCTTCGACCACAAAGGAAGCTTGCCCTTCCTTTTTGTCTGTTATATGCAATATAGTCTTCTAATGTCCCGAGCAAAGATTATGGGCTCTCCGGTGCACGTTTGAAGATTAATCTCAGCCGGAATAACAGCTGGGCTCAGAGTCCTACATCAACTTGTAGATTTCCTCACTAATTACAGGAGCAGAGGGTCTTTTGTCCACTTCCATCTTGATCTGTTTGCCATCAACTGAAACTGAGCAAAAAATAAGCTCATTGCTATTGAGCATGTTGTAAGCTTGCGTGTCTGCCTGCTCCAAGCTTTCCACCCATGATGTGTAACTGACTGAAGTTTTTTTGAATTAAAATTTTCTTTTCCAGCCCCCGCCTTACAATTAGCACCGCTGCATTTCTCCACTAAATGTCCTTCCTTGCTGCATTGGTGACAAACTTGCAATGACTGACATATCTCGGCGCTCCACACCTAAAACATTCCACTGTTTTCATCTTTCTGCTTGCAGCTGTTTTCTGTACTTTGTGCAGTGCTCCAGCTCAATGCTCCCATTTACCTGCTGAATATCTATAGAATTACTGGCAGCCATTTCCATACCCTGGGAAATTTCTACGTCCTTTTGAAAACTGAATACGGCTTCTCCCAACGGCCACTGTTGAAAGTTGCGCTCATTAACACCGCAGACCAGCCTATCTCTGAGCATGTCTTCTAAAACATCTCCAAAATCATGGTGTTCTGAAAGCTGGCACATTTCTGCAACAAAGTTAGCTACCAATTGACCAGCATTTTGAAAATGGCTATGAAATTTGAAACTTTGAACAATCACAGGATTTCGGATTATGAGGATTCTAGACCAGTGCAATTAAATCTGCAAATGAAATCTCCCCTGGATTCCGTGGCATGGCCAGGTTCCTCCTCAACTTATAAGTCTTTGCCCCTCACACACTCAGGAGAGTTGAGCACTGTTTTACCTCACCTTCCATTCTGTTTGTTAAATGAAATGCTGCAACTTCTCCACATATTCAGCCTAATCCTTACTTACCTCATAAAACTTATCAACTGTCCCAAACATAGCGATAAAATTCTATCAAACAAACACACGATGCGAGGTATACAACCTTGTGCCGAACATTGAAAAACTTTGCTTTCTTTTCCTGCCATTTTCATCTCATTGCCAAAAGATATGGTAACTTGACATCACAAATAAGATAGTCAAATGCATTGTTTGAAGAATAAATGTTGTTATATAAATAAAGGTGGCACAGAGGTACAGTGGTTAGCACCACTGCCTCCCGGTGCCAGGGACTTGGGTTCAATCCCTAGCTTTGATCACTATCTGTGTGGAGTTTGCATGTTTTCCCTGTGTTTGTGTGGGTTTCCTCCGGGTGCTCCGGTTTCTTCCCACAATCCGAAAGATGTGCGAGTTAGGTACATTGGCCATGATAAATTGCCCTTAGTGTCTCAGAATGTGTTGGATTGAAGGGACTAGCAGGGTAAATATGTAGGGATTACGAGGATAAGGCCTACATGAGATTGATGTTGGTGCAGACTCAATGGGCCAAATGGCCTCCTTTTGCACTGTTAGTGTCTCTATGATTTCTATGAAATAACAAAGTTTAGCAATAACAGTAACAGTAACTCATCACTGCACTAACAACAGAAATAGCAACAGAGCATTAGTCAAACAGGTCCTACTTGTAGAACACTGTCTTGAAGATTGAAAACCCCTCAAAACATATAGTTACTCAGAACCCTCTACAGATGCCATTGAAACAATTACACAGGAGAAAGGGCTTATAAGAGCATTCTGTACTCAACATGACCCTTGGTAACACTGGCAATGCAAGCATGTAGTTACCCATCCCTAACTGGCTTTGAACTAAACATTTCAGAGGGCAGTTAAGAGTTTAACCGTTTGGGGTGGGAGGAAGGATCTAATTGAAACTTAGCGAATACCATGAGGCCTGGATAGAGTGGACATGGAGGAGATGTTTCCACTAGTGGCAGAGACTAGAATTCAAGGGCACAACCTCAGAGTGAAGAGAAGCTCCATTAAAACTGAGATGAGGAAGACTTTCTTCAATCAGAGGGTGCGGATCTGTGGGACTTTTTGCCACAGAGGGTTCTGGAGGCCAGGTCATCGAGTGACTTCAAGACAGAGATAGATGGGTTCTTGATCAATAAGGAAATCAAGAGTTATGGGGAAAAGGCGAAGATGAGAATAATATCAACATGATTGAATGGCAGAACAGATTCGATGGGTCGAATGGTCTAATTCTGCTCCTATATCTTATGATCTTATGGTAAGCCAGACCAAGATAAGGGCAGCAGATTTTCTTCCCTACAGGGTTTGAACAAACCAGCTATCTCCTTCTGAGAATCAATGATAGCTTTTCACCAGCTACTTAATGACTAGTGTTATTTTTCAGGTCTATTATTAAATCTAAATTCCACTTGTGCAGTGATGTTGCCAATCGAGCCAACATCTCTCCCCCTTTCCAATTGATTGCTGAAAATGATGGTTTGCTTTCAATTAAAGGGAAATGTGCAGATAGTTCATTGGCAATAAATGAAAAACATAAATCACACACTTTTATTTCTCGTGAAATTAATTCCCAGAAATAAAACACATTTAACAAAATGAAGAAAACAGTATTTGTTTTTTCAGTTTGCCCAGAGGCATTGCTGCTAAATCATTCTGAATTGGCAGAACATAGCCTCGATCTTCCTGACAAAAATATGAGTTTAAAGTTTAAGTTTACTTTGTTATTATCACAAGTGGGCCAACATCAACATTAATGAAATTACTGTGAAAATCCACCAATCGCCACACTCCGGTGCCTGTTCGGGTACACAAAGGCTAGCCATGACACAAACCAATTCCAGCCTCCTGGACTGCCTGGATCCACTACAGTTTGCCTACTGCCACAATAGGTCTATGGCAGACTCCATTTCCCTGGCCTTGCATTCAACTCTCGAACATCTAGATAACAGGGACTTTGTTTGACTCCTATTTATTGATACAGCTCAGCCTTCAACACCATTATTCTTACAAAGCTCATCTCCAAACTCTCTGGCCTAGACCTTGGCTCCTCCCTCTGCGACTGGATCCTGAACTCCTGAACCCACAGACCATAATCAGTAAGGATAGGCAACGACACCTCCTCCACGATCATCCTCAACACCAGTGCCTCACAACGCTGTGCTCTCCGCCCCCTACTAGATTCCTTTAATATCTATGACTGTGTAGCCAAATTCCCCTCCAACTCAATTTTCAAGTTTGCTGACGATACCACCGTAGTGGGACAAATCTCAAACAATGTTGAGACAGGGTAACGGAATGAGGTTGAGAATTTGATGATTTGACACAGCAACAATAATTTCTCGCTCAATGTCAACAAATTGAAAGAGATTGTCATTGACTTCAGGAAGCATACAGGAGAACACACTTCTGTCTACATCAATGGGGACAAAGTAGAAAGAATTGAGAGCTTCAAGTTTTTAGGTGTCCAGAACTCCAGCAACCTGACCTAGACCTCCCCCACCGCCAACACTATAGTTAAGAAAGCTCACCAATACTTCTACTTTCTCAGAAGACTAAGGAAATTTGGCATATCAGTTTTGAGTTTACCAATTTTTACAGTGCACCATAGAAAGCATTCTTTTTGGTTGTATCACAGCTTGGTCTGGCTCCTGCTCTGCTCAAGATCACAAGAAACTATAAAAGGTTGTGAATGTAGCCCAATTCTTCATGCAAACCAGCCTCCCATCCATTGACCTTAGCTACATGTCCCGCTGTCTCGGCAAAGCAGCCAGCATAATTAAAGACTCCACGCATCCCGGACATTCTCTTTTCCATCTTTTTCTGTCAGGAAACAGGTATAAAATTCTGAAGTCACGAACCAATTGACACAAGAACAGCTTCTTGCCTGCTGCCATCAGATTTTTGAATGCATCTACCTTGCATTGAGTTGATCTTTCTCTGCACCCTAGCTAAAACGGTAACATTATCATCTGCACTCCCTCAATTCCTTCTATATGAACAGTGTATTTTGTTTGTATAGCACGCAGGAAATAATTCTTTTTACTGTATGCCAATACGTGTGACAATAATAAATCAAATGAAATCAAAATTGAGGGATAATTTAGCATAGCCATTATACTGAACCAGCACATACTTTGGATTGTAGGAGAAAACCGGAGCACCCAAAGGTAATCGACACAGACACAAGGGAGAACGCGCAGACTGTGCAAAGACAGTGACCCAAGACAGGAATCGAACCCGGGTCTCTGGCATTGTAAAGCAGCAGTGCTGACCACTGTGCCATCAAGGAGATACAAGCTGTTGGGATGATGCCTTCCATCTGCCATTTAACAAGAGTTTCTTTTTTCCTTGATGGGGGTCAGGAAAATTCCTGTTTTTATTTCATCAAGAATTTTTTTTAAGATCGTCAAGAGTTGGAATCAAAATTGTTGTCTCATTACCAGGATACAAAATGGGGAAATCACAGATGGCGTTTCAAGTGTCAAATAAACTCAAAACCCAATTAAGTCAAAATTGCTTCAAAGGAAGAGTTTATGCGAATTGTTAATAAGTGCAAATCGCCAGTAACATTGATGAGTTTATCCATTTTGATGACTGAATGATTCATTGGCACTTCAGAAGGCCTGAAGCATGTTAATAAACAAAGAAACCAGAAGTTTAAAAATAAACAAGTGATAAAAATGTTATGTGGACAAATATTTAAGATAAAATCAACTATCCTTGGACACAGGCAAAATTCTGTGGATGCTGAACGTCTGAAATTAAAACAGAAAGCCAGGTTTCAATGCAAGCTACAGGAATATCATCTTGTCTTTTGATTTGGCACTTTAGAACACCGGATTCAGGATTCTCAGACTATATTCTTTCCTCCCAGGAATTTGATCACTTTTGCACATTAGCTATGGGTATAGCTTCTGCAGCACCTCTTCTGAACATATTGGGTGGAATGTAATGATCTCCCCATGCAGAGTTTGTTGGTGGTGGTGGGGATGGGGGTGTAATTTAATCAGGCAGAAGGATGGCAGGATTCATTTCCACCACCTCCTCCCCCACCAATGTACCCCCCCCCCCCCCCCCCCACACACACACACACACACACACACACACACATCATCACCAATCAAGGCCCTTAAATAGCACAGTGGTTAGCACTGCGCTAGGGACATGGGTTCAATTCCTGGCTTGGGTCACTATTAGTGCGGAGTTCGTATGTTCTCACTGTGTCTGCGCGAGTTTCCTCCGGTTGCTCCAGTTTCTTCCCACAGTCCAAAAAATGCACTAGTTAGGTGCATTGATCGTGCTAAATTGCCCCTCAATGTACCCGAACAGGTGCTGGAGTGCGGCAATTAAGGGATTTTCACAGTAACTTCACTGTAGTATTAATTTAAACTTATTTGGGACTAATAAATAAACATTAACTCTAAATTGTCAATTAATGCTCACTTGAGGGCCTCATCTGTAACCACTGAATTAATGAAGCAGTGGGTGACAGGCCCACCATGTGGGGAGACCTCAAGACCATAGAACATAGGAGCAGGAGTAGAGCCCATTGAGGCTGCTCTGCCATTCAGAGAGATCATAACTGATCTGATGTGATAGTCCTCAATTCCACTTTTGTGTCTTATCCTCATAACTCTTCATTCCTTTACTGAGACAGATTTTTAATATCTCAGTTTTGAACTATGTAATGACTGAGCCTCTAAGAGGGCTGTAGCAAAGAACTCCACAAATTCGCTACCCTCACTGAAGACATTCATCCTCAATTGGGTCTTAAATGGGTGACGCCTTATTCTGAGATTATCCCCTAAACTCCCACACAAGGGGAAACATTTACCTGCCCTGAGAATTCTTAACAAGGTCACCTCTCATTCTTCTAAACTCCAACAAGAAAGGGTCAACCTTCTTAATCTCTGCTCTGAAGAAAACCTCTCCATGCCTGGGATCATCATAGTGAACCTTCTCTGGATTCCTCCAGTGCCAATATATCTTTCCTTAGAAAGCAGGACCAAAACTGTTCACAGTATTCCAGGTGTGGTCTAACTATTGTGGAGTTCCTTGTGGGAGAGGATGCTGAGACACTTGATGTTCTGAGACACTTGATGTTCGATTGAGCAATCCAGTATTCAGGGGTGCTGAGAGTCACACTTTACCCTTGCTGCTGACTATCCCACCTCCCCAATCCCCTGCAGCCCCTCTCTGATTGTCACTCACTTTTGACCTGGCATCCAGCGATGATCCTAGCCTCGGGCAGGGATCTTACTAACAGCTGACCCCACCTCCCTGGTAGAGCTGCTGCCCACTGTTTGGCTGCCAGCTCTCATTGGGCGGTATTTTCACCCTCAGGTTCTTTGATCCTGGAAAATATGTCTGCTGCTGTCAAGTTTTGGAGAGGCTTTGAGTGTGGCATACCTTGAGTGGGCAACATCAGTCACTTTCATTAAATACTGCCATCTTATCTGATTACGAGCCCGGTTTGTCCTACACCATCATTCCTTCTGTCATTGAATCTCTCCTCTTTTCCACTTGATCACTGCCCTCCCTTTCCCGGTCTCTGAACTTCCTTTAAACATCTCTACTTTTTCTCAGGATCGATGGAAAATCATCGACTAGAAATGTTAGTTCTGGATCTCTCTCCACAGATTTAGCTGTTGAATATTTTCAGTGGTTCTGTTTATTATCCTTGGGGGAAATTGTTTCATTTTTCTACATTTCAGGAGTGCCCTAGGCCCAACATTCCTCAACTGGTTCATCAATAATCTTCATAATGTCAGAGGTGGGGATGTTTGCTGATGTTGCATAATATTCATTGCTGACATCTCATATACTGAGACAGTCCTTGTTCAAACGCAACAAGACCTGAACAATATTCAAACTTGGCTGACAAGTGGCAGACAACATTTGTGTCACACAAGTGCCATAGAAACTAGACACAGGACTAGGCCATTTGGCCCTTCGAGCTGCTCTATCATTAATTTTGATCATTGAATTCAATATCCTGATCCCCCTTTCCCCCAATATACCTTGATCCCTATAGTCCAAAGAGCTATATCTTATTTCCTCTTGAAATCAGATAACATTTTGGCCCTAACTACATTTTGTGGTAGTGAATTCCACACGTTCACCACCCTCTGGGTGAAGATATTTCTCCTCACCTTCATCCTTACAGGTTTGTCCGTTATCCTCAAAGCCTTAGTTATAAGAACATAAGAACTGGAGCAGGAGTAGGTCATTTGACTCCTCCAGCCTGCTCTGCCATTCAATAAAATCATGGTTGATCTTTTTGTGGACTCAACTCCACGTACCCACCCGCTCACCATAACCCTTACTTCCTTTACCGTTGAAAAATATATCTATCCCTGCCTTAAAAACATTCAATGAGGGAGCCTCAACTGCTTCACTGGGTAGAGAATTCCACAGATTCACAACCCTTTGTGTGAAGACATTCCTTCTTAGCTCAATTCTAAATCTACTTCCCTTTATTTTGAGGCTATCACCCCGAGTTCTAGTTTCACCTGCCAGTGGAAACAACCTCCCTGCTTCTATCTTATCTATTCCCTTCATAATCTTATATGTTTCTATGAGATTATTCTTCTGAATTTCAATGAGTATAGCCCCAGTCTACTCAATCTCTACTCATAAACCAACCCTCTCAACTCTGGAATCAACCTGGTGAATCTCCTCTGCACCCCCTCCAATGCCAGTATATCCTTTCTCAAGTAAGGAGACCAAAACTGTACACAGTACTCCAGGTGTGGCCTCACCAGCACCTTATACAGCTGCAACATAACCTCGCTGTTTTTAAGCTCCACCGTTCTATCAACGAAGGACAAAATTACATTTGCCTTCTTAATTACCTGCTGCACCTGCAAACCAACTCCTTGAGATACCTGCATAAGGATATCCAGGCCCCTCTGCACAGTAGCATGCTGCAATTTTTTACCATTTAAATAATAATACATTTTGCTGTTATTCCTACCAAAATAGATTACTTCAATTTATCAACATTGGACTCCATCTGCCAGACCCTTGCCCATTCATTTAGACTGTATTCCTTTGCAGACTTTCAGCGTCCTCTGCACACTTTGCTCGACCACCCATCTTAGTGTCATCTATGAATTTTGTCACACTACACTTGGTCCCCAACACCAAATCATCTACCTAAGTTGTAAACAATTGTGATCCCAACACTGATCCCTGAGGCGCACCACTAGTCACTGATCACCAACCAGAAAAACGCCCATTTACCCCACTCTTTGCTTTCTGTTAATTAACCAATCCTCTATCCATGCTAATATATTACCCGTAAAACCAGGTACCTTATTCTTATGTAGCAGTCTTTGGTGCGGCACCTTGTCAAATGCCTCTGGAAATCCAGATACACCACATCCACAAGTTCCCCATTGTCCACTGCACCTGTAATGTTCTCAAAGAATAGTTCTGGACTCTCCCACCATTGGGAACATTCTTTCTGAATCTACCCTGTCTAACTCTGTTAGAATTTTAAAAGTTTCTATGAAATTCCCTATCACCTTCTAAACTCTAGTGAATAAAATCCTATATGATAGACCTGTCAACCCAGGAATCAACATGGTAAACCTTCACTGTTGTCACTCTATAGCAAGAACATCCTTCCCTCAGATAAGGACATCAAAACTCCACACAATGTCCAGATGTGGCCTCACCAACGCCATCGACAACTGCAGTGAAACATCCTTATGCTTATACTCAAATTCTCTTGCTACACAGGCCAGCATCCCAGTTGCCTTCTTTATTGTCTACTGTACCAAGGCCAGAATTGAACCCTTGTCCCTGGCGCTGTGAGGCAGCAACGCTAAGCACTGTGCTCTCATGCCTCTCCGTTCTTGAGTTGGTTGGTAATGTGGCATCAGACATTTATATTTGTTTCTCTCTTCCATTGGGAATGTCTAGGGTGCGTGTATCCTTAATTATGTTGGCTGCTTTTCCGAGGCAGCAGAAGCATAGACAACGTCAATGGATGGGAGTTTGGTTTGAGTGACGGACTGGGCTGCATTCTTAACACTTTGTAGTTTCTTGCAATCTTGGGCAGACCAGGTGCCATACCAAGCTGTGGTACAAGCAGAAAGAATGCTTTCTCTGGTGCATTAGTAAAAGTTGGTGGGAGTCGTAGCTGACATGTCAAACTTCCCTAGTTTTCTGAGAAAGTAGCATACCAATTAGTCGCACTGACGTTATACTGGATTTGTCATGAAGAAACGAAGCATCTTCTTTCAGCTCATTATTATCCTTGCCTACGGAGGTACGGTCAGGTAGGTTTGGATAGAATCAGCAAAAACGTAAAGGATAACTCAACTTCGCTTTCTGAAAAGATTGCTGAATTTGACAAACAAGAAAAAGAGGAAGAAGAATCTGAATCTTGATTACTGGATCAGTAGCCTGTCCCTATACAATTCAAACTGAAAGCACGAGGAAAAGTATCTTTGGAAAAGATTTGTGACCCAGCTTCCTGATGTTTTTCTAAAAACAGGGACATTGAAAATTCATGAAACTAAGAAAATCTTGGCAGTGACAGAATGTCACGCAATAAGGATCCTCAGCAGGAGTAAATTAGTCATGATAATGTCATAAATTGTTCAAAACAATCCTTAGAGAGCAACATAGAAAAATCAATCATCGGTAAAGGCATGCAGATACAATTTATCCATAAAATTAAGAGGGGCATAGGGTGGATAGTCAGAGGCTTTTCCCCAGGGTGGATGCTTCAATTACAAGGGGACACAGGTTCAAGGTGTAAAGGGGAAAGTTTAAGGGAGATGTACGGAGGACGTTTTTCACACAGAGAATGATGGGTGTCAGGAACAAGCTGCCAGAGATGGTGATGCAAACATGCATAATGGTTAACACTGCTCCCTCACAGCACCAGAGATCTGGGCTCAATTTCTGCCTTGGGTCACTATGTATGCGAAGTCTGCGTGTTCTCCCTGTCTCTGCATGGGTGTCCTTTGGGTGCTCTGGTTTCGTCTCAAAGTCCAAAGATGCACGTTTTAGGTGGATTGGCCATGCTAAATTACCTCTTAGTCTCAGGGGGATTAGTAGGGTACATGCATGGGGTTATGGTGATAGCAATTCCACCCAGTCCCTATCAGTGTAGACTCAATGGGCTGAATAACCTTCATCTGCACCAAAGGGAATCTATAATTCTATTTAACAGACATTTGGATGGTTGCAAGAATAGGGAGGGAGGGATATAGACTGAGTACATACAGAAAGTACTTTTAGTTATTCAGTTTGTTAGTATTATTCTGCACCACAAACCAGCTATTCAGCCAATTGAGAATGTAATGAAGGAAGATTCAATCGTGGCTTTTAAAAGGGGTTTGGAAAAGCCCATCAATAGAAACAGTTGCAGGATTACAGACAAAGTTTGGAATATTTGCAAGACTATGTGCAAAGTCTGAACTCAGCAGCTCAGTTACTCTTGCAGACAGCTGGCATGGGCATGATGGGCTGAATGGCCTCTCTCTGTGTTATAACTATTCTATGAGTCCATTTTATTCCTCTTTGTTTTGCTAGTCTTACATTCTGTGGCTCTTGAAATTAGCATCTATATGCCTCCACGGGTCTCTTGGTCATCTAGGTGAACTGTTTCCTAATGATAGGTATTTTTACAGCTGATTCTCTCTGCTAACCTTGTTACTGGGAAAGGCTGCATCTCATCACCCCCTTTGAATGTTGGCTACTGTTGTCACTAAACAGGACTTCATTTGTTGCTGGCAGCTCATTTCGTTCCTTTTAAATTCTTGTTCCTGGGCAGATCTATGATAGCTAGAATTTTGCTCAAGTAATCAAAAGCTAATCCCTTCTGCCCCATAGATCTTCTTCCCTTTCAAGCAATTCATAGAATCTACAGCAGGGAGACAGGTCCTTCAGCCCAAAGTGATCCATGCATCCAAAATGCCCATCTAAGCTAATCCCATTTGCCTGAATTTGGCCTATATCCCTCTATAAAATCATAGAATCTATGGCATGGAGACAGGCCCTTTGGCCCAAACTGCCGACCCAAAAAAAAATATTCACTTTTCCCTTAAAATGCAAATGATCCCTACTTAAACCATGTTCTGCAACAATGAGAGAAATTACAATGCTGGAATGAAGTATATCCCAAAGAACAAAGAACAACACAGCACGGGAAACAGGCCCTTCGGCCCAACGAGCCCGCGCCGCCGTCATAACTATATAGTAACAATTCCATTATCCTATTCTAATTTTAGGTATATTCCTAATATGGAAGAATCTCAATGTAGGTTCAATTTGTTCCCAATCAGCCTAAGAGCGAATTTTTGGGATGTGGGAGGAAACCGGAGCACCCGGAGAAAACCCACGCAACCACGTTAGGGCATCATGATCAGTGCAGGCTAGGAGGGCCGAAGGGCCTCTTCCTGTGCTGTACTGTTTTTTGTTCTTTAAATGAGCTATTTGATTTCTCCTCATTTTTTTCCCCATTTATTGATGAACTTGAAAATTCAGAGCAATGATAAAGGGTTAGGTTTTAAATGCGCAGAAACAGCATGTGCATGAAGTAGGCATGAGGTGCCTGACAACACGTGGAGAGTCCAGAAATCCGCACATTAAAATCTGCAACTTTTCAATACTTCATTGAACCATAGAACTCTACAGTGCAGAAAGAGGCCTTTCAGCCCATCGAGTCAGCACAGAACACGAATTTCTGATTCCCAGCTATCTCATTCAATTAGTGCCAATAAGAATGGTGACAATCCCCTGTAAAGTTTGATCTCAACTCCCAGAGTTAATTGGGCTCCCCCAAGTTGGACTCAGGGACGTGGGAGAAAGAAACTTGCAGTGGAAGATGCAATGGTCAAGGCTGCTCCTCAATTGACCAACATCTCCCAACATGTGGGAGACTGGCACAGTAGTTGGCACCGCTGCCTCACAGTGCCAGGGACACAGGTTCAATTCTGCCCTTGGGTGACTGTGCAGAGTTTGCACCTTCTCCCTGTGTTTGCATGGGTTTCCTCCAGGTGCTCCGGTTTCCTTCCACAGTCCAAAGATGTGCAGGTTAGGCGGATTAGCCATAATAAATTCCCCCTTAGTGTTCCAAGATGCGCATATTATGCGATTTATCTGTGGTAAACGTAGAGTTGAGGAAGGGGCTGTGAGTGGCCTATGCTAAATCCAATGTTGGAAAGTTGGTGGGCTGAATGGCCTCCTCCTGCATTGCGGGGGTTCTATGATTCAATGTGCTGTTGGGGTCCATGATGACTTGAAAGAAGACACTGTTCCCCAACAATAAGTAGAGAAAGTCAAATGAAGACAGGGTTGAAGGTGGTACAAGTGATCACCAGTGGTGTGTTGTCACTTTCCTGAGTCCAATATAGGAAGTGCATGGAAAAATCAGAGCCATTATCCTCATTCTGCCCCCTCTGTGGGTGACATAATGATAGCTTTGGAAACACAGTTGTTTCCACTTACGGAGAAGGTTAAAACTGGAGGACACCAATATGAGACAAGTCACCACAAAATCAGTTTGGTAAATTAGAAGAAACTTCCTTTACACAAAGTGTGGTGAGGTTGATGACACAGGAAATGCCTGAGGTATAGTTGCACTTAAAAGTAACGATTGATAACTTGGACAAGTTGGATTGATTAACTTGGACAAGTTGCAGAGCTGGGCCGAGAGGTGGCAAATGGAGTTTAATGTGGAAAAGTGTGAGGTAATGCACTTTGGCAGGAACAATAAATGTGTAGAGTATAGGGCTAATGGTAGGGCTCTTAATAGTGTTGAGGAACAGAAGGATCTTGGTGTATGTGTCAATAGATCCCTGAAAGTAGGCAGTCAAGTGGATAAAGTTGTTAAGAAGGCTTATGGAGTCTTAGCTTTTATTGGTAGGGGGATTGAATTTAGGAGCCGCAGCATCATGTTGCAGCTGTACAAAACTCTAGTGCGGCCGCACTTGGAGTATTGTGTGCAGTTCTGGTCGCCACATTATAAGAAAGATGTGGAGGCATTGGAGAGGGTACAGAGGAGGTTTACCAGGATGTTGCCTGGTATGGAGGGCAGGTCCTATGAAGAGAGGTTGAAGGATTTGAGGTTGTTTTCGTTAGAAAGGAGGCGGCTAAGAGGGGATCTTATTGAAGCATATAAGATGATTAGAGGTTTAGATAGGGTGGACAGTGATAGCCTTTTTCCTAGGATGGAGAAAGCTAGCACGAGGGGACACAGCTTTAAATTAAGGGGTATGAGTTATAGGACGGATATCAGAGGTAGGTTCTTTACTCAAAGAGTGATTAGGGAGTGGAATGCCCTGCCTGCAGCTGTTGTAGATGCGCCAAGTTTGGTGGCGTTTAAGAGGTTAATTGATAAGTATATGGAAGAGAAGGGAATGGTTTAGTTTGGAGGGGCATTGCTTTTTATTTTGGTCGGCACAACATCGAAGGCCGAAGGGCCTGTTCTGTGCTGTATTGTTCTATGTTCTATAAGTGAGTGAGGATGACGGGGATAAAGTTTAAAGGTTATTTTTTGTATGACAAGCAGGCTTGCATTAATACTGCAATGAAGCTACGATGAAAATTCCAGAGTTATGCATATGGAGTTATCTAAAGAAGGACGTGAGTAAGGTGGTCCATCATGAATTGGTTGGGTCAAATGGCCTGTTGCTACAACTTATATTCACTCTAATTCTCCTTCAACAAATCAGGCTGCCACAAGTTGTGGCATACCTTGGATGGTATTCCCGCATTTACCAAGGTGATCCCCCACCCTGCTTCCCAATTGGTTCCCCAGGCCATGTGATCTTTAATCTGTAGATTGATCCTTAAAGGGACAATCACCACACTCACCATCCAAAATCTGCTGGCCATTGGTGTTTGTAGGAGCTTGCTGTGCACAAATTAGCTGCTGTGTGTGGCTTTTCAACAGTGATTGTACTTCATTGGTTGTAATTGCACATCTTTATTTCACATTGAAAAGAGCTAACTACCCTATCAGATGTTTTCAATCATTGAAGTTATTCCCTTACAGTCTACTGTCTGTGATTTGTATTTGGGTTGGATTTCACTGGGGAAACCATGCGGACGCTACAACGGATGAATGAACATCACTCAACAATCACCAGGCAAGACTGTTCCCTTCCTGTTGGCGAACACTTCAGCAGTCATGGGCATTCGGTCTCTGATCTTTGGGTAAGCGTTTTCCAAGGCAGCCTTCACAACACGTGACAGCCCCTGAGTCGCTGAGCAGAGACTGATAGCCAAGTTCAGCACACGAGGACAGTCTCAACAGGGATCTTGGGTTCATGTCGCACTATCTGTAACCCCTATGACTTGCCTGAGCTTGTAAAATCTCACTTATTGTCGTGTCTGGAGACAGTATACGTCTCTTTAACCTATGCTAATGCTATCTCCACTCATATTGTCTGCATCTTTAAGATTTGAATAGCAAGTTAGCTGCAAAGACTTCCATTCTAATCAATATTCTGTAAACTGTGTGTGGCTTTATATGCCCCTCTCTGATCAGAACCTTCCACATTCCTGAAGAAGGAACACCATTTCCGAAAGCTTGTGAAATTACTATCAAAAACTGGTTGGGCTCTAACCTCGTGTTGTGAAACTTCCTATTGTGATTGCCTATGGAGTACAAATCTCCTAGTTCTATTTAACTTCACAGTGATATGAATGGATGACTTAAATAGAATCTCCCATTGGCATTACTGATGAGGATGGAACACCCCCAGCCCCATTCTTTAGAGTTCTAAAACTGGGGCCTAAGTTTCCTTGCTGAAGTTAAATGAGCTATAATAGCTATGCACGATTCAATCTTGACACATTATGATGCAGAATGGATTGGACATATTTCCAAAGATTAGCAAAGTGTGAGCATAGGCCCAGTGGAAGTATAATAATTAGGTCTGTAATATGTCAGTATGATCAAATTTCACAGGATCATATTTATTCTACAATGATTATTGGTGTCAAGCATGATCTAATGGGATCAATGTATGAATTAACTGGTAAACATTCCCAACTGACTCGTCTTGCAAATTCTGACGTAACTGCTTAATTTGCAAGACTGCAAGTACAACACACAAACTTTGTTCCCGTTAACAGGGGAGTGATTTACATTAACTTTTGAAGGCCTGTTTAGCATTGGACTGGGGAAATGCATGAACGAGAGGGGGAAAACGGCTATGACAGTGCGTAAATTATCTGATGGATCGAGCCCAATGAGTTTAAGAAATTGGCAGATTAGGCAAATAATATTCATTAATTTGGCGAGGAATGCAAATTGTTTACAGTATTAATTGGGCAATTAATGGACATTCGAGAAAAGCTTCAGAGATCAATAAGATGTTGTTTCTGCCAACTGTGTTTAAAGTCAAACCAAATGACAGTTTAACATGACTGTTCCGTTAACATCAGATGAACCTTGAGCTACAACATTACCTCCTTTATACAACACTGACAAATTGCCATTTGATTTAAGGTTAAGGACGATTAGAGATTTGTCCAACGTATGTGTCATGAAGCATACTTCAGCTGATGGCTCACAGAGTTTTGAGTTGTTAGTCCAAAACAAGAGCACTTGTCAAAAATGTTCTCACTGAAGTATGTTTACTTGCCAATATTAAGGTATATAGGGAAATAGCATTCAAACCCAATGCACAATTTCAAAATTTGCAAATAATACGATACTGGGAAGTATAGTGAACAGTGAGAGGAAATTGACCTCCAAAAGAACTTAGGTTGGAGGGGATAGATGAAATTTAATGCAAGAAACCACGTATATTGTTGTTTGTGCTTCTGGTTCTCACTCAAAAGTGCTAGCCATGTATCATCAAAGAGATAAATATTTAACAAGTTCATATATGGAGGCAATGGTTGAGTGGAGGGGAGGTGATGATCTTAGCAGTATTATTGCTGGACCATTAATCCAGAAACTCAGGTAACATTCTAAGGACCTGGGTTCAAATCCTACATTAAGAACACTCACAAAGCAGGTTAAAGTCCAACCAGTTTATTTGATAGTAAACCCACAAGCTGTTGTCAGGTGTGTGGAAGGTTCTGATCTGAGAAAGGCATATAAAGGCACATACAATTTGCAGAATACTGATTAGAATGTGAGTCTTTACAGCTAACCTGCTATTCAACTCTTAAAGATGCAGACAATGTGAGTGGAGATAGCAATAGGCTTAGGAGAAAAGAGATATGTATTGTCTCTAGACAGGACAGTAAGTGAAACGTTGCAGGTTCAGGCAAGTCATGGGGGTTACAGATAGTGTGACACGAACCCAAGATCCCGGTTGAGGCTGTCCTCACGTGTGCGGAACTTGGCTATCAGTCTCTGCTCAGTGACTCTGCGCTGTCGTGCATCGTGAAGGCCGCCTTGGAGAACGCTTACCCAAAGATCAGAGGTCGAATGTCCGTGACCACATCTTTAACACTTAAATAGCCGGTTAGCTGTAAAGACTCGCATTCTAATCAGTATTCTGTAAATTGTGTGTGCCTTTGTATGTCCTTCTCTGATCAGAATCTTCCACACACCTGACAAAGGAACAGCGTTCCAAAAGCTTGTGGGTTTACTATCAAATAATCTGGTTGGACTTTAACCTGGTGTTGTGAGACTTCTTACTGGGAAGTAAGACTTCTTACCAGGGAAGGCAATCTGCCATCCTGGTCTGACCTGCATGTGACTCCAGAGCCACAGCAATGTGATTGACTCACAACTGTCCTCTGAAATGGCTTAACAAACCACTCAGCTCAAGGGCAGCTAGGGATGGGCAATAACTGGTGGCTAGCCAGCAATGCCCATGTCCCATGAATAAACTGGGAAAAAAGAGGATATTTCTCCACCATTTTATTTAATAGAGGAATTGGGTCAATTTATCAAAAATGGTTCACTGATTTCACTCAGCGAGCAGAGTAAGAGATGTCATAGGAACAGATGAATTTAATATTGCTTGCAAGTTTCATCCAATGTGATGAACTACACGCTTCAATTTTGATTTTGAAAGTGCCATTGTGTGTTTGTGAAATAGACGGGTGTAAGCAATTTGGTGGACTGTTCTGCACATTCAGATACAGTCACCCAGGGCATTTATGAATTATCCACAATGAATTCAGTTGTACTCTCAATCCAATGACCTTCCTCTATCACTGTGGCTGCTAAACTTCCACTTTACCAACTTGGCATTCTAATATACAACATGACACAGTGTAGTAAATCATCACTATAACCTTCTCCTCTGCTCATTGCTCTGTTAGCCGAACGATTCTGAACTTCAATTGAGCTTGTGTTATCAGCTTTGTGAAACCACTGTTAGTGTGTGTGTGTGTGTGTGTGTGTGTGTGTGTGGTGTGTGTGTGTGTGTGTGTGTGGTGGTTGTGTGTGTGTGGGTGTGTGTGTGTGTATAATATGCCTGAATGGATGTCTGATTCCAGTTTACTGATGCCGTGAATTTGGTTTCTAATTATTTTTCATCATGTCAATCGACAGGTTTGATCATGCTTGTTAAATACAATACATGGACAATAAGTTCTTCAATCTTGCACCATTTTTGTGTCAAATAATTTCAGATATAGGACAAATCGTTTCACCAGTTCAGCTGTATACAATGCAGTCCACCTGCATTGCATTCTCAGTCAAGCGTTCCAGTCAACAGAGTATTTATTCTTGCCAATCTTTGTGATCTCTGTGAGTAAAATTGCTAATTTACTATTTAGTGTACAATATTTTATCAACTGCTGCTGTGTGATCAGTATAGCAGCCTCTTTTAAATCCCATCTGTTTCACTTCCCATGACAAGCAAGTCTGCCTCCAATCTGTACACCATCCACACGAGGAATTATATCGTTCACCGTCGCTGGGTCAAAATCTTGCCCCCTCCCCCCACTAACAACTCTTGAGTATTCCTGCACTGCATGAACTCCAGAGGTTCAAGGTGACTCACCACCACTTTCTTGAGGGCAATTTGAGATGGGCAATAAATGCTGAATAAATCAGTGACACTCACAGCCAGTGAAAGAATAGATGCACTAAAGTGTTAATTAGCAGGCAACTGATAAGCTAAACTACATAAAGGTATTTTCTATTGATTTCTGAAACACCAAACCATGTTTTATATATAAACACCATTCTCCCAGCAGAAATGGTGTTTAAAGTCCTAAGTTCCCCCTGGTTTTAATGAGAACACCTCTTCCTGCTCATTAGGATGAATTTGAGTGCAGTTTTTAGTAAAATTTCTTCACTTGATCTTCTGAACATAATCAAATCCAGTGACATGGCATTCTCCAGCAACTTCTCAGTCTTCAACTCGCCACAGGCCTCATTTTGTCAGCTGAGGAATGTGTCCTCACCAGCATTCTCCTTGGTGGTTAACCCAAAACAGTCTTCTTCCTTCTTTGCTGGCATAGCAGCACCTGCTTCTGGTCTTCTTCCCTGAACTCTCTATTTGACTAACTCTTTAGAATCTAGCAAGCATCAAGGCCACTTGCTGCTTTCTCAGTCCCAAGTGTTAAACAACATGCACCTTACTTTCAATGCATTTTGACCTGGTCCCCTGTCCCCATGGCAACTGGGACATGAAGGTTTGTCTCCAGGCAGATTGTGTAGAAGGCAGTCTTTCTCTCTGTCTCTCCAGCCTTCACTTTTCCTTGAATTAGAGCAGACAGTTAAAAACATAACTGCCCTATAAAGTCCAAAGTTTGTAACAAGTTATCATTTATAATGCTAGTCATAAAGACATAGCACTCAACGCTAGACTCAAAGAAGCGCTACTTAGAAAGATTAGTCATACTTTCGAACATCCATTTCCATTATTGTGGAATGATTTTCAATTTGACAACCTTCGTAGGAAATCTGCAGTGTCCAACAATTGGACACAGAGATTTGCTGTACTTGTTGTCAGTGCAGACTTGATGGACTGAATGACCTTTCCTTGCACTGTTGGGATTCTATGAAGAAGAAGTGTGAGGGTATCAAATAGGCTGAGTAGTCAATTAAATTGAAGAATTCTCACAAATAAAAAGAAATAAGGAAAGTGAATCATAATTTATTTTTAATCATTTTGTAGAAAGTGAGATAAATACCGGCACAGACACAGGTTTGAAATATCAAAAACAAGTAAAACAAAAGTAAAAAAAAAGCTAAATTTAAATTCAATTTTCCAGGCTCAGAAAAGCTATCAAAATTAATTATGAGTTAGCGTGCCATTAAAAGTGACACCTCATTCAACAAGGTTTAATGTTTTCTATGGTTTTGAAGCTAGAACGTGTGAAAAGTTGAAGTTTTTGACAAATCACTGATTCTGTGTTGATTGCCTCAGGAAAGACTGCACGGTGCACCCCGTGGAGGAGCAAGCTATCATTCACAGCTGCTCCACTTTTAACTATGCAAGAAGGGATTGTCAGTTTTATATTGTAATAACAGTGAGTCCTTAGCTCTGGATATGGGTATTCTTGTAAATACTGTTGCGCCGTTGATTTTGTGTTACAATTTGGTTGGTTTGAGAAAGGTTTTCCAATTGTTTCACTAATTAGAAAATTAAAAGTAAACATTTGACGCTCAACTTTTATAAAATATTCTTAGCTATTGTACTGAGAATGCCAGAAATATTTCATGCATTATTAATATACTTTAAGTTTAGAATGTAAGCTTTAATCTCTAAAGCTGCAAGTTAATTCTATAGAACTGAGGAAAACTGGTAAAACTCTAATGTGAATGCAACTCAAACCAACCAGAGTTAATTATAATTCAAAGAATAGGTCTCTTAAGTTAACATAAGCCAAGGGTTGTAAAATCCATCCCATTCTTCAGATCAGAGAAGGAATTTTAAATGAAGGATATTTCACTAAGAGTCTGTTTGACAATATCCCGTGTTGCCATAAGGATGGGTGGAGTTTCAGAAGATTCTCTGATTTTAATTTATCTGGGTGTTTGCTGGGAAGATTAGTTAGTTTCAACCTGGATTTTGTATGGTCAACTCACTGAGAAAAGATAAGCAAAGAACATTATGATTGTTCAGCCCGCAGTTTAATCAGAGAAAAAGCCAAATTCAAATTCATACGTGAAAAACATGCAAGTTCTAATCTTAGTTTGGGCTTGATGAGGGAACAGAAATTGGAAGACAATAGACCACCTAAGTTTCAGGTAAGCAGCTTAACCAACTCTATCTCCACAATCAATTCAAGATATGGGTCCTCCTAGTATGGATGGAACACGTGCAAGTTTCATGCTTTTAAATACCCATGTTCTACCTGAAAAGCAGGCACAACATAGTCCAACTTCTAGGCCGTATTTTCCCAATATATGCTCCTCCAACACAACCATGATTTGTGGATACTTTTTCCTGCTGTGTCAGATTCTGCAACAATAATCTCCTGCTGAGATTAGAAACAGGAGAGGAGAGGTCACCCTGTTGGGAGTCTTTTATAGACCTCCTAAAAGTTCTAGAGGGGTAGAGGAAATGATTGCAAAGTCGATCCTGGACAGGAGTGGAAGTAATAGGGTAATTGTTATGGGGGACTTTAACTTTACTAATATTGATTGGAATAGCTATAGCTCTAGCTCGTTAGAGGGGTCAGTTTTTGTACAAAGTGTGTAGGAAGGTTTTTTGACTCAGTATGTAGATAGGCCAACTAGAGGTGAGGCTACATTGGATTTGGTGCTGGGCAATGAGCCAGACCAGGTGTTAGACTTGGAAGTTGGTGAACATTTTGGTGATAGTGACCACAATTCGGTTACGTTCACCTTAGTGATGGATAGGGATAGGCATGAAGCTGGGGGCAGTAGTTATAGCTGGGGGAAGGGTAATTATGAGGCCATCAGGAGAGAATTAGGGTGCATAGATTGGACTAGGAAACTACAGGGACTGGGAACATCTGGAATGTGGAGCTTATTCAAGGAGCAGCTGCTGCGAGTCCTTGATAAGTATGTCCCTGTCAGGCAAGGAGGAAATGGTCGAGTAAGGGAATCTTGGTGTACGAAAAAAGTTAATTCGCTGGTTAAAAGGAAAAAGGAGGCTTATGTCAGGATGAGGCTTGAAGGCTCGGTTAGTGCAATGGATAGCTATAGATTAGCCAGGAGGGAGCTAAAGAGTGAGTTGAGGAGAGCTAAGAGGGTACACGAGAAGACTTTGGCTGATGGATTGAGGAGAATCCTAAAGCTTTTCTTTAGATATGTTAAGAATAGAAGATTGGTTAGGGCAAGATTAGGGCCAGTCATAGACAGCAGTGGGAAGTTGTGCGTGGAGCCTGAAGAGATTGGAGAGGCACGGAATAAATATTTCTCTTCGGTATTCACGCAGAGTGATGTAAATGTAGTTATGGAGAACACTGAGGTACAGGGTTGCAAATTGGGAAGTATTGTAGTAGATAGGGAGGATGTGCTAGAAATTCTCGAGGGTTTGAAGTTGGATAAGTCCCCTGGGCCGGACGGGATTTATCCTAGGATTCTCTGGGAGGCAAGAGAGGAGATTGCAGAGCCTCTGGCTCTGATCTTCAGGTCGTCGTTGGTTACGGGTGTGGTTCCGGAGGACTGGAGGATAGCGAATGTGGTCCCATCGTTCAAGAAGGGGAAGAGAGACCTTCCAGGGAATTATAGGCCAGTGAGTCTTACTTCTGTTGTGGGCAAAGTATTGGAGAGAATTATTAGGGATAGGATTTATAGTTATTTAGAGAGAAATGAATTGATTGGGGATAGTCAGCATGGTTTTGTGAAGGGTAGGTCGTGCCTTACTAACCTTATTGAGTTTTTTGAAAAAGTGACCAAAGAGGTGGATGGGGGTAAGGCGGTTGATGTGGTATATATGGACTTTAGTAAGGCGTTTGATAAGGTGGCCCATGGAAGACTTCTGCAGAAAATGCAGATGTATAGGATAGAGGGTGATTTAGCTAATTGGGTTAGGAATTGGCTAGCAGATAGAAGACAGAGGGTGGTGGTTGATGGAAGATATTCATCTTGGAGTTCGGTGACAAGTGGTGTACCTCAGGGGTCTGTTTTGGGGCCCCTGCTGTTTGTAATTTTTATAAATGATCTGGATGAGGGTATTGAAGGATGATTAGTAAATTTGCAGATGACACTAAAGTCGGTGGAGTGGTAGATAGTGAAGAGGGGTGTTATAGTTTGCAGAGGGACTTGGACAAGTTGCAGAGCTGGGCCGAGAGGTGGCAAATGGAATTTAATGTGGAAAAAGTGTGAGGTAATGCACTATGGCAGAAATAATAAGTGTGTAGAGTATAGGGCAAATGGTAGGATTCTTAATAGTCTAGATGAACAGAGGGATCTTGGTGTGTATGTGCATAGATCCCTGAAAGTAGGCAGTCAAGTCGAGAAGGTTGTTAAGAAGGCATATGGAGTCTTAGCTTTTATTGGTAGGGGGATTGAATTTCGGAGCCGCAACGTCATGTTGCAACTGTAAAAAACTCTAGTGCGGCCGCACTTGGAGTATTGTGTGCAGTTCTGGTCCCCACATTATAAGAAAGATGTGGAGGCATTGGAGAGGGTACAGAGGAGGTTTACCAGGATGTTGCCTGGTATGGAGGGCAGGTCCTATGAAGAGAGGTTGAAGGATTTGAGGTTGTTTTCGTTAGAAAGGAGGCGGCTAAGAGGGGATCTTATTGAAGCATATAAGATGATTAGAGGTTTAGATAGGGTGGCAGTGATAGCCTTTTTCCTAGGATGGAGAAAGCTAGCACGAGGGGACACAGCTTTAAATTAAGGGGTGATAGTTATAGAACGGATATCAGAGGTAGGTTCTTTACCCAGAGGGTGGTTAGGGAGTGGAATGCCCTGCCTGCGGCAGTTGTAGATGCGCCAAGTTTGGTGGCGTTTAAGAGGTTAGTTGATAAGTTTATGGAAGAGAAGGGAATGGTTTAGTTTGGAGGGTCATTGCTTTTTTCATAATTGGTCGGCGCAACATCGAAGACCGAAGGGCGTGTTCTGCGCTGTAATGTTCTATGTTTTCCAATAACAAGATATAAGATATCTTGTCTTATCTATAGACAAGATAGGAGCTTGTCTATCAAGGGAGATAGACAAGGGAGCTTGTCTATCTCCCTAATAGACAAGGGAGCACAGCTATGATTCATGGTGCTCAGTATCCATTCTCCATTTTAATACAGGAACTCCCAGGTTATATTTTGCCCTTGGTTGGATTCCACCCAGGTTACCTGAGGTTAAACAAAGTTAACTGGCAGGAAAGGGGCAGCTGCCCTCCATTCACATTATGGCTAAAACATTATGACAATGCATTACATTTAGCTTCCATTGACCCCATTCTATTTCTTCTTTTACCTCTGGCATACTTGCAGTTGTGTGAATGCCGCAGATCGCGACATTGTCACAGGCTACGCTGGGTCGATAATAAGGAATTAATTGGATGCTAACCCCAGGATCATTAGACTTTTAAATTCTCTTCCTTGCAAAGCAATGAGGCTAGATTATTGAATATATTACAGACTGAGTTAGGCAGCTGTCTGATTGATAAGGGAGCCAAGACTGACAGAAAGGAAGGTAAGAAAATGGTGCTAAGGCCATAATCAGAAAAGCCCCAATGTTATGGAATGATAGAGCAGGTTTGGGGAGCCAAACAGCCTACTCCTGCTCCTATTTCTTATGTTCTTGTACTCAGATACCCCTAAATCTTAATTTTTCTTAATCGCTACAGTGCAGAAAAGCCATCAAGCCTGCACCAACAATTCCACACAGATTCTACTCCCACATATTTACCCTGCTAGTCCCCCTGACACTAAAGGGCAAGTTCGCATGGCCAATTCACCTAATCCACACATCTTTGAAGTATGGGAGAAAAACAGAGCACCCAAAGGAAGCTCACGCAGATATGGGAAGACTCCATAAAGAAAAACACCCAAGGCCAGAGTTGAACCAGTTCTCTGGAACTGTGAGGTATTGGTGCTAATCTCTGCCAGCCCTCTGTCACTTATGAATTGAGAGAAGAGTGCAAGACACTGGAGTAAAATTCAGTACGGAATGGGATTCTGATCAAATGTATTTTTTCAATAGATTTCGCATTTATGCCTGATTTACAGTGGGATGGAAGGAAAATGATAGAGTGAACTCTACTTAAGTAGGCTAGCATATAGAATAGATCTGAAGATCAGTCCTATGTACTTTCTCCACTGGCGTCACGCCCTTCCTCAGAACTGGACATAGTGCTCCAGATAAAACCTAACTAATGTCCTATGCAAGTTCAACATGACCACTTCGCTCTTGTACTCCTTGCTCCTCTTAATGAAACCTAAGATATCAAATGCTGGAAGGTCTTAAATGAATTAATAAATCTTGAATAAAAAGCTACTCTTGGAAATGATGATCATTAAACTACTGGATTTCCATAAATATCTATCTGGTTCACTAATGCCCTTGAGGGGAGCAAATCTGCCTTCCTAAACTGTCTGGCATACATGTGACTCCAGATCCACAGCAAAGTTGTTGATTCTTAACTGGCCACAGAAATGGTTGAGAAAACCATTCAAAGTTGTATTAAACTGCTGCAGGAAAGTTGAAAAATAATGAAAGGAACCAGACAACTCTAGCGTTGACTTAGGTACTAGAAAAGGCAAAGGCAAACCCAGTCAATCATTCAAAATGCTTCTTGACATCCTCTAGGAGCGTGTGCCAAGATTGGGAGGATAGTCCAGACAAGTCTAACAACAGTTAAGCATATCTTACAGCTAATGCCCCTTGCTCCTCCACCCATCTGGGTGTATCCCATGCCATTGTCAAAACAGAGCCAAGAGAGATGGCTGATATGCAGTTGGGAGAGAATTATCCTGGAAGGTCTCAACATTGACTCCGCACTGAGAGCGAGGAAGAGTACTTGTCTCGACCTAGTAATTCAACAAAAACTAAAATTAAGTGTTGAACCACTTGATTTTGCCTGGGCTATTGGTTGGAAGGCTGCAACTGATTTCATTTTACCCAGACTTGAAAGGGAAGCATGATTCCTACTCTGATTCGTTATTAATTTCCTTTTCAAAATGTAAAGGTGGTTATTAGTTGCTGACTTGATTTAGTCCAGTTGTGATGGTGTCTTTTTCTGGTGCACTGGCCCATTAGTTATCCACTGTCTGAGGGGAGGTACTGCGAAATAAGTGGTACAAATGTAACTGAACCCCAGTGTGAGTTGCTCCCTTTAGCAAATTCAGACAAAGTGCAAGAGTTTGAAGGAATCTTTAATTAAAATCGCAGACTGCTATTAATGCAGATGTAATTCAGGAATGAAAAAAAGTGGCATGTTCTGCTTCACTGATGATGGTAAATGGAAAGTCAAGTGAATCTAAAATTAGCCAAAATCTATAATGTACATCAAGAACAGTGTGTGTGCAGAATCAATACGAATTCTGACTGAACTGATCCCCCAAGGTTAGTTTTGACCTAATATTGATCTGTTCACACCAAACAAAACATATAAAATATAGGTAAGCATGCCAAGTACTTCTCCACACTTCAACTACGATGACACCACATGCGATATTCATACATCCACAGCACAATCTGTTCCCAGTATCATGCATGATTGGCTGAGATCACGCTTTTATAATGAACTGGCACTTATAGGCTTGGTGTGGCACTGCCAGAATTGACTGGGGTGGGCACAGTAAGAAGTCTCACAATGCCAGGTTACAATCTGGCAGATTTATTTGGAACCACAAGCTTTCAGAGCACTGCTCCTTCATCAGGTGAGAAAATAGTCACCTGATCATTCACCTGATGAAGGTGTAGTGCTCCAAAAGCTCGAGATTTCAAATAACCATTTTGGACTTTAACCTGGTGTTGAGACTTCTTACGTATAAGCTTAAGAGAGAATGGAGTTTTCTGAGTTCGCCAAACAGTGATTATAAGAGAACACACGACCCACACGTAGGGTCAGTTCAGTGTTGGATAGACAGCTGCTAGGTTGAATCCTTTACTGTATATGTGTATTTTTCTTAGTTAATACATATAATAATCTTGAGACAGTGAAGACTTCATTGAAGCCTATCAAATTTTGATTTATTCTTGTCACGTGTTAGTAATACAGTGAAAAGTATTGTTTCTTCAGTGCTATACAGACAAAACATATCGTTCATAGAGTAGAATGTAGTATTACATTCATAGCTAGGGTGTAGAAACTAATTAACTTAATATAATGTAGGTCCATCCAAAGTTTGATGGCAACAGGGAAGTTGTTGTCCTTGAGTTGGTTGATACGTGATCTGCACCCTACAACAATTAGCACTCTGATGATTATTCCTGTTATTTATTTTTCTCCATCGCTGCCTGTTCTTGTCTAAAAATTTTTGACTCATTTCTCCTCTCTATCCCAAGGGCACACAAGTCCTTAATGCTGAATGAATTTGACTCAGTAAAGACCAGGAATCAAACTTGGGTATTCACTTGCATATGTAACTTCCTGGAGCCACTGGGCAATATCAAATCTCGGAAAAGTCCAAAGCAGAGTTTTTCTTTCCTCCGAAACAATGTGGATAGGGAAATGGTAAACATTGACTTTATTTAAGAATTTGTCACCTTCCTACCAACATTCTCAATAGCAAGTCTGTTGCTTCAGCTGCTCATCACAACTAAATACCAGCCACAGTGGCCCATTTCATTGATTGCTTGATATTGGCACAAAAGTCAAGAGAAATGCAATATAAGGGTGGCGCGGCGGCATAGTCATTAGCAACGCTACTTCACAACACCAGTGACCTGGGGTTCGATTCCCGGCTTGACCGCTGTCTCCAGACTCCACACGGACATTCTCCCTGTGTCTGTGAGGGTTTTCTCTTAGTGCTCTGGTTTCCTTTCACAGTCTGAGAGATGTACAGCTTACGGTGTACTGGCCTTCATTCATCGAGGGATTGAGTTCAGGAGTCAGGAGGTAATGCTGCAGCTTTATAGGACCCTTGTCAGACCACACTTGGAGTACTGTGCGCAGTTCTGGTCGCCTCACTATAGGAAGGACGTGGAAGCTATTGAAAGGGTGCAGAGGAGATTTACAAGGATGTTGCCTGGATTGGGAGGCATGCCTTATGAAGACAGGTTGAGGGAGCTGGGACTGTTCTCCCTGGAGAGACGAAGGTTGAGAGGCGACCTGATAGAGGTTTACAAGATGTTGAGAGGAATAGATAGGGTGGACTCTCAGAGACTATTTCCCAGGGCTGAAATGGTCGCGACGAGAGGGCACAGATTTAAGGTGCAGGGAAGCAAGTACAGAGGGGATGCTAGGGGAAAGTTTTTCACTCAGAGGGTGGTGAGTGAATGGAATCGGCTGCCGTCGGTGGTGGTCGAGGCGAACTCGCTGGGGTCTTTTAAAAGACTTCTGGATGAGTATATGGGATCCAATGGGATTGGGGGTTATAGATAGGTCTATGGCTGGGTAGGTTTTGATGTGTTCGGCACAACTTGTGGGCCGAAGGGCCTGTTTGTGCTGTAGTGTTCTATGTTCTATGTATGTAGCGGTTTGGTGTTTTGGCCATACTAAATCCTCCCTCAGTGTACCTGAACAGGCGCTGGAGTGTGGTGACTCAGAGATTTTCACAGTAATTTCACTGCAGCATTAATATAAGCCTACTTGTGACACTAACAAATAAACTTAAACTTTCTATATTTCTTCCAATGTTAATTATTCCTGGTCAACATTTAACATTACCATCAGTTCCAGTATTGATGATCAAGTTTTGGTGACGGATCATTTTAATTCGATATTCTTGTTTGATTGCCTCTGCTAAGTTGTACATTTCCAGTGCTTTCCATTGGTGTTCCAAGTTAGTGACTCTTCAGCAGCAGCAATATTGAAATTTACCGTGTGATTAAACATTTTCCCTTCCGTGCTAGTAATTCCTAATAATATTTATACAGTTAAAAGTGTTGTACTGAAAAGTTGCATAACTTGCATAGACAACATAGGATGCTTCCCAAATCGTAAGTTCCTATTGGAAAATACATTCAAAGTGAGCCAGAGGGGAGATAGGACTATAATGCTTTTTAGAATCCCTACAGTACAGAAGGAGGCCATCTGGCCCATCAAATCTGCACCAAAAACAATCCTACCCATGCCCTATCCCTTAACCCATGTATTCACCCTACTAATCTCCCTGACACAAAGGGGCAATCTTGCATGGCCAATCAATCCAACCAGTACATCTTGAGTACAGAAAAAAGCAAGAGCACAAGGAGGATCCCATGCAGGCACAGAAAGAAAGTGCAAACTCTACACAGACAGCGACCCGAGGCTCGAACTGAATCCCGGGGCACTGTGAGGCAGCAATGCTAACCATTGTGCCGCCTTATATACGCAACAAGATATATATTCAATGCTATTATTCATGTTGCCTAATTAATGTAACCGGATTGGAAGCAGAGGACTGCAGAAAACAGTCAATGTGAATTTGCCTTTCCCACGCATTTTACAATATCTGGAAAATGGAAGGTGGCACTGTCGAAGCCACTTCCCATTTAAAGTTATTGAACCTCTAATTGCCTCAAATTGTTAATGGCTTGCTTATGTGGCTGTGTATTTTTCTCTAAGTTAATACTGGGCTTTGGGGAATGGAAATTTGCCTGTTTTGTGTGGTGAATGACACAAAGCTCAGTTTTAATGCCCATCATTTTAGACAGTTGTCTAGTAAATCAAAAGTATTGTCAACACTTGTCAGCATTCTTATCAAACCCACTGTTTTATGGATTGCGCTCGAGATATAAAGCCAATTTCAATCACACAAAGAAACATTAATGTCAACAAGAGGAACTCAGTTGCATCCTCACAACAATCTAGGGACAAGATTTTTTTTTGATACAGAGAAACAATCTGTTATTGAAACGGCAAAATACCCCAATGTCATGTTGGTAACTTCTTCTGTACGTTGATGGTAATATATCTGTTTTAAATGTAACAAGGTTCTTAAAATGTTGTGAAAAGTATTTATGACTTTAGCCGTCTTTAATCTTAACTCCATCGGAACAAAAGCACCAAGAAAGACCATTTAAGGTATTGTGCTTGCTCTAATATCATCCCTTCAAGTGTACCGATTCTTCATTAATCCAACCTTCACTTAGTGATGGCTCCCTCTATGATTAAGGTGTTCGCGGGCATATGCCTCACCTCAAAGACTTCAGCACATTTGAGGTACAATCTATCGCCGCCTGCAGTAAAAAAAAAAGGGGCTCTCAGTGAATTGTGGTATACTATGCCAGTTTCTGTTTTCCATGGACTTGAAAAACAATTACCCTCACAGCAGTGGCACCTCACAGTGCCAGGGACTTGGGTTTGATTCCCAGCTTGGGTCACAGTCTGCACATTCTCCCCATATCTGCATAGGTTTCCTCCAGGTTGTCCGGTTTCCTCCCATAGTCCAAAAGACACGCTGGTTAGATGCATTGGCCATGTTTAAATTCTCCCTCAGCATACCTGAACAGGCGCTGGAGTGCGGTGGCTAGGAGATTTTCACAGTAACATCATTGCAGTATTAATGCAAGCTTACTTGAGACACTAATAAATAAACAGGAATTTTAAATTTCAAACTAAGTAAAAGTAAAAGAAATTAGTCTCGAAAAGGAATTTGTTTCTGTGGGAAAAAGATTGTATGGGGTGACAAATTGGCTGCCAATACACTACAGATGGGATTTTCCAGCTGTACCCGAAACTGGAAAATCCCAGGTCAACGGACCTTTCCATGGCATGCCCCTTGCTCTTTATAATTCCTGTGGAGGGTGGAACTAGAAAATTTACCTCTATGAGTTTGCTTCAAGCTATTGGTTAATCCAGTTACCTCCCCACTATCCAAACTGAGAGTTGGTACAATCAAAGATAATCAAGGTGAAATGTTAGAGCAAAGTTCTGTTAGTATCCTTGCAAGGATACTATTTGAAGGTGGTGGATTTCTTTTTTAAATTTGGGTGAATATTCATCAAAAGAAAACCATTCAACGGTCATTTATCGCATTGTTATTTAGTGCGGCCTATCAACGGACTGTTCTGCCTGCCTTCTTTGATAATCTGCATGCTGGGAAAAGCCTTGTGCAATGTCCCTTTAAATCCAAATTGGCTTGTGGAATATTCTGAAAAGAGAGCTAATTGGTTTCCTGCTTATGGCATCGTTAGATTCCAAGAAAAACCCAGAGTTTGCCAAGAGGATAAACAACCAAAAAGCAAAGGATAAATACACAGCTAATTGCAGTCAAATTGGGTCAGCCAGTGTTTTTTGGTTGGCAGTTTTCTACACACTGAGAACCTGTGTCAAGAGGAAAAAAGTAAGTTTTTCTGTGAATATTTCAGTTTCCTGGCAGTCATACAACAGATCCTAGCGAGCAGGTTGATCTCTTCGAATAGAGCAGACAGCTAAAGGTAGGAAGGGCAGAGGGTTGTGACTTGGACAAGATCAACTGCCGCTGCTTCAGTATTGCCAGGGTTTATAGAATCCTTACAGTACAGGAGACCATTCGGCCCATTGACTCTGCACCAACTCAATCCCATGGTCCTATTCCCGTTACCCCATATATTTACCTTGTTAATCTCCTTGACACTAAAAGGCAATTTAGCATGGCCAATCTGTCTGACTTGTACATCTTTGGACTGTGGGAAGAAACCGGAACACCCAGAGAAAATCCACAAAGACATGGAGAGATCATGCAAACTCACACAGTGATTCAAGCCGGGAATCAAACCCAGGTCCCCAGTGCTGTGAAGCAGCAGTGCTAACCACTGTGCCATTGTATTGTCCAAACAATTGAATAAAGGGTTTAGAGAAGGGAGTCTGTGTCAAGAGGACTGTGATGACCCAGGTGAGAGAGGGTTCCTCGACAATGTTGAAAGTGTAGAGACAGTGGATAGAATACAGATGCTGTATTGAAGGAATAAAATGATTCTTTGGTAATTGAGATATTCTACATAGCAGAGGCTAATTTGCATCTGCTCCCATATTTGTGTGGGAAGTAATGCAAGTGATTTTAACTATGTGAGGAAACCTTTTCTCTATTGACCAATGAGAGTGAAATTAATTTTTTTATTGAAAATACCCTTCACCTGTTCATGTTTGAATCATGATGATTTTAGTTTGTTTTGTACAGTAAAAGTTTTAAAAAGTAGTAAGCTATCCAGTGGTTTTCTTACCATTGGCACCATAATGATTCCTGTCTTTTTGGTAAAAAGTTATCCATCTTTATATATGGTCCAAAGTTACAAAATGACTTCCTCTCTAAAATTCTTTATTGGCTGTGAATGCAAAAGGCATTACACAAACACAAAAAATAATGGACAGCCTTTACAATTTCA
This sequence comes from Sphyrna mokarran, assembly GCA_024679065.1. Lineage (NCBI taxonomy): Eukaryota > Metazoa > Chordata > Chondrichthyes > Carcharhiniformes > Carcharhinidae > Sphyrna > Sphyrna mokarran. The sequence goes on along the minus strand of JAGIQG010000008.1, from coordinate 114,742,888 downwards.
GTACAATTCACGGAATGCACACCATTTGATTTGCCTTCCTGGAGGTAGTTTGTTCCATTCAATTTCGCCCATCACTGATCTACCTACAAACTTATTTTGCACAATTCACTTGTGGTAGAATGGCCTGCAGAGATTTGACTTTTAATATGCTCAAAGATCTTTAATCAAGCAGAAGTGATTTTTGCCCATAGATTTTTTTTAAAACATGCTGAGATTTTCTGTAGCCAAGCTGGCTTAAGACTTAGAAAATGGCAATAAGGTGCCAAACCCTGTCCATGGCTTGTTCCCATACAAAGCTAAAGGAATTGTTTGTAGATTTTCTGGAATTGCAATGCATAAGCTAAATACTCACTGTCCCTTACTTAATTTAAGGCTGATTTCCAATTGCATATTGTAGGGTCAATTCATTCCTCAGAATAGACAAAGACAGAACTGATACAAAGCTGAATTTGTTTTATTGAGCGGGTCTTAAAATTAATACATTATAGAAACAAAAAAAATTGGGAGAGAGATATGGGCAAAAGCCAGTCGTGTACTGTTCAAAGAATGCAAAACATACTGAAGAAATCTTGAGAACAGACTTGATCCCAAAACTGAAAACTACAATATATGTAATTTGTTAGGTGTTATGAAATTACTTAGCACATTTTGTCTCTAGCTGCATAAACAATCCTTGCAGCTATGTTCTCATGTATGGGCATTGAGTTTGGGCTTTGTGCAGTAAGACATAAACATGGTTTGGAGGGTCCTGATCTTACGTGCTGGCTCTATCCGATTGTCCTGATCGATTGATGGAATCAGTTCCTGATCAATCCATTGACCGGCTGTCAACAACCTTTTAGGGTATGAGACACAAAGAGCAAAAACCCACAACAGATATTCACAGGAAACATTAAAGAAAACATTCTTTTCTCTTTAGAGGGGAGAGGATGAGAGGCGACTTAATAGAGGATTGTAAGATAATGAGAGATAGATAGAGTGGACGTGCAGAGACTATTTCCTCAGGTGTTACTAGGGGGCATAACTATAAGGTTCATGGTGGGAGATATAGGAGGGATGTCCGAGATAGATTCTTCACGCAGAATGGTTGTGGTTTGGAATACACTTCCTGCTATGATAGTGGAGTCGGACATGCTAGGAACTTTCAAGTGGTTATTGGATAGGCACATGGAGCACACCAGAATTATAGGGAGTGGAATAGTTTGATCTTGGGTTTGGACATAGCTCGGCATAACATTGAGGGCCAAAGTGCCTGTACTGTTCTACGATCTGTGCTCTTATGTTTAAGAGAACATTGGAAGAACAAGGCGACTGATAGTCATGCGGCAAAACAGTGGCCAGGTTTCAAGTATGAGGGATCCTAAGTGTGCTTTGTTCTGTTTGCTTCATTAAGGCAAAGCCTTCATTTTAAGATATTTCTGCAAATGCAATTATATTTAAATGTTAAGCTTGATTACATTTTAAAACTCAGCAGGCATGCTGGGATTAACAAAAAAATTGGCTGCATTTTTTAAAGTGTAAGGCAGTAAAAACAGCAGCTTTAAGGCCACAGCTGTAAGGATAGTTTAAACAGCTAGAGACGACATGTGCCAAGCAATTTCATAACACAGATAATAAAATCATATTTTTTGTACTTGTTAACTCCATATTTTCAACTTTGGCTCAAGTCTGTTCTCAAGACCTGTTCAGTACATTTTGAGTTCTTTGACCAGTACAGGACTGGCTTTTGCCAGCATCTCTGTCTCTCTCACTCAGTAATCCTTTCTTTCAATTTCCATAGCGTGCTAATTTTAAGACCTGTTTAATAAAAGAAATTCAACTTCGTATAGTGCCATCTCCATCTATTCTAAGGAATTAATGGACTCTACAACATGCAAGTGGATATCCACCTTAGTGAGTATTTACTTTATGCATTGCTGGTATTGACTATTTTCTAAGTAGCAATAAAGAAAATTGTGTTTAGGCATTTAAAGTTGACTAAATGTCTTTATTTGTAGCAAGTTAAAACATGCAGGTTTGGACAACAGTTCTAATCTGAGGTACTTTGTCCAGTTTAAAATCATCAGCCGTTTGCACCATGTTGCAATGAGCTTCTGAGCCCAGGTAATTATTTTTAAATAAAAGGATAATAATGTTCCCAGAACACTTAATCACCATCCGTCAGTTCTTCTCCAAGCCTCTCACTATTCTGACTTGGAACTATACTCGAGGGATATGATCCAAGTAAGGGCAGAAGGTTTTTTTTAAGTTTAGACAGGACATCATGATTGGCATGAGCTTGAAGGGCCGAAGGGCTTGTTTCCATGTTGTACTTTTATTTGCTCTTATATCACTAGTCCTTCACTGTCATTGAGTCAAGATCCTGGAACAACCTTCCTTACTGCACTGTGGGTGTACTTGAACCATATGGGACTGCAGTTGTTCAAAAATTAGCTCATCCCACCTTCTCAAGGGCAACCAGAGATATGGAGAGAGAAAAAAAGTGCTGGCTTTGCTAATAATTCCCAGATCCTGTGAACAAATTTAAAATAACTTCTTTAAAGGGCGGTCATTGCATTTCATCTTTAAGTTGCTTGTAAATTCCAATGATTTAATCTTAATTACCACAGCCTCAGTTTGATTAATAACCTTTCATGTGGGACTTAGTCCAGTGCCTTTCGGAAGTCCAGATTTTAAATGTAGTAGTTCTTTCCAAAGGCCAGTGATATTTAACTTCCTCAAACGCAAGTCATACAGCCATCTGGTTATAGGGGCACAGAAGTTCATTGAGCTCATCTTTCTGCTTCAGTGGAGGAATCTACTCCATTCTCCCATTCTACCCTGTACCTAGAAGTTTATTTCCTTCAAGTGCCTGCTCAATTTCCTTTCAAGCTCACTTATCATCTCTAATTCCAGTGCCTTGGTAGGCAAAAACAATCAGGTCATTACTATTCTTGGTGTAAAAAGGTTCTTAACATTCCTCCCACATCTCTTGCCCAAAATCTTAAACCTGTATTCCGTGTTTGAGCCTCAATTGCAATTTAGTAAAGGTCACACAAGTTCAGCTTCTTCATAACTACTTTTAATTTCTTTGATCCAGCACTACATGCAATTCTCCTTCAACACTCAGTGCCACTATGGCCTCTTTAATATCAATGACTCTACCGAATAATTATCAAATAGGAGTTAATTAGAAGGTTTGTTTACCTATTCCTAACACCCTGGCCCTTGTGCAATCAACAAGTGAAAACAGCTTTTCTTTGTCTACCATATCCTAAATCTCTCACAATCTTGTACACCTCTTCAACATTTCAATCTCTTTTGGTCCAAGGAGAACAACCTCGTTGTTAAATTCTTTACCATCATGGTGTCTCCTTAAGAACTACTCCACAGCCAGGTGTCAAAGAACACAGGTCTTCATTCAATCTACAAGCACCACACTCCAAATGACAGCTGCCCTCTCAGGGCAGATCCCAGTCAGCTCATCCCATTTCACAAGTCACATGGCCTGTTCCCACAAAGAAGCTTTGCTCCAGCATGCATCACACCCAATTTCTCCAATGTAATCTTGCAATTAAAGTTCCCCATAACTGGAACCATTCTGGTAAATTGTCTCTCCACCCTCTCAAGGACATCCTTTCTGAAGTGTGATGATTAGAACTGGAGGTAGCCCAACCAGAGCAGTACCACTCTAGGGAGTTGGTCAAGTATGATGCTCCTCTTCAGAACATGCTGGCTTTCACTTCTTATTCTTTTCATGATGCTTCTCAAGTTTCCCTCCATTGGGGTAACTGATTCTATTAAGTAACGTGGAATGGAGGGGAGACAAATGTTTCTATGATTGCCTACGTGTTTTATGCATTTTCTGAACATATGGTCAGCACGCTTACAATGGTTAGCACTGCTGTTTCATAGCACCACAGACCCAAATTCAATTCCAGCCTCGGGTCACTGTCCATATGAAGTTGCATGTTGTCTTCGTATCTATATGTGTTTCCTCCAGTTTCCTCCCACATAACAAAGGATGTGCTGACTGGTGGATAAGCCTTGTTCAATTATCCCTCAGTGTCAGGGAGATTTGTGGAGTAAATACGTGGTTATGGGCATAGGACCTGGTTGGGACTGTTGTCAGTGCAGACCCAAGGGGCTGAAAGGTCTCCTTCTGCACTGTCAGAATTCTTTGATTCTAAACACCACATTGGGCTGTTTCTATGTCACGGTACCTCCCCAGAGCAATCCATTTCCTTCAAAATGGATCATCAATCCCTCACCAATCTCAGACCTAGAATCATTTAGCACACTGGAACAGTTGTCATCTATCCCTTAGTGATTTGTCAGTTTCAAACCCATTTATTAATTTCTAGAAATTTTATTTTAGTCATTATCTTACATTTTCCTGTTTGGCCTTCAGAGGGAGAAATTATTCAGAATATCTTGTTAAAGTTGTACAAGATATTAGTAAGGCCACACTTGGAATACTGTGTACAGTTCTAACTACCTTATTATAGAAAAGGATATTAAACTAGAAAAAGATTGCAGAAAATATTTATTAGGATGCTATCTGGACTTGATGATTTAAGGCACAAAAGGAGATTGGGACTTTTTCCCCCCCTAGAGTGTAGGGAGCTGAGGGGTGATCTTAGATGTCTATAACATAATAGGGGACATAGATAAGATGTATAGTCAACATCTTTTCCCAAAGATAGGGTAGTCAAAAACTAAAGGGCATAGGTTTAAGGTGAGAGAAGAGAGATACAAAATGGTCCAAAGGAGCAACTTTTTCACACGGAGAATGGTGAGAGTCTGGAATAAGCTACCAGAGGCAGTAGTAGAGGCAGGTACAATTTTATCTTTTTAGAAGTATTCAGACAGTTATATGGATAAGATGGATATAGAGGGATATGGGCCAAATGCGGGCAATTGGGACTAGCTTAATAGTAATAACTGGGCGGCATGGACAAGTTGAGCCAAAAGGCCTGTTTCCATGCTGTAAACCTCTATGACTCTGACATTAACTACCTGATGCTCAATCTTACCTTTTATTCTGTGGCATCTTTTATAGTTCTCTTTCATCTAACAGTTGGCTGACTGCAAGAAACAAATGTTTTACTGCTCCAGTTAACCTTTAATGTCCGTCACTTCAGGTCAGTCACTCTGTTCTCTGATCACCCTCTAACTTGCTTCTGCATTATTCATTTTAGCTTTGCAGAATTGGTAGCAGTTGTTTTCTCATGATGCCACTTTTAATTTGCTTGCTAATCCATCTTGGGATATCATGACTGAGTTCATTGATTTTTCGTACATATTTATCCAATTGAGAGAGGAGAGAGTGAATGCGGGATGTTTAGATCCTGGTTTGCTCTAATGAATATTAATGCAAACATGAAGATCAGGATTTTGAAGTGAAAGATTGAAGTGGATGGGTTAAGTCCAAAACAGTTCTGGGGTAGGAGAACAAGGAGATAGACTGGTTTTTAATTAGTAATGGGTTAAAGGATTATGGGGAACCGACAGAATAGTAGAGTTGAGACCGAGATGAGATAAGCCGGGATTGTATTGAATGATAGCCCCTTGAGCCTGCTCTAAATTGTCTACTCCTGCTCCTAGTCATTATGAAGACAAGGGAGGGTGGGTGCATGAGCAAGGGGGACGGTGAAGGGGGAAGCAAGCAAGCAAGGAGGAGGAAGAAGAGGGAAGCGAGCAGGGGATGAATGGCACGTGGGAGTGAAGTTAAGGAACAGAGCTACTTCATTGTGCAAGTGTCATTTCTCAGTCAATTTAGTCCAATTATTTTCAATTTTGACCAATTCCCCCCTTCTCTGCAGCTGAGAATGTGGCTGTTGTCTGTCACCAGTGACCAAATGTCATAAAGGTGAGAATGCTGGAAAGATTTGTACCGGCCTCTCAGGCGCAATCCGGAGTGCAATCCTCTCACAATCATTTTTTTTGGGAGAGCACTGAGTTGCATGTCAGGAGGCTAAGCAAATTGGTGAGCTCAGCTGCAAAGTGCTCAAGTGCCGTTTCAGAAGGGTGCTCAATCCTTACCCCCGTGAACATCAGGACCCATCCACCCGATCCCCCTAAATCCTCCCATCAGCAGCATATTCCCCATCACCTCTTCAATGTGGATTGCTGGTATTGGGGCCTCCCTAATCTACCCCCTCTTCGCAATGGCCTCCAAGTCCCCGAGATGGCCATATTACACCTGGTCTACGTTGGTGAAGACCCCCAGTCGTGATTCTCAGACTGTGCTCAAAGCTCAGATGGTCACGTGACCTGGGAGAATCCAGCATCAAAAGTAGCATCTTGAAATGCTACTTTGAGTGTGCGAATGGGCCATTTCTGGTTTGGACCATTACAAAGGGATCAGGATGACCATTTGGCGCTGGGTGCAAAATCAATTTTCAGGCTGCACACTATTTTGGGCATTGACACAATCTGCAGTAGGTGTGACGTGGTTGGCAAATCACCCCCACTACAGCATCAGCTTTTATGATCACTCTTCATTTCTGCTCATATTTCCATCTCTGATTAATCCCATCTCCTTCCATCTGGTGGTGATGGCTCCAGCTCCAGCCTCATAACCTCTCCCCTCTCCTTTCTGATCCATTCTTAACTATAGTTATGGATTATATAACTATATCCTTAATATTCTCAGCAGCAAACATGACAATGCTACCCAAGCAGCAGGGAACAGTTCTACCAGCATGGTGGCAGAGTAGTTAGCACTGCTGCCTCAAAGCTCCTGGGGCCTGGGTTTGATTCCAGACTTGGGTCACTGTCTGTGCGGAGTTTGCACGTTCTACGCGTGTGCGCACGGGTTTCTTCTGGGTGCTCCGATTTCCTCACACAATCCAAAGATGTGCGGGTTAGGTGGATTGGCCATGCTAAATTGCCCCTTAGTGTCAGGGAGGTTAGCAGGGTAAATACATGGAGTTATGGGGGCAAAGCCTGGGTGGGAGTGTGGTCAGTTCAGACTCAATGGGCTAAATAGCCTCCTCCTGCACTGTACGGTTCTATGATCCTATGCTTCATTCAAGAGGATCAAGCAGGATGAGCGTTTTGGTTCAATGGGGATCCAGCGAAAAAAAAAAATCAATAAAGTGGAGGTGAACCCAATGAAGTAGCTCGATGGCAGAACAGATTTCAATTCATTTTTCTTAGTCGCGTATTACATACTAGAGTTAGTGTGTGTTGTATGTTCCCTTTCAGGGTTTGGTCACGTCATCTATGCATGACATTATCGGCTACTTTGCAGGTTTCATTCAGGCAAGATCCAGCCCCTGTGGAGCTAATAGCTATCTAATAAATCTGTTCTGTTGTTACACCCAAAACCCACATGCCATCACTTTCTATTCTGCAACAAGTGATACAAAGATAACACTGCACATGTACAGCTGAACATCACAGACAGAACATTATCCCTGTCTGGAAAATCTACATCAATCCCACGAAGACCATTTGCTGAGACCCCTGTGGAATGCAACATCAAATCAGGCAGTGAGGGAATTGCTGTGGGGATTCTGCTTTTTAGAGCTGACGATGTAATAGAGGGCTAGCACCACTGGGAGTAATGGCCGCTGCTGGTACTGCAGCCACCGGCAGAAGACAGCTGGAGTGGATGAAGTGGATTGGGCTCGGGGTGTGTGTGGAGGGGAGGGGGATAGCAGTCAGGCAGCCTAGGACAATGTGTTCATGGTTCAACATAATTTCTATCAGCTGGGGGGGGGGGGGGGGGGGGGGGGCAACCTGGCTCCCAGGGTTATTTGAGAGCCACAGGGTAGTTGATCTAGGATGCTCCAGGAAGCTCTCTCTGGACAACCTTCTCTATGACATTTGCCACCACAACAGTGGTATGTAGTCTTTAAATGGTCATTAACTAGGGGAATTTAAGAAGGCAATGGGAACTCCACCTTAGGCATCTATCCTCAGAATCTCTGCAGTACAGAAGTTAGCCATTCAGCCCATCGAGCCTATACCAGCATCAATCCTACCTAGCCTCTATCCCCATGACCCCTTGCATTTACCCTTTTAGTCCCCCAAGCCTGCATATCTTGAGACACTAAGAGTCAATTTATTATGGTCAATCAACCTAACCTGCACATCTTTGGAATGTGGGAGGAAATCCAAGCAGACATGGGAGAACATGCAAACTCCACATACACCCACAAGGCTGGGATCGAACCCAGATCCCTGGTACTGTGAAGCAGCAGTGTTAACCATTATGCCACCTCCATCCTGGATGTGGAGAGTGAAGTAGATTCTTCCCATAATGTAAAGAAAATAATTTTGATTGATTTCATGAGGTAAATCCAAATTTTAACCTAAAAACACCCATTTTTTTGCCAATTTTTTTCCTTCTCCCCAGTTGACCTACAGATGACTTATTTTTACAGATGGACCCCTGAATATTCATACCATCTACCCTCTAGAAAGCAAACTCATCATAGATTTTTTTGATAGAATATTCTATTAGATAAATAAACACATTACTTCAGAATTAAATTTGTATAATGCCTTTTAATGCAAAAATATGACCCAAGGCACTTTGCAGGAGCCAGCCAAAGCAGCAAATATTATGAATGGGATTCAGCAAAAAGCTGAAAAGGCAGCTTTTACAGGAGGAGGAGGAGGGAGTGGGAGATTGGTTTAATAAAAGCTCTGATGAAAGGTCATTGACTTGACATGTTATAGAATCCTAAGTACAGAAGGAAGCTATTTGGCCCATTGAGTCTACACCAACTCTCAAAGTGCATCTTATCAAGGCCCACTACTTTGCCCCACTCTATCCCTGCACATTACCATGGCCAATTCACCTGAACTGCACAGCTTGGGACATTAAAGGGACAATTTAGCATTGAGAATCCACCTAACCTACACATTTTTGGACAAGAGGGAGGAAACCCATTGATTTTGGCTGCAAGTTGTCTGACCCAACTCCACCCAGAGGAACAGGGTCGTTCAGGGAGGCTGGAAGGTTTTGCCAGTGGCAAGCATAGGAAAATCCCATCCGCTGTTTCTCTCCACAGAGGGCCTGTCACATATTTCAAAATTTTCATTTTGCCTTGGCTAAAAAAAATTAAGTTATCTGCAACCTTTCAGGTTCTCAGGATGTCCCACATCACCTCAGGAGTGTTGTAGGTTGTAGTTGGGCTTTGAGCTCAAAAGAAACTAAAATTTCCACTGCAGGGTTCCAGGAGATGCTATAAATTGTGATTTTAACAAGACTTTCGTTGTGAGTTGTATCAGAATTCAAAGAAATTCCCCAATAGTCAATTAACCTCATCCATGTATTGATAACCCCATGTAGCCACTAGAAGTTAGTACGCTGAGCAAATATACAGAATCAATGCTGGAAAATCAGAGTTTAAAAATAACACTTATCCCAACAGAACCCAGGACAAAGTCCCATCCTCAGAGGCTGCAGGTTAGCAGTTTAAGATTGACATTTTAATTTCTCTCACCAGCTATACTGACTGTCTTACTGGTGGGACTGTGTTCAGTAGAAACTGTTCAAATTCATTTAACTCAAGACACGTGGAAATGTCAGAGAGAAGGGGCATTCATTTCATCTCAATAGATCATATTCGATCTAGATTCAGGAGATGAAAGGGAATTGCTCTGATCCAATGTGGTAACAATGTTTGTCAGTCTGGGCAAATTCCAAAGAAAATTGGCACAGAACCAAACCAGTCACATTCAGGTCCTTTTGGGTTGAATGTCAAGTGTGAAATGTTTGAATTTGAATCGCACACTGTTCGCAAACAACCATGCACTTCCTCTCATCTGTCCCTCTTAGGCAAACATATGCCTACTTCCAGCCAAGTCCCTCAGCAACTTTGATGCAGAAACATAGAAACTAGAAGCAGGAGCAGGACATTCTGCCCTTCGAGTCTGCTATGCCATTCATCTTGATCATAACTGATCATTGAATTCAATATCCTGATCCCCCTTCCGCCCCATATCTCTTTAGCTCCAAGAGCGATATTTAATTTCTACTTGAAATCATACAATATGTCCTGTGGTTGTGACTTCTACAGATTCACCACTCTCTGGATGAAGAAATTTCTCCTCATCTCAGTTCTAAAAGGTTTATCCCTTATCCTCAAACTATGATTCCTAGTTCTGGACTCCGTCATCAGTGGGAATGTTCTTTCTAAATCCACCCTACCTAACCCTGTTAGAATTTTATAAATTTTTATGAGATCCCCCTCGCTCTTCTAAACTCCAGTGAATATAATCCTAGCTGACTTAGTCTTTCCTCATATGACAGACCTGCCGTTCCAGGAATCAGCCTGGTAAACCTTCACTGTACTTTCTCTGTGGCAAGGACATCCTTCCCCAGATAAGGGCACCAAAACTGAACACAATACTCCAGGTATTGTGGAGGTCTGGCTTCGCTAATGCCCTGTACAATTGCAGGAATTGCAGAACTGCACAAGTGTTCTGGCTGCTCGCAGAAATGTAACTTCAACTCTGTAATAAATTGAAGGCAACCCCATCATCATCCTGACCACGTTCTCCTCAGGGATTGCTCCTTTGTGTTGGTGGTAGCACAGCCCCTAAGCTCAAGTAAAGAATCCCGAGTCCCAAGATGACCAAATCACTTTTTCCCCCCCATCTTTACCTACTTTATACAAAAAAATTTTCAACCCAAAATAGAGTCACATTAGCTCCCCAAATATACAAATAAAAACCTTACTGAATTAATATTCAATTAAACATCACTCTCCGAAAACAGATACCTGGATTTGAACATATATTTACAATTACCATTTCTTCATGTTGGTATTAAATTTAGCAACGTGGAAAGTTGTATTTTAAAATGTTGATTTTTCAGACAAACTCTTCTCAAAATCTAATACATCGTTTAAGGTCGCTAAAAGCCTGGGTCACTATATGTGTGGAGTTTGAATGTTCTCTCCATGTCTACTGGGTTTCCTCCAGATGCTCCAGTTTTCTCTCGCTCCTAAAGATGTGCAGGTTACGTGCATTGGCCATGCTAAATTCTTCCTTGAGTGTACCCAAACAGGAGCCGGAGCATGGCGACTAGGGAATTTTCAGAATTTTCATTGCAAGTCTATTTGTGACATGAATAAATATACTTTATAACTTGTCAGCTTTGTGGAATCGAATGTGCACAGGAGCGAGTGAAAGGCTGGATGAAAAAACTAAGATAGAAAATGTAAAACCCACATTCCATTTCTAAAGGAAAGCTGCTAAAACAAGTGGAAACTGACGCAATAATTTCACACCATGTTGAAATGGCAATTGAAATATCACTGCTTGACATCTGTTTGGATTAGTTAGCATCAAAAACATTGGGATCTTCTCAGTTTGTTCAAATTAACCCTAGAGGATATGAATAATTAAACACGAGCGTTGTAATGAGGGTCTTGCACTTACTGAGGAATTGTAAATTGTTTCCCGTTTGGTATTGGTAGAAATAAATTAAAGCTTCATGGGGCCAGGATTTTTTTTGTTTTAGGTGAAGGACAAGATTGCACGGAGGGTAATGAAATACTCTTGGAATGCATATCCAGTTAATCATCAGATCGCATCCCAAGCGAGAAAATAAATAACAATCAGCCATTACTCCAATTATCTGATAACACTAATGATAGTATTGATCTCTCTTTAAGTATAATCTAATTTCTTTGAGTCAATGTGAAGAAGCAATTGCAAGAAATAAACATCCACTCAGTACACAGCAATACTTTTTAAATTCAGGTGTTGAAATTCCAATTGCCTTACTTAGCAGATCATTCATAACCTTTGTTTATGCGTAAATTAGTACACAAAAAAAGTTTTGTTCAGGAAAGAGAAAAAAATTGTGATTGGGTTCCTTCTCAAATAATATATTAATTTTGGGGGAATTCCTTAAAATACTTCTGATGTTCCTGTGTTTTTAAACACTGTGCAGCAGAATAAATGCATTTTTCATAAGTCCCGTATCACAAATGCATTAGACTTCACAATGTATCAATCACACTGCAATCAGCTGGAATAGCAATTTCACAAAACAACAAATGTGAAACAGCAAGGTTCCTCCGTACATTTACCCTTGGACTTGAACTGGTTGGCTGTAAAATTTCAGCTGATGCAGTGCTGCGAAAGTCTGAAACTCAGCACTGCTGCCTCACAGCACCAGAGACCCGGGTTCGATTCCCAGCTTGGGTCACCATCTGTGCGGAGTCTGCATGTTCTCCCTGCGTCTGTGTGCGGTTCCTCCCACAGTCCAAGAGACGTGATGAGGTGCATTGGCCGTGCTAAATTCTCCCTCAGCGTACCCGAACAGGCTTCAGAGTTGGCGACTCGCAGATTTTCACAGTAACTTCTTTACAGTGTTAATGTAAGCCTAATTGTGACACTAATAAACAAACTTCATCAACTTAAAAAAATAGCAGCTGGAATGCTTTTTGCCACTTCCAAGACCATGCATGAGATTTGCTCCCCCTTTTAAGTGGTGCTGTGTTGAATTCCATGAAGTTAAAAGGGACAGGGATTTGAAGTTAGCTGGGTGACTGGAAACAGAGAGGCGGTGGATATGTGGACAGTGGGGCTTGCCAGCGTTCAGAATTCTTTTTCTTAAATACAAATTGATGACCAAAACTTCAAATCATGGCAACCCTACAGTGCAGAAAGAGGCCATTTGGCCTATTAAGCCTGCACCAACAACAATCCTTCTCAGGCCCTATTCCCATAACCCCCAAGTATTTACCCTGCTGATCCCCCCTGACACTAAAGGGACAATTTACCATGGCCAATCCAGCTCACCTGCACATCTTTAGAGTTTTCTCAAACTTTGATGTAAAAAAGGGTACAAAACTGACAGATTACGCAAACCTTAAGCTGCAAGAACAATGGTGAAGGGTTTCAGGAGGCCTTAAAGCTGGAAAGATCAGGCATGTTTTGGATTCAACTCTAACGTAGACATGTATGAAGTGATCAATTTTGTTGGAAGAGCAATGAATGGCTATACAATCTCAAAGATACAATTCTAAAAGAGGGTGCAGGAACAGAGAACTGCACAACCCATTGAAAGCATCAAGGTAGGTTGAAAAAAAATCTTCAAAATATCCCATTTGGACATCCAAAACTGACCCAATGCTGGATCTGGCTGTGATGCATCGATGTTAACGGGAAATTGGTAATCACTTCCCCATTGAAAAGGATGGGCTCCAAACTCTGAAACTTTCCCAACAGATTTCAGGGTCCGGACTCTGGGAATTTCTATCCATGGCTGTCTGTTTCCATTCCATTTGCAGGATGTGTTCAGAGGGTCGCATGGATACCAGTGGAAACATGGCCTTTCAATGCTTTCTGACCTCTATCACCATGGCCTCTTAAAGAACCTGGGAGCTTCCTGTCTGCTCTATGATTCACCAAAGACCTTTAGAAGGCATCTTCCAAACCCACAACCACTTCCATTTGGAAAGGCAGCAGGCGCATGGCAATACCACCATCTGCAAGGTTCCCCTCCAAGACACACACCGTCCTGACTTGGAAATATATCCTTCACAATCGCTGGATCAAAATCCTGGAATTCCCTCCCTACAGGCATTGTGGGTCAACCCACAGTACATGGATTGCAACAATTCTGGAAGGCAGCTCACCACCACCTTCTCAGAGGCAACTACATTTGGGCAATAAATGCTGGCTAGCCAGCAATGCTCATGTCTCATGAATGAAAAATAATTGACAGTACTCTTCCCTCCCGCTCAGCTTTCCAAACATTGTTGCAGCAGTAGCTTTTATAGTCTATGTGCACCTACCCTACAAGAAGGGTCAAGCTGCTTTTAAATAGTGCAGGACAGCTGTCATACCACACACCTTCCTGGCTCCCTTGTTAAGTTTGGAGTATGTCAGCAGCGTATCTCTTATTGAACTGCTTATTGCAGTTGAAAAAATAGTGCACACAACCTTGAATTATTGAAATCAATAAAAATCTGGAATTAAGAATCTACCAATGACCATGAAACCATTGATTGCTGGAAAAACCCATCTGGTTCACTAATGTCCTTTAGCAAAGGAAATTTGCTGAACCTACCTGGTTTGACCTACGTGTGACTCCAGAGCCACAGCAATGTGGTTGACTCTCAACCACTCTCGGGCAATAGGGATGAGCAATAAGTTTCTTCCATCGGTTGGTACTTGACCTCAGACTTTTGTACCTTTTTTCCCGATGGAAGAGGGTATGGCGGCCTGCCTGGGGCCCTTGATTGTGCTGGCTGCTTTTCCAAGGCAGTGGGAAGTGTAGAAAAAGGATGAAGGGGGAGATGAATCACACATTGTGATCCCATACCTGATTTCAAGCTGCTGCCAGCCACTCACTCAAAAACAGCACAGCTCTACCTGCAGAGACCTGCATGAATAGGGTAAAGAACCCTTAAGAAATGAGACTGTCAATGAACAACACATTCCCCGATTCAGATTCTGTCAGTGAGACTCGTAACTCCAATGTAAAATCAGGTACAGAATGTATGGGAAAGGAATATTGAATAAGAGAAATGAAAAAGGGATAGTGAAAAAAGTTAAAAATTTATTAAAATCTCCATCAATAACCAATTACTGACAGAAGCAAACTTGTAAAAATTTGATCTCAGTGCCAGAGGGATTATTTAGTTACAATTTAGACTTATTACATCTTTTTTAAAAAAAAACAGTGCTTGCACTGCATTGGAAAAGCTTTACGTTGTTTGTTAATACTGAACTATTAAATGGGTACAGGAATTTCACACTAAATAGTGAAGTTGAGTAATGAGTCTGACAATGGATATCGTTACTGTTTGGACACGGGACAGCAGCATCCCGATTCCCATATCTAACTGCATGTGAGCAGGTCCTGCAAATTATGGTTTCGGAAAATAATGGCAAATGCTGTTGCTTTTCTTTTTAGACTCAAAATCCTGTCTCATTTGGAACCTGAAAGAATGCTCAGGGTTATTACTGGAAGACGGGATAGTGGCACTGGGTGAAACGCTCCTTTGGAGATCCAGCACCACCAGCCTCTCATCCACTGACTATCTATACTTCCTGCTGCCTCAGAAAAACAGTCAGTGTAATCAAGGACCCTCACGCACACCAGACATTCTCTCTTCCACCTTCTTCTGTTGGGAAAAAGATATAAAAGCCTAGGCCATGTAATTAGCTGAATCAAGAGCAGCTTCTTCCCTGCTGCCAGACTTTTGAATGGACTTAGCTTACATTCTGATCTTTCTCTACACCCTAGCTATGACTAACACTACATTCTGCACCCTCTTCTTTCTTTCCCTATCTATAGTATGCTTTATCTGTGTAGCACACAAGAAATAATACATTTCACTGTATACTAATACATGGCAATAATAAATCATATCAGCACAGAATGGGTTAAATGGCATTCTATAACGAGAGGATTTTTTTATTTGTGGGATATGGGCAACACTGGCTGGCCAACATTTATTGCTCATCTCAGTTGCCCTTGGGAAGGTGGTGGTGAGCTACTTCCTTGAATTGTTGCAGTCAGGAAGAGAATTCCAGGATTTTGACCCAGCAACTGCGAAGGTGATTTCCAAGTCAGTATGATGAGTGGCTTAGAGGAGAACTTGCAGGAAGTGGTGTTCCCACATATCTGCTACTCTTGTCCTTCTGGATAGAAGTGGTTGTGTGTTTGGAAGTTTCTGTCTAAGGATCTATGATGAATTTCCGAAGTGCATCTTGTACATAGAAGCAGCAGTATGTGCTATGTGTTATGTGTTATGGACTTTAGTAAGGCGTTTGATAAGGTGGCCCATGGAAGACTTCTACAGAAAATGCAGATGTGTGGAATAGAGGGTGATTTAGCTAATTGGATTAGGAATTGGCTGGCAGATAGAAGACAGAGGGTGGTGGTTGATGGGAGATATTCATCGTGGAGTTCGGTGACGAGTGGTGTGCCTCAGGGGTCTGTTTTGGGGCCCCTGCTGTTTGTAATTTTTATAAATGATCTGGATGAGGGTATTGAGGGATGGATCAGTAAATTTGCAGATGATACTAAAGTTGGTGGAGTGGTAGATAGTGAAGAGGGGTGTTTTAGTTTACAGAGTGACTTGGACAAGTTGCAGAGCTGGGCCGAGAGGTGGCAAATGGAGTTTAATGTGGAAAAGTGTGAGGTAATGCACTTTGGCAGGAACAATAAATGTGTAGAGTATAGGGCTAATGGTAGGGCTCTTAATAGTGTTGAGGAACAGAAGGATCTTGGTGTATGTGTCAATAGATCACTGAAAGTAGGCAGTCAAGTGGATAAAGTTGTTAAGAAGGCATATGGAGTCTTAGCTTTTATTGGTAGGGGGATTGAATTTAGGAGCCGCAGCATCATGTTGCAACTGTACAAAACTCTAGTGCGGCCGCACTTGGAGTATTGTGTGCAGTTCTGGTCCCCACATTATAAGAAAGATGTGGAGGCATTGGAGAGGGTACAGAGGAGGTTTACCAGGATGTTGCCTGGTATGGAGGGCAGGTCCTATGAAGAGAGGTTGAAGGATTTGAGGTTGTTTTCGTTAGAAAGGAGGCGGCTAAGAGGGGATCTTATTGAAGCATATAAGATGATTAGAGGTTTAGATAGGGTGGACAGTGATAGCCTTTTTCCTAGGATGGAGAAAGCTAGCACGAGGGGACACAGCTTTAAATTAAGGGGTATGAGTTATAGGACGGATATCAGAGGTAGGTTCTTTACTCAAAGAGTGATTAGGGAGTGGAATGCCCTGCCTGCAGCTGTTGTAGATGCGCCAAGTTTGGTGGCGTTTAAGAGGTTAATTGATAAGTATATGGAAGAGAAGGGAATGGTTTAGTTTGGAGGGGCATTGCTTTTTATTTTGGTCGGCACAACATCGAAGGCCGAAGGGCCTGTTCTGTGCTGTATTGTTCTATGTTCTATGTACTGAGTGTCAGAGCTGGAGGGAGTGGATATTTGTGAATGTGGTGCCAATCAAGTGGGCAGCTTTGTCCTGGATGATGTCAAGATTCTTGAGTGTTGTTGGAGCTGTACCCATTCAGGCAAGTGGGGAGTATTCCATCACACTCCTGACTTGTGCCTTGTAAATGATAGATCATCTACAAGAAAACGGACAATGTTCATCATGTGGAACTGATTCAATAAAAGCAAAACAAAAGCCACAAGGCATTTATTCATTTTTATGGTCCCAGTTCTCTTTTGCAAATTGTTTCATCTCTGAATGAATGGCTTTGTTGCCTGAATAAACCGGATTGAAGTTTTGCATTGTTACGCATTTTACATGCTTGCTCACTCAGTCAGAAAGCTGACGTGACCACTTGCCATTTCTGTAAGATTGCACTCTGAATACAAATGGGAAAAGGTGATGCCTTTACCGGGTTTCAAAACATCAGAAATAATTTTGACAGTCCTTGATTTGGTTTGTCACATGTACTAGCATATAGTGAAAAATATTGTTTATTGTACACTATATGGATAACAAATACAATTCATAGAGAAGGAAAGGAAAGATTGCAGCATGCACTGTTAGAGTCATAGCTAGGATGGAGAAAAAAAAATCTACTTTGTGCAAGGTATGTCCGTTCAAAAGTCTGGCAGCAACAGGGAAGAAGCTGTTCTTGAGTCGGCTGGTACGTGTCCTCAGACTTTTGTATCTTTTTTTTTTAAAGCAACACAGCACGGGAAACAGGCCCTTCGGCCCAACGAGCCCGCGCCGCCGTCATACTATATAGTAGCAAATCCATTATCCTATTTTAATATTCCTATATAATAATATATATATTATTCCTAATATGGAAAATTCTCACCATAGGGACAATTTGTTTCCCAATCAGCCTAAGAGCGAATTTTTGGGTTGTGGGAGGAAACCGGAGTGCCCGGAGAAAACCCACGCAACCACGGGGAGAACGCGCAAACTCCCGCAGACACCGGCCCAATTCCAAGTGTCTGCACAGCCACATCGATAGTCTCTGAGCTGTCATGGTGCCCTTCAGATGGTCCACATAAAGCACTCATTTACGACATGAGGTACCAGGCAACCCATGAATCAACATCCAAGAGCTGTACCCGCACCACCTGCCGAATGCATGCTCAATGTTGGTCAAGTATGGACCGAATTACCTGTGGAAAAAAGCGTAGTTAAACAGTCCTAATATATCCCTCTATCTGCATACCGCTCATGTGGCTGTCCAAGAGACCCTTAAACAGCCCCAGCGTGCCTGCTCCCACCACCTTACTGGGCAGTGCATTCCACACCCCCACTACCCTTTGTGTGAAAAACTGCCCTCTAATATTCGTCCTATACATAGCCCCCCTCACCCTATGGCCATGACCCCTCGTCCTATCCATTTCTAAAGGTGGAAAAAGTTTACCTCCATTTACTCTATCTATACCCCTTATAATCTTATACACCTCTATGAGATCCCCTCTAAGCCGACGTCTTTCAAGGGAAAACAACCCCAGTCTATTTAATCGTTCCTCATAAGACAGTCCTTCCATACCAGGCAGCATCCTGGTAAACCTCCTCTGCACTCTCTCCAAGGACTCCACATCCTTCCGATAGTACGGCGACCAGAACTGGACGCAGTATTCCAAGTGAGGCCTAACCAACGTTCTATACAACTGCAACATCAAACTCCTACTCTTGTATTCTATACCCTTTTCTATGAAAGCTAACATACTATACGCCTTCTTTATCACCTTCTCCACCTGTGAGGACACCTTCAGAGACTTGTGAACCTGCACCCCCAAGTCTCTCTGCGTCTCTATGCTCCGTATAGTTTTACCTTTTATCCTATAACTCTCTTCTACATTTTTCCGGCCAAAATGCATCACCTCGCATTTATCCGGATTAAATTCCATTTGCCATCTATCTGCCCAGTCTACCAACCTGTCTATGTCCTGTTGTATTGCCTGACACTGCTCTTCTGTACCCGCCAATCCAAGCATCTTGGTGTCATCAGCAAATTTGCTGATCTCACCACCTACCCCTACTTCCAAGTCGTTTATGTAGACCACAAATAGAAGAGGACCTAGTACTGAGCCTTGTGGCACTCCACTAGTGACAGGCTTCCAGCCGGAAAAAGAGCCTTCCACTACTACCCTCTGTCTCCTCCTCCCGAGCCAGTTCTCGACCCATCTACATACCCGACCCTGTATCCCATGCGCCTTCACCTTCTCTATCAGTCTACCATGAGGAACCTTGTCAAACGCCTTACTGAAATCCATGTAGACGACATCAACAGCCTGTCCTTCATCAACTGTTTTTGTCACTTCTTCAAAAAATTCCACTAGATTTGTAAGACAAGACTTCCCCTTGACGAAGCCATGCTGCGTATCCCTGATCAGATCGCAGCGCTCCAGATGCTCATACATCCTGTCCCTAAGGATCCTCTCCATTAGCTTACCTATAACTGAAGTCAAGCTCACCGGCCTATAGTTCCCTGGGTGATCCCTCTGACCTTTTTTAAACAACGGTACTACGTTTGCTATCCTCCAGTCCTCTGGGACCTCACCTGTGTCCAAGGAAGAGACAAAGATTTGCGTCAGAGGCCCAGCCAAGTCTTCCCTCAACTCCCTTAGCAGCCTGGGGTAAATGCCATCAGGCCCCGGAGCTTTATATGTCTTTAAGCTGCCTAACAGCCCCAACACCTCTTTCCTCGTAATCCTTATTTCCCTCAACCGATCCTCAACTTTGTCAACATCAGGCACAGACATCTGTCCAGTCTCCTGCGTGAATACCGACGCAAAGTATTCATTCAGGATCTCCCCCATTCCCTCAGGCTCTAAGCATAGATCCCCTCCTCTGTCCCTAAGAGGTCCAATCTTGCCTCTAACCATCCTTTTGCTCCTTACATAGGTGTAAAATGCCTTTGGATTTTCCTTTATCCTACCTGCCAGAGCCACCTCGTGGCCCCTTTTTGCCTTTCTAATACCCCTTTTAAGATCCCATCTACACTCTCTATAAGCTTCCAGCGCTGTCTCAGTCCCTAGTTGCCTAGATCTAATGTAAGCCTCTCGCTTTTTCTTGATCAAGTTCTCAATCTCCCTGGTAAGCCAAGGTTCTCTAATCCTACCTTTCCCATCCTTCCTCCTTGCCGGCACGTATCTTTCCTGCAGAGAGTTTAGTTTTCCCTTGAAAGACTCCCACATGTATCTTGTCGACCTGCCCTCAAAAAGCTTATCGCAGTCGGTATCTTTAAGATCTTGCCTAATCTGGCCGTATCTAGCCCTCCCCCAGTTAAATACCTTCCCTTTTGGGCCATTTTCCTGATGAAAGAAGATGTTGGAAGAGAGAGTACATCTGGGGGTTCATGCAGTCCTTGATTGTTCTGGCTGCTTTGAAGTGGGGCGAAAGTGTGGACAGAGTCAATGGACGAGAGTGGATTGCTCGGATAATAAAATTCTGCTTGATCCCCCCACTTGAGGTCTAAAAACATTTGAGCAAATAGAATGAGGGGTGAGATGCCAATAGCGTTCTTAGCCCATAACGATCTCAAAATTAGGATGACGTAGAGAAGAATTAGTAAATAGCTTTGGCCAATTTATTTCAGTTTGGAAATTGGATTTTCTTTTTATCGGTTTCCTTGACAGAATGACATTATGCATGCACACGAGGAAAATTTGTAATTTGTTTGGTATATTCTGCACACGTTTTGCTTCAGGGAAGAACAATTTACATTTATGTAGCAAGTTGCAGAACCTCAGGGCATCCTGAAACACTTCACAGCCAATAAACTTCTTCCTTGCTACATAGTACTGTCGGTATGCAAGAAATGCCACAATTTGTTTGTTGCTCAAGCAAATTGACTATTGGAATTCTTTCCAATGTCTGAAACTTGTTAAAGCCAGCACTCTTTCCCTTGAATAGTGCAAGGTCCCATAAGCAGCAATGGGATAAATGACCAGGATGATGATACTGTGTCTTTAAGGTGCCTTTCACAGTAATACAGATATATTTATATCATGTTTCGTGTGAGAAAGAGTGTTTTGTTTCTAGGGATTAAAAAAAAATGCAGCTTCATGCCGAGACTGCAAGATAACTCATTTGAGTGAGCCGTGTGTTTGCCTAAACAGAGTTCATGCATTTCTGTTTACCTGGATTTTTCCCAGGGTTTCAGAGTCATGATTGATCAAGTTGATTGACAGAGACAAAGTCACGTGTTTGATGAGAGGTACTAAGATGTTTCTCACATTTTAAAAAAAACAATGAAAGATAAACTGTCAGTTACTGCCTGGTTCTGAAAAAAAGTAAGTCTTGTCTCTCTCTCTCTGTCCCTCTCTTTTACTGACAGTTAACTGGGAACTCCAGGGCTGACACCGATTAAGAGCACATAAATGACCTGCTAAAACATTGGCTTAAGTCTATATGAGGAATATTACTTAAATTGGACCTTATAGCAATAGGTTAGCAGATAAGAATTGTATCTGGTCATATTTAAGCATTGCTCAGTTAGCAAATGTTAAGCTAATTCATTTGTTCTCAAACTGTGTTGTTAAATAAAAATTATTTTTATAAAAAACATTCTTAGTTTGTAATTAAATTATGCCTGGAGTGAAACATTATGCATGAGATTTTCCATCTACGCTCACCACAAGAAAAAAAAATAGAAAATCCAAAATCTCACCAAAGGTCAACAGACCTTGGCATTTTCCACCCCCTCCCCCACCCACAATGATTCCAGTGATGGGCGGGATGGAAAGATTCCTCTACACCCAAACATCCTCACATTAATTCCAAAATAGCAAATAGTTGGGGTACAGTCTAACTTTATAATATACCTTAGGGTTTCTAATTTGTACCCTAACACCAAGTAATTTGTTTTTAGGTTTTGGTCAAGAATAAACACTGGTTAGGATACACAAAACATTCCAAATTTTTGAGTTCACCTATTTAATATTAACTTTAGGGATAAATCATCAGGAAAATGATACTCAAAATAGAATTGTACTATTTTGGTTAGCACTGCTGCCTTTAAAGCACCAGGGACCTGAGTTTGATTCTCAAATTGGGGCCAGTGTGTGAAGTTTGCACACTCTCGCTGTGTCTGTGTGGGTTTCCTCCAGTTTCCTCCCACAACGCAAATGTGGACGTGTGTTGGGGCAATTTAATCTGGCCAATACACCTGAGTGTTAGGAGACTAGTTAGGGTAAATGAATGGAGTTTACGGGGATAAGGCCTGGGTGGGACAATAATGGACCAAATGACCTCCTTTTGCATTGTAGAAATTCTACAAACTTGCAAATTCATCAGGTTTTTTGTTAGTTGCATTACTTTCTAAATTAGTTAGTTGACTTTGCCTTTTGCTTGTAGAATACTTCTCAATGTATCAGCTCAAAAGACCTGGATATTTGGGGTATCCAAGAGCGAGCCATCTGTTTCTGCTATGACCTTGTTGGGCTATGTATTGATGGATGCTGATTCCAAGGAGGTGACGAGGGGAGGGGGCCTGTCAGCAACTAACCACCTCAGGTAACTTAGTGGAATTATAATCTGTGCTGTCCATTTGTCAGCCAGTCTGCAGACTTGCTCATGCCAAGAATTCTCCTGCTGAAATTCTTCTGACATTCTGCTGTATGGTTTCATTTTAGGGTAGGACAGAGGGACAGCAGAATCCGACCATCTGGTGTCCAAGCCGATCCAAATGCTCAGCCCTACTGATAACAATCTTCTTATAATATTTGCCAAAAGGTGGTGCATGTTTAAAAGCTGCATTATTGACAATAATGTCAATTATTGATGGCAATCACCATCTTGAGCCTCATAACATGAGCAATGAGTTGTATCTGAAGCTTTTACTGTTCGTCAAACATAAACTGGGTTCCTTTCTTCTTGTACTTTGGGGAGATCACATATGGGTTGGGATAATTCATTTGCGATAGAAACTCATTTGTGCCGTAAGCATGGGGAAGTAGCTCTGAGTTATACCTCCTTTGCTGAAAAATGCAAATCCTCTTGATGGGAAAAGGAAATTGCCAGGATTCAATGCTAAACTGGTCAAAAAGGAAATCATGTTCACAAAATTGACTTCTTTGGGAATAACTCATCTGCACCCTCTTCATTTTCTGTGCCAGTTTCTTTCTTTGACAAGGTATTCCGAGTTTAGGGAACAATACCATGTGTAAATAGCTCTTTAATAGAAAGCTTCCCCTAGATTCTTTTCAATTCCTGTTATCATTTTAGTTCTGAGCAAATTAAATTCTTTTTGTTGTTTTTCCAAAAGGCTTTAAAGAGAATTTTATTTCATCATGTTCATTTGCCTTCTAATTTCTTTATCCGCCTTTCTCAGCGTTTCACTGCAAAGATTATTTCTTGGCAATGAGCTTCTGTTATCACTAGCTGAATTATTCTAATGTTTCTACAGTGAGACATTCTGATAAGGGTCTGTGTTTTTTTTTGTTTCTTTGTTTGACTCACCTTTGATGGGTCTCAAAAAAAGTGGCTTGTCGATAGGAAATGCCCCTATCACTATTTAATTATTCAAAGGACGTGCTGCTGATGCACTGCAATTGATGACGGGTATAGTGATGGCACTGATCACATTGCAATGCGAATGAGGTGGAGCTGTAGACCCATTTCAACTGAAGGCATAGCACCAGGGCAGCTATTCATAGAATCTGTACAGTGCAAAAGGAGGCCATTTCGCCCATCAAGTCTGCACTGACTCTCCTACAGAGCATTGCACCTTATTCCTTTAACTCCACATATTTATCCTATTAATCCCCCTGACCTACACATCTTGGTACTCTAAGGGGTAATTTATGATGGTCATTCCACTTAACCTGCACAACTTTGGAGTGTGGGAGCAAACCAGAACACTCAGAGGAGACTCACGCCGACACTGGGAAAATGTGCAAACTCTTTGGCACGGTAGCACAGTGGTTAGCACTACTGCTTCACAACTCCAGGGACCTGGGATCAATTCCCGGCTTAGGTCACTGTCTGTTTGCACATTCTCCTCGTGTCTGTGTGGGTTTCCTCTGGGTGCTCCAGTTTCCTTCCACAGTCCAAAGGTGTGCATGTTAGGTTGATTGGCTATGCTAAAAATTGCCCTTAATATCCTGAAATATGTAGGTTAGAGATATTAGTGGGTGAGTATGTAGGGATAAGAGCTGGGTGGGATTGTGGTTGGTGCAGACTCAATGGGCTGAATGGCCTCTTTCCGTACTGTAGGGTTTTTATGATTTCACACAGACAGACGGTCACCCAAGGCTGGAATTGAATCCACGCTCCTGTTTCAGTGAGGCAGCAGTGCTAACCAATGGGCTACCATCCTCCCAATAGGGCAGCTATTCATAGAATCCTACAGTGTAGAAGACAAAATCAGCCTTGATTCAAATGTTTCCTTTAGCAATGATGGCTGATGTAATGTGCCAATAAGGGATATCAGCACGATGTCACGAAAAGGGAAGTGTATAAAGCCCAAGATGCCTTGAAGCTTTATGCCCATGTATGTCCATATTCAGGTGCCTTGTCTTAATAAATGAATCCAAAAATATTTTTATCCCATCCCTGATATGCGATTAGATGCGTGATACATTAAATAAATTCAAGATATTGTAACATAGTAACACACTATGATCATTGAGATAAGACAGGTTAAAGCCTTAAATACAGGTAAAGAGTGGTGAACTGCGTTAGATCATGCAACAGGTCATTTAGGATGTGTGAGAAATGGAATATCAATCACACTACTTCATCTCATCATTATACTACATCTATCATAGTTGAAAATTCAGCAATTTGAACTCAGTTGAAAGTTGAAAATCAACTATTTTTGAAAGTACTAGGACATAACTGGCTAACAATTTGAACTTGAGAGGAAAAATCAATCAGCCCAACTCCCTTCAATTACTAGCGAGTAATATAACATATTCAGTCATCTGTAAGTCAGAACACAGGATCCAACCTGGCAGGAGCTACAGTACAGCCCTTGATTAAGTGATCATTTTTTAATAATTTGGTATTCAGTGAAGTACACCCAAAAGTGTGAAGAATTATACTCATCATTGATACATTTCAAAAACCATTAGTTACAGAATTAGATCAAATCTACCTGTGCTGCAGTGATTAGTACTATTGCTTTACACTGCCAGGAATCTGTGTTCAATTCCGGCTTTCTGTGTGGAGTTTGTATGTTCTCCCCATGTCTGTGTGGGTTTCCTCCCACAGTCTAAAGATATGTAGGTTAGGTGTATTGGCCATGCTAAATGGACCTTTAGGTATCCGAAGAATGCGTAGATTAGAGGGACTAGCCAGGTAAATGCGTGGGGTTACACGGATAAGATGTTCTGTCGGAGAATCCGTATAGACTCGATGTGGCAAATGGCCTCCTTTTCTGCACTGCGTAGAATCTATGATCCTTATAATTTCAGTCTTATCTTAATAAGGATGCAGAGTTAGCATGGTTAAGCACAATTTCTATTGTGTTAAGTGCTATTTTGGCTTTTACTTTTCTGTCCCTTGAACAATTTATCTGTAATTGTATGGTTAGACATTGAGACGTAGGAGCAGAATTAGACTATTCGGCCCATAGAGTCTGCTCCACCATTCCATCATTGTTGATATTTTTTTCATCCCCATTCTCCTTGCTTTTCTCCATAACCCTTGATTAAATCAAAAACCTACCTGTCTTAAAGCCACTCAATGACCTGACCCCCACAGCTTTCTGTGGCAAAGAGTCTCACAGATTCACCACTCACTGGCTGAAGAAATTTCTGCTCATCTGTTTAAAAGGATCATCCCTTTAGCCTGAGATTGGGCTGCCTAGTTCTAGTTCTTCCTACTCGTGGAAACATCCTTTCCACCTCCACTCTAGACAGGCCTCACAGTATCCTGTAAGTTTCAATAAGATCCATCCCCCCACACACTTCTCCTGGGTGGAGTTTGCACATTCTCCTCACCTGCATGGGTTTCCGTGGCTTAGATTCACCAAGTTAGCACATGTAGAGTTGAGCAACGTAATGAGACAACGTGTACCTGTTAGATATGCAACTGTAGTATGGGGGGAAATGCACTGAGACTGTTTGCATTCTGCCAGGCTTGCTTTAGTGTCTCTATCACAATTCAACATAGCAACACCCAGGAAAGGGTAACAAGAGGATTCGATCTCCCAGTCTATATAAAAAAAACTCAGCAGAAAGATATATAGGATGGATAATTCCTAATCTGTTAATGACATTTTGCTTTCCGTATTTTACAGTTGAACGCCAAACATATTTACGTATGCAAATCGCAGAGGAATTTTGTGTTCCATTGGAACGAGGCTTTGCACAGGGTGGGCTACAACAATTGAGGAGGAGGACAGCAACATTCAACTTATTTCCTCGCCCAAAGAAATGCCAAGCCACTCGTAACTGCTAAAAAAGTACTTTGAATGAAGGGTAGGGATATTTCTAAATAAATCATCAAATATTGTATTAATTAGATTTGAGATTCATATCTCACAAATTTAACTGCTGTAGACAAGCAAAATAGGAACAGAAGATGGACAAGGGAATTAAGGGTTATGGGGAGAAAGCGGGAAAGTGGAATTGATCCACTTCAGATCAGCTATGATCTTATTGAATGGCGGGGCAGGCTCAAAGGGCTAGATAGCCTACTCCTGCTCCTATTTCTTATGTTCTTATGTTCATTCAGCTCCTCGAGCCTGATCCGTGATTTGATATGATGGTTTGTGCTTGGAGTTCCACATTCCCATCCCCATCTCATTTGATTCCCTCCTCCAGCAAGAATCTACCTACCTCCAACTTAAAAATATGCTGAGGCAGATAGTCCCAAAGTCGTGCCACTCTCTTCAATGACACTTACGATTGTGAGGACGGAATGTATGTCCTATCCGAGGATGTATTCCTCCCTCATTTGATTTGCTATCTAGGCACATCTGAAATTGACAGCTTCAGATAGCTTGTTTAATGCTGGAATGCAGCCAACTGTGCTATAACTATTCATTTACACTGCCACCTCCAAGAGCAAATGAGACATTAGGCAAATAATTCCATGTTAAATAATAGTCATAAAACAATGCAGTAGGTTGAAGCGAGTTGGAAATTGGCATTAAAATGCATCAGTGTCCCACTAAAATTGAAAACTGGAATGAAAGGTCCAGTTCAACCAATTTATTGGGGAGTCTGTTAGCTCAATTGGCTGGACGGCTGGCTCACGAGGCCTGGCATTACCAACAACGTGAGTTCAATACCCATATTGGCTGAGGTTAGTCATAAGGCCCTGTCTTCTTAATGTTGCCCCTTGCTGGAGGTATGGCGGTCCTTGGGTTCAAATCACCATCAGTCAGCTCTGGCCACTAAGGAATCATCCAGGACTACGGCAACTTTCTCTTTTTTAATATAACTTCAAGCAATTATACAATCTTCTATATATAGTGGTGCAATAATCAGAATATATGACTCAAAATTCAAAATTATACATTCTGAAAGTTCATCTTTAGTCATTCAAAAATATCTTGCATCCATCATGGGGCATACCTTGCATGGCGTACAACACAAAAACATTAGTCCGGTGTTAACAATATTGCACATTGCAGTACTTGGGGATCTTCATTCTTATAGAAATAATTTGGTGTCAAGGTTTAAATAGTTTTTGAAGCGAGTTATGCTACAAATCATCGGGAATGAGCAACCGAGGCACTTTGTCACTGATGCAGTGTTAAAATGAGTCATATAAATGAGACTCATGGGAAATGAATTTCATAAAACAAATGTATAGGATCGTCTACATCATAACTTTTCATAGACTAACTGGAAGCTTATTGCAGATGAATTAGATAATTAATGTGCTGGCACCTCCAGATACCATCTTCATCAGCATCTTCTGACATTAATTCAGATATAACACAAGTGGACATTGCCATAGATAATTAACTATGGCAAAACAAGTCTTTCACAGAATAGTTGGACTCTAATTACATACTAATTACAGACATGTTGAAAGGTCACTTAATATCATGGTTTGCATCAGACTCTGACAGAACGGAAATTATGAGCGTCGCACCCAAGTTTCAATTGGCAAGTACTGCTGGTTGAGATTGGCTGAAGTAGCTGGTTACAATTGGCCTCCAGTTTTATTCAAGGGAAATGCTGAATGAGGTTTTGTAGGGCTGAACCTTCCCTCCCATAATCATGTGCATATAACCATTGTAATGCTTTATTTTGTTTGAACAACTCTTGTAAATAAGCTTGCTAACTCTGAATGGATAGGATCACAGTTTTTCCACAGAAAAGTGCACAAGAGAGGCCATTCAGTCCATTGAGCCTGTAGCAACAACAATCTTACCCAGGCCCTATCCCCATAACACCATGCACATACTCTGCATACATCCCTGATTCTAAAGGGGCAACCAAGCATGATCAATCAACATGACCCACTATAATAACTTCACAGAAGCAAATGTCCCATCACCAAGTTACTTTATTTACACCATACATCTGTACACAGCCAGTTCTCTAGTTGCTCTCTGCTGAATGCAGGCTGGGAGTCTGACTCACCTGATTTAAATAAGGAGCATGAGGCTGCCTAATTTAGAGTTAGAGGTTTGCAGCGTGGAAACAGGTCCTTCTGCCCATCTTGTCCATGCTGCCTTTTTCCTTTAAAAACTAATCCAAATTGCCCGCTATTCCCCTCTATATCCATTGTATCCATGTAACCATCTAAATGCTTTTTAAAAGCTAAAGTTGTACCTGCCTCTATCATACCTCTGGCACCTTGTTCCAGACACTCACCACCCTCTGTGAAAAAAATGCCCCTCTGGACACTTTTGTATATCTCCCTTCTCGCCTTAAACCTATGCCCTCTAGTTTTAGACTTTACCTTTGGGAAAAGCTATTGACCATCTATCTTATCAATACCCCTCATTATTTATAGACCTCTACAAAGGTCACCCCTTAGCATCCTTCACTGTAGAGAAAAAGTCTCAGTCTATTCAGCCTCTCCTTATAACTCAATTCGTCAAGTCCTGGCAGCACCCTAATAAATCTTTTCTATGCTCTTTCTAGCTTAATAATATCATTTTTATAATAGCGTAACCAGAACTGCACACAGTATTACAAGTGCGGTCTTACCAATGTCTTGTACAATGAGCCCAAACTTGTGTATTTAATGTTCTGACTGACGAAACAAAGCATGCTGAATACCTTCTTCACCACTGTCCACCCGTTTCCACTTCAAGAAGCAATGAACATGTACCTCTAGATCTTTGTTCTGTAACTCTCTCCAATATCCTACCTTTAAGTCCTACCCTGGCTCAATCTACCAAAATGCATCACCTTGCATTTGTCTAAATTAAACTCCATCTGCCATTCATCAGTCTACTAGACCAGTTGATCAAGATCCTACTGCAATTGGAGATAGCCTTTTTTACTGTCCACTATGCCACCGATCTTGGTGTCATCTGCAAACTTACAAATCATGCCCTCTATATTCTCATCCAAATCATTAAATAAATGTAGGCCCAGCACTGATTCCTGAGCCACGCCGTTGGTCACAGGCCTTCAGTTTTTTTTTTAGGGGCCATAACTATGAAGGTTCATGGTCGGAGATATAGAAGAGATGTCTGAGGTAGATTCTTTACTCAGAGTGGTTGGGGTGTGGGATGCGTTGCCTGCAGTGATAGCGGAATCGGACACTTTAGGAACTTTCAAACGGTTATTGGATAGGCACATGGAGCACACCCAAATGATAGGAAGTCGGATTGCTTGATTTTGGGTTCAGACGTAGCTCGGCACAACATTGAGGGCTCAAGGGCCTGTACTGGTCTATGTTCCAATCCTCTACAACCACCCTCTGGCTTCTGCCAAGAAGCCAAATTTGTATCCATTTAAATCTTATGGACCCCATGAGATTTAACTTTATGTAGCAACCTACCATGCGGTAACTTGTCAAAGGCCTTGCTAAAGTCCATGTAGACAACATCAATTACACTGCCCTCATCTACCTTCTTGGTTACCCCTTCAGAAGAAATCAAATTTGAGACACATGATTTTCCCCTCACAAAGCCATGCTGATTGTCCCAAATCAGTCCTTGCATCTCTAAATGCCTGTCAATCCTGTCTCTCAAAATACCTTCTAACAAGTTACCCACTACAGATGAGAGGCCAAGTGGCCTGTAATTCCCAGGCTTTTCTCTGTAGCCCTTCTTATACAAAGGCACAACATTTGCCAATCTTCAGGCATTTCATCCATGACTATTGATGATTCAAATATCTCGCCTAAGGAACACGCAATTTCTTTCCTAGCCTCCCACAACATCCTGGGGTATATCTCATCAAATCCCAATGGAAGGTTTCACCATGAACTAGGTCTCACCAGGTATTTCTTTTCATAGTTCATACACTAGCAAGCCAACCTCATTAGCCTGGCTGAAGTCATCACATCCGCACATCTTTCATTTGTGGGAAGAAACCAAAGCAGCCAGAGAAAACTGATGCAAACTTCACATTAACATATCAGATATTTTCTCATATGTTCAAGCTGCATTTTGAACAAAAAACTCATTACTGCTCATTCCTAATAACCTCCGAGAAAATGGTAGTGAGCTGCCTTCTTGAACCTCTGCAGTCTACGTGGTGTGGCTGTTAGGTGAAGGGAGTTCCAGAATTTTGATGCAACCAATGATGAATGAACAGTGATAGACTTCAAGTCGAAATGGTGCATGAATTCAATAGCATCTCACAGGGGAGCATGTTCCCAATCTCCTGTTGCCCTTTTTATGGTAGAGGTTGTGGAATTGGAAGGTGCTGTTGATGGAACCTTGGTGAGTAGAGTAGTGTGCTACTGGTGGGGCCCATTTGAATTTTGAAGGTGGTGGTTGGGGTGTCAACTAAGTGAATTGGTTTGTCCTGGATGGTGTCAAGTTTCTTGTGTTACACAGAGGATGGATCATCTTTAGCATTTCCTTGTGCATCTTTTGAAAAAGAGGTACAAGTTAAAGGCTACCAACTTTCACATTCCTCGTTCTGTTACTCAACCACATTTCCTGCTTTTAGTCATTTCATAGTATTGTTTTAACAGTGTCCTGAAAGTCAGACCCCAAGGATAGTTTCCCAATCTCATGCATCAGTGACTTGGCACACTAACAAAGAACAAACAGAGGAACAGATCCTTTGGCCCTTCAAGCTTGCACTGATTAAGATGCCTACCTAAATTAAAACTGTATGCACTTATGGAATCTGTAAACTTCCTTTTATCTAGCTTCCCGTTAAATGTTGCTATCATACCTGGTCCCACCACCTCCCTAGGGCAGCGTGTTCCTGTGTATAAAACTAGCCTAGTATATCTCCACTCAATTTTTCCCCGTGCATCTTAAACCTATGTCCCCTAGTACTCAGCAATCATCTGGAAGGTGGGATCAGCACCTACACAAAGCACCTATCAGGCCGCAGTAAGTGGCTGATCTGCCTAATTAAATGCTTATTTGTGGTCTGATTTGCTGGTTGTTGTATCAATGTTACTTCACCACACCATCTGAACCACAGATCTTCCTGCCAACAACCCAAAGGGGTGCCCTGGCAGCTAAGTGAAGTAACTAACCTCTTCAGAAGGTCCCCCCCTCTGATGTGACAGTGTTTACCTCCAGCAGTGGGTGCTGCTGCCCTTCCAAAGGTGATGGGATTGGACAGCAGACACAGGGAGACTCTCAGACAGGAGGCCTGACAGTAAGAGTGGGGTCTGAACCTAAAGCCCTCCCTGCCCATGCTCACACCCTGAAAGCAGAAGGCCCAGAGCAGAAAGCAGAGAGAGTTACAAAAATGCAAATTTTTTTTGCTCGTTTGGACAATTTAGTGCGAATTATGAACTGGAGAGAGGTGCAGGCAAGGGGAAACTCCAGCCTTCTCATTCTGTAGATATAAATAAACATAACACAAAAGACCTGTCATGTTGCGACTAATTTGAAAAGACACAAGTGACAATTTTCAAATCACTTGCATGCTCCTGAGGTGCCCACAATTAATCAGAACGTAACAATTATAGGTGATTGGAAAACAAGACAGCGGAGTCAGTGCAATTTAAAACAGCAGAGCTGCCACATGACAGATGAAGCTGCAAATAAAATCTGTCTTATTTCACAACATACTGAGTGAATGGGTTTGAAACACCCTTTAACTGGTCGGCAAGTGTGTCTTTGCTAATCTATGATTGACCTTAAAAATGCCTTGAGTAGCACTTATTCCAGCATTTTAATAATCAGAGACATTGTCCGTCCTCACTCCCCCACCAGTGCAGATTCAGTCGTAAATGGTTGTAGGGCAGAAAGTAAACATCATTGCCCACGTCAAGCAGCAGCCAGTCTCCGTATGAATATGCTGCTGCTGAGAAACCACATTCCTGTTGGCACAAACTGGCACCTCTTCTCCCCAGGTCTTATCACCTTGCCTTCTGCTAGGTCTTATCAGGACACTGCGGAGCAGAAGCCTGAATGGCTAAAGAAGAATTAATAACTCGAGTGAATCACACCGTTGCTTGAAGAGAATTGCAAAGTCCACTCACACAGTGACCCAAGTCAGGAATCAAACCTAGGATCCTGGAGCTCTGAGGCAGCAGTGCTGACTACTGTGCCACCATGCTGCCCAATTATTGTCCATTTTCCCTTAAGATGGTGGTGAGCTGCCTTCTTGATCCGCTGCAAGCCCAGAAGTATAGGTACATCCACAGTGAAGTGCTGTTAGGGCAGGAGTTCATGGATTTTGACCAGTGACAATGATGGAACAGTGATATCATTCCAAGTCAGTGTTAAAGTAGGCGTGCAACATTTATAATTCCCCCAGACCATTGGTACCATCCTTTAGCCAAGGGAGATTGTGGTTGGAGCCTCTCCAGTTTTGGAGGTTGCTGTTTAAATGATGATTAGTCCATCTTATCCATTGAAGAGGACAGGAGCTTGTTTCAATACTAAAATTTCTTTTTGTTGAAAAAAAATGTTAAACTAACTGAAAGCCGTAAATCTAACATTGACTAAATAAGAACATTCATAGGACATGGGTCTTGCTGGCTGGCCAGCATTTATTGCCCATCCCTAATGGCCCTTGGAGAAGGTGGTGATGTGCTACCTTCTTGAATCGCTGCAGCCCACATATAGGTTGACCCACAATGCCAGTAAAGATGGAATTCCAGGATTTTGACCCAGTGACTGGTAAGAAATGGTGATACATCTCCAGGATGGTGAGAGTGGCTTTGAGAGAAACTTTCAGGTGATGGTGTTCCCATGTATCTTGTCCTCCTAGATGGAAGTGGTCGTGGGTTTGGAAGGTGCTGCCTAAGGACGTTTGGTGAATTTCTGCAGTGCATCTTGTAGATAGTACACAATGCTGCTATTGTACATGACACTGAATGATTTAAATTATTCTATATGACAATGATTAAGTGTCATTAAGAAAACATTAAAACTCAAATTATAGCTCACCATGGTAATTTTATCTTCATTTGACCTCCATTTAAATGTTCTAGCTAGTCAAAATATCAATTTTAATTAGAAAAGTGAAGTGCATTTTTGCTTTATTACAACACTACATTAATTAACATTGCATCAAGCAGATACATGTGGAATGTCAAAGCATAATCTTGATTTTTAATTAAATCGTGATCTTATTGAATG
Source organism: Sphyrna mokarran (assembly GCA_024679065.1). NCBI lineage: Eukaryota > Metazoa > Chordata > Chondrichthyes > Carcharhiniformes > Carcharhinidae > Sphyrna > Sphyrna mokarran. The sequence continues at coordinate 114,709,330 of JAGIQG010000008.1, read as the reverse complement.
GTGAAGCAGGCTGAAGGGGTGAAATGGCCTACTTATGCTCCTAGTTCTTATAGTTTTATGGATCGGCCATGCCAAATTGCCCACTGCGGATTTGGTGGGCCGTATGGCATCCTTCTGCACTGTAGGATCGCAAGGGGAGTATTACCATGAACCAATCTCATCTAAATCGCTCAATTTGACCTCTTGCACTGAAATTCTTACACATCTTGAAATTTGGCATCAAAAATCATCAGGATTGTGCCATAAGAAAAATCATTAAACAATGCACACTGTTGTTTATTGTGTATCGTTGAAGGTATCTCCCATCCATGAGTTTTCAATTCCTTTCCATGGCTTGTTAAAGCAGAGTATTTACGTCTGATGTTCTTCCACAGGATGCAGAGGTCACTAGCAAGGTCACCATTAGTTGCCCATCTCCAATTGCCCTCGAGATGTCCAGCTGGTCAAGGCGGCCTGCTTCTCTGCCTTCACAAGGGCAATTAGGGATGGGCAGCAAACATTGGCTTTGCCCACATCTCATGAAATGACACAAGAAAATATTTTCAGCAATGGGGAAAGCAGAGTAGAAGTTAAACGCAGGAGTGATCGAGAACCCTACTGAGAAATGTTGATACAATATTGCTTTTTTTTAAAATCTGTAGGGGTACTTATCCATTTGCAATAATTATTTCAATTTTTTTTAAACAGTTTGTTACGATACACAAGTTGATGGACTACAGCAATTTTCTGATGTCTTTCTTTGATATAATGCACAGGATCTTGTCCTAATATATATTTTTCTTACACAATGTAAACTATCAGAGTGATTGATGAGATAGACAATTATAGCTGAACAAACACCGAGGTTATTCCCTTTATAACTATAAGTCATGATGTAAAATCTAACTCTCCATCCAGGACCAATAAAGACGAGGCAATGTGTACTGTCATCAAACATTCTAACCTGAATCAGTCAGCCCAATGAGCTCACCTTGTTTGGAAAAGCTGATGTCAGTTTTGTGTATTTTCTCTAGAAATTTTAAATTATGGGAGTTTCTCTTTCTTTAGTTCATTCATGGGACATGACCAGCATTTATTGCCCATTTCTATGAGTCAACATGTGGCTTGGGAGTCAACACGTAGGCCAGAGTAGGTAAGGACAGCAAGCTAAAAGGACAATATTCTGACCAGCATTTTTTGCCCATCTCTCGTTGCCCTTGTTCAGAGGGCAGTTGACATCGTTGTGGCTCTGGAGTCACGTGTGGGCCAGATCAGATAAGGATAGCAGATTGCCTTCCCTAAAAGGCATTAGTGAACCACATGAGTATTTTTTTCCAATTGACAATGGTGTCATGGTCATCAGTAGATTCTTAATTCCATTTTTTAAATTATTGAATTCAAATTTTATTGAATCTAAAGATGTGTGAGTTAGGTTGATTGGCCAGGATAAATTGACCCTAGGTGTCAGGAGGATTAGCAGAGTAACTATTTGGGGTTACAGTAATAAGGCCTGGATGCGATTGTTGTCGGTGTGTACTCGATAGGCCGAATGGCCTGCTTTTGCACTGTAGGGGTTCTATAATTCAATGAAATTTTATTATCTGCCATGATGGGATTTGAATCTGGGTCTTCAGACTATTATCCAAGTTTCTGGATTAAATAGTCTAGTGACAATACCAGTAGGCCATTATCTCCCCTTATTTCTAAAACTCTCATGTTCATAAGAATAACATTTGCTGATGAAGTTCACAGAACAACACAAAAAAATGTCTGGCAGACAGTCATCTTATTGAGTGCCTTTATGCAATGAGTGATTTCAAGTCCACTCTGTTATCAATATCACAAAATAATTGCAGGAACAGCTAAAAATTTAAACTGTTACAGGGAGGTAATGGCCCACTGATATTAATCGCGAGACTATTAATCCAAAAACTCAGCTAGTGTTCTGGGGGACCTGGGTCCAAATCCCTTCCCAGCAGATGGTGAAATTTGAATTCAATACAAAACAAATCTGGAATTAAGAATCCATTGATGACCATGAAATTATTGTTGGAAAAACCCATTGATTCACTAATGTCTTTTAGGGAAGGAAATCTGCTGTCTTTATCTGGTTATGTGGCTCGATAGCCAAAGCAATGTGGTTGACTCTCAACTGCCCTCCAAGGTCAACTAGGGATGGGCAATAAATGCTGGCCAGCCAGTGATGCCCATGTCCCATGAATGAATTAAAAAAAGATAAAGCAGCCTTGAGCCAGAGTCTGGGAAAATTGCTCAATTCTATTTCTACTTTTTAATCCCTACTTGGAATCCTGTTTAATACATAATAAATATTGCACAATGACATTGAATGAACTGCATAAAGCAGCTTTGGCCTGAGGCAAATAAAATGTACTGGAATTTTAAAATTATCTGTGTAGACTCCACCGGCATGTAAGAACAATCATATGAGATGAAGAAAGCGTGCCAACTGATCTGCTTGCATGAAACCTGGCTTAACCGGAATATTTTAATTTAATTGATCCATTTCACTTAGCAAAATTGCATTATTCCTACAAACATATTGTCTCCACCTTCCAATATATTTCTCGACAGCTGAATCAGGAGTTTCAGGTACAAAGATACGCGTTTTTTTGTTCTGGAGTTTTTAAAAATCGAATGATTCTGATTTAGATACATGTCCAACGTTTTACAAGCTTCCTATCAGGTAGTTACTTTAAGGTTTGTGTTTTTGTATTTTTACCTGGCAGTAATGCATCTCTCAAGTTGATTTGCCACATTCATTGGTTCACAATCTGTGATAATAATCACAATTGCTCCACTTTATAATCAATACCAACTCCTCTTCATTTTGTCCTGGGATCAGTTCCACATTGTGAATAAATCATTTTCCTTTCTACCACTCTGCTGAAGGATGACAAACCCCCAGCTACAATTTAAAATCTTCCAGAATAAAAGTGCTTAAAGAGAGTTTTAAATCTATTTATTAGTGTCATAAGTAGGCTTATCTTAATACTGCAGTGATGCTATTGTGAAAATTCCCTGGCCATCGCACTCCAGCACCTGCTCAGATATACGGAAGGCGAATTTAGCACGGCCAACACACCTAACCAGTACATCTGTTGGACAACAGGAGGGAACTGGAGCACTTGGAGGTAACGCATGCAGACACAGAAGAATGTACAGAGTCCACACAGATAGTGACTCGAGCCAAGAATCAAACCTTGATCCCTGGTGCTTTGAGGCAGCAGTGCTAACCACTGTGCTGCCCAGAAGAACAACCAGTGTGACTATGTGACTCCAGTACTCTGGAGGAGGACATCAGAACTAAAGGCAAATGGAGCTGGAGATCAGCAACCAAAGTTGTCCAGCGGAGTGTGGTAAAGTTCTTACCCTGGAGGATTAAGATAACAAGACATAGAAACCATTAGGCCAGTTAGCCCATTGAGTCTGCTCTGTCATTCAATCATGTCTAATAAGTTTTGCAACTCCATCCTCCTGCCTTTTCCCCTTAAATCTTTGATCTCCTTATCAAAGAACCTATCTATCTCTGCCTTAAATATACTCAATAGCCTGGTCTCCACAGACTGGACAATGAATTCTATGGATTCACCATCCTCTGGCTGAAGAAATTCCTCCTTATCTCAGTTCTCAAGGACCGTACCTTTATTCTGAGGCTGTGCCTTCGGATCCTAGTCTCCCCTACTAATGGGATCATCTTCCCCATGTCCACTCTATCCAGGCCTTTCATTATTCTGCAAGTTTCAATCCCTTCTTATCTCCGTTCTGAGGGTCATCCCTTTGCTGTGAGATTGTATTCTTGGATACTAGTCTTTAAGCATTGTCACAATCTGTGCGTCACATTAAATCAGGAATTACAGGAACATCCCTCACTGTAAAAGATGCAATAAGGCAGTAGACTTGTACAGTGATACAAAACTTATTCTAGTTATTTGAGCAGTCATAGTTTGATCGAGCTTCATGATTGCTCTGTGATGTTCATTATATTATTGCTTTATAGCACTGTTATTGATTAAATTATTCCATATTTACCAGGAATTCTTAGTTATTGATCGCATGCAGTTCATTTTGTCTTAGCCAGTATATTTTTATTGATCCAAAATCCTTTTGTTGCTTCACTTCCATAACTTTTATTTTGTTTCAATTTAATTTTAACCTCATCCACACAGGTAGTCAGCATATTATTTTAATATATTCTCTTTCTTACTTATAGTCCATTTCACTATGATGCTGTTAACAAATTGATTTGCTTGGGATTGTCTCATTGCCACTGTTCACAAACCCCAGTGGCAATGATTCAATTTAAAAGTTGCAATGACATCAAGAATTCTCAGTATAAATATCAGAGATTTCTGTTTACAAGTGCAAGAAGAAATAATAAGCACACAAAAAGAAATAATTCAAGGGATATTCAAACCAACAAGGTCAGTAACATTTCACTATATTTCAATACATGTGGCAATAAATCAAATCAAATGAAAAGTATTGTTTCTTGCATTATGTAGACAAATCTACTGTTCATAGTGTAGATAGGAGAGAAGAAGAACATAGAACATTACAGCGCAGAACAGGCCCTTCGGCCTTCGATGTTGCGCCGACCAATTATGAAAAAAAAGCAGTGACCCTCCAAATTAAACCATTCCCTTCTCTTCCATAAACTTATCAACTAATCTCTTAAACGCCACCAAACTTGGCGCATCTACAACTGCCGCAGGCAGGGCATTCCACTCCCTAACCACCCTCTGGGTAAAGAACCTACCTCTGATATCCGTCCTATAACTATCACCCCTTAATTTAAAGCTGTGTCCCCTCGTGCTAGCTTTCTCCATCCTAGGAAAAAGGCTATCACTGTCCACCCTATCTAAACCTCTAA